>CM068318.1:40861624-40864124 GCA_034766995.1 Acanthacorydalis orientalis | reverse complement strand
TCGGAACGACTTACTGACTGATTGCAGACATTTGTCAAAACAAATGAAATGTGATTTGTTACGGTTGCTATGACATTTAGTATTCGAGATGTGTACAAGCATAGCAAACATTCATTTTTTTTGTTTTTGCGCGGTAATTTTCGAAAAACAAGAGTAACCGAGTACAAAGTATCAAGAAGTAACATCAAAGTAACAAAGTATCAAGAGTAACCGAGTGTACTGTAGGGCCATGGTGGTCACGGGTGACTACCAGTGAGATAAACGCACTATTGATAAGGATATGATCTTATTTAATCATATTACTTAATATTTTATCAGTATATGCTTAGAATAATAATGAAAATTCTATTGTGCCCCCAAGGCAAAACATATGAAAATTGGGTGACAGTCAACGTGTTAACAAATGTCTCACGATCCCAGTTTTAAACTCTCCGTATAAATACATTTAATCAGGACGAGTCCGTTGTCCCGTTCCTATCGATTGTTTTTTATATATAATTCTGGTGTACAAGATAATTAACAGACGTCACCGGCAGCCTTATTTCCTACAATATATTCGGCACTTTTCCAACTAAGACATTCTATTCTTATTTTATATCTACGACTCATGTTTATTCCCGCGTTTATTCTCTTTTTGTCTCTTTCGACGATCTGCACAAACGTTTCTCTAAGTATGAACACTGTTTGAATTCGATACATTGTTCGGATGGTCGGAGAGAGGAAATGATTTTATAACAAGTGAAATAAATTGATCTCGTACTTTTATCATATCGTAGAACAAAGGTTCTCAAAACGCAGTCCGTGGATCTTTATAGGTCTCGGTGACTCTTTCAAAAGGGCTGTGAGGTCAACACTATTTTCATAATAACGAAGATGTTATTTTTCTTTAGATTCGGATTTTGCTCGTTTGAAACCATGCCATATGAGCGACACAATGTGAAATATGTGAATGTTCAAGGTTTCATTGCTCAGTCGATATTACAGACGGATTGAAATTCCAGCGATGGATAGAGGATGACCTCAGCTTCAAAAAAGTATAGACACACTTTGAGCTGGGATTAACTATTTAAGATCTGCGAGATTCAGATTTTTCCCAATGTACAATACAATGGAGTTTTCTAGAGACTACATAAATTAAGATCATACAGTAGTTCTGAAGGCTAACAGAATGTGTGCTTGTGTGATAAGTTTTTTGGAAATTGTTAAGGTATTAGGTGTAGACCTTACTCTTATTATTTTTATAAAAAAAAACAAATAAATTAATAAATCAATATTTTAAAATTTTATCTGTTTTAATTTCTAATTTGGCAAATATTAATAGATATAATCCACATAAAGAAAGCTACTTTGGGATCCTGAATAATTCTGAACGGTATAAATATGTCCTGAGAGTAAAAAGTGCGGAAAATCATACACTTAAAACACTCAGACTGATTGTATAGAAAGATTTATTTCATGAGTATGTTAGTTTTCCATCCCACATATCAGAAACATTTTTTTTATTCAACAAATGTTTTGAACACATTTGTTTGTTGCTGATGCGCATTTCGATAGCGCTCTGAGCATGATTGAACAGCTATCGAAATGCGCAAAACAACAATTAATAAATGATCAAATCATTTATTAAACATTTTCAACCAGAATGTCTGTGATTTGTGAGGAGAAAAAAGGAATTTGTGAAACTGAATTCAGCTATTACAGAACATATGTATCGTGTTTGAAAAATCATCTGATCGAACCTTGTTCTGTTGTATTAGGTTGGTAAGAAAATAATTGCGTTTTTTGAATTCTGAATTCAAACCTTAATTTTTTTCAATAAAAGTGTTAATATCATTTTAAAGTGCATTTTTAGGTCTGTATTTTGGTAACATCTACTTTGGTTTTATTATTAATTTTGCTTCAAATTGGGCTATTGAACTGAAGATGGAAAACAAGCAAATAAGAACATTTTTTTTGTATGAGTTCAAAATGGGTGGTAAGCAACAGAATTTGCTCCTTAACCGACCGATGCTTTTGGTTAGTTAGTTATTGGGATTTTAGGGCACTTCTACAGCTAAGCTCATCAACGCCTCAATACAAATATAATTAAAAATCACACCACACTTGCACGATGCTTTTGCTTTGAGCAAGTGTTAAGGAAGTTACGATGCAATGGTGGTTCCAAAAATTCCATACTGGAGACGACAGTCTTGAAGATGAAGGTTTCAGGCACCCTTCTTCAATTTATAACGACCAACTGAAAGCGTTTGTTGAATCAGAACCCACGGCACAACAATTCGAGAGCTTGCACGAAAGTTGAGCGTTGGTCATCCAACAGTTCTGGACCGCTTAAAACGGCTAGGAAAATCAAAAAAAAACTTGACAAATGGCTGCATAAACGCAATTATTTTTTTACGACCCAATATATTTTACATAAATATCTACAATTGGCTTTTGACGATAACATAAACAAATAGTTTCAATTTATGCGCACATGTATAAACATGTAAACCAGTTAAAC
>CM068318.1:40796624-40856624 GCA_034766995.1 Acanthacorydalis orientalis | reverse complement strand
TGTTATGACACACAAAAGATAAAAAAAATGGTCAAACAGTGGAAGAGGTCCGAAAATGCACTATGACTTCATCGAATCAAAACACCCATTTTTTTCGACACGAGATTCGTTAGTTACCAGACAGATAGCGCAAAATTATACAAAACAATGGGAGATTGAAATATATTCTATTTTTCCATTATTTAAGGATTGAAATGTATTCTATTTTTCCATTAACATTCACTTTCTATAAAAAAATGACACCGAATTAATTTTTGTATATTTAATACTAGGTTGGTAGAAAAATAATTGCGGTTTATGACGTTTAAATTCATATACATTTTTTTTAGGTAGTTGTTTCAAGTGGTCTAGAACTGTTGGATTGCTTAACTTTTGTGCAAGCTCTCGAATTATTGTGCGTGGTTCTGATTCAACTAACGTCTTCAATCAGTTGCTATGAACTGAAGAAAGATGCCCGCAACCTTCTTCATCTTCAAGGCTTTCGTCCCCAGCACAAAAATTTTTGGTACCACAATTACACCGTACATTCCTTGACAGTTCCTCATACCAAAAGCATCGTTTAGTTTAGGAGCAGTTCCTGCTGATTTACTACTCGTTTTGAACTCACACAAAAATGCTGTTATTTGTTTCTTTTCCATTTTTAATTCAATAGATCAATTTGATTAGATTAATAATAAAAACAAAATGTCAATGTTACTAAAATAAAGACCGAAAAATGTACTTTAAAATGATATCAACACGAATACGATGAAATGACACTTTAATTGAAAAAAATTAATGCTAGAATTCAGAAAACAAAAAACGCGATTATTTTCCTACCAGCCTAATACATTTGTTTGAACGAAAATACATCTCTTTGACGGTGGCGATGTTGTTATTTTTTGATTGTTTGAAGGGTGAAAATATAAGTTGTGATATCCCCATATCTCCAATTTGATATTATTGTAATATTTAACTTATTTGTCCAAAAACAATCCGATGTATTGCTTAGTCATCGCGTTTTCATATTCTAATAAGAAATATCACAATCACGGAAGGTCAATTCTTTCGTTAAACTATTATTGATATTTTATGCATATATATATATATATATATATATATATATATATATATATATATATATATATATATATATACAGATATATAAATTGAAGTTGATGGTTATTAGATTCATGTCGTATGAGTATAAATACATAAAATATTTCAACTATCGACTTTTATGAGGACCGAATAAACATTTGACAAAACTGTACGGACGGGTTTCGCGTTTCGAAGGGTGCATAACTTTATGTTGGCGACTTATACGAGGGTCAAGTGGAACTACATTGTTGCTATGAGGGTGAACCACCCTCGCCATTGTGTCGTAGACATGCACCCACGACTTTTTTTACCTTCGAGCAGTGGTACAGTTGCAATACATTACATATTTATATACATGTGAGTATCTACACACATGCATATATATATATATATATATATATATATATATATATATATATATACATAGGGAGAGAGAGAGAGAGAATGTATAATAAACAGAAATATACATAATTTCTATAATTTATAAATTTCAATTCTAAGTAATTTGAATACTTGTTTGACATTTTTTTTATAAAATACAAGCTAATATATTTTTTTCAAATAAAATATGAAATATTGCTATATACAGAAACTTGTAATTAAGAGAACTTAATGCAAATATGGTCTTTTTTTATAAAATGTTATCGAATTTTTGATAGAAACGAATTAGGAATAGGAACTATAAAATATATTTGATTCGAGCAACGGACATTTTTAATTTGAATTTTCCATTCTATCAATTATCATTCATCATCTATCATATCATTCTATCACTCGTATGTTTCGAACGCAACTTTTTAAAAACGAGAAAATTGGAAACAATATGGTCAAAAAACGATGATTATTTAACTACCAATTACATATATAAATTCATTGATCACTGGAAAATTATGACAAAAAATCGGCTGTGATTTCACAAAAATAACAAATAAATTAAATAATTAAAATCTATTAAATAGTAAAACAAATGTGAAAGTATTCTTAATTTTGTTTTATCATAAAACATTAGTAATAAAATTACTATGAAGCTATCAAGTTGGCATGTACACATTTCAAAGAAACTTAAGCATCATTATTTCTTCATTTATTTCATTGCTTTCTTAAAAAAAAATCTAAAACAACTGGAAAAACAATAAACCATATAAACTTATCTCATTGTTTAACAAACAAAAAATATATACATTTAAAATCATATATAATATATATATATATATATATATATATATATATATATATATATATATATGTGTGTGTGTGTGTGTGTGTAATTTCCTCAAAATTATCAACAATGACCTTAGAAAATACTACAATCAACTAGAAAGATGAACGAATGAAAACAAAAAAAATAAAGCTTAAAACAGTTCTCATTTCTAGCTGATGTTAGCAAACACACTAAAAAAACTATAAAGTATAATTGAAAAATTGAAGTCGCTGACATGAGGATGCAACAACATTCTGTCACGCCAGAATCACTGGATCGTTCGTCTTCATTATGATACCAACTCCAACGAGCTGGAGCATTTCTTAGAGAGAATTTTCGCAATACAAAAGCCATAGACCATCGTGCCTCTTTTAAAATCCGAATGAGCGCACTGACAATCCAGCAAGTCGATCGGATCAGAGTATTTTAAATGTTTTTATTGTCCTCGAGAGTTCTATCTATTCTATTAGATTTATATTATTGTCCAATCAATATTAGGTATTTTACCAGTTCAGTTCCTCTATATTTGTTTTTTTTTATCCCTCACCAACAGAAATATTGTTTAATATGGAATACTTTTAAGCGTTTGTCACTCGCACTTTAGTGTTCGAATTAATGGATGATTCGAAAGCAAGTGAGCAAACCGTGTGTGTTTTTTAAAATTATATTTGTGTTCGGGCGCTGTCGAAGCGCCCTAAAACCCCAATTACCAACTAAACAAAGCCAAATCGTAAAATATGTGTTAACATGAACACAATTAATCAAAAATACTTGAAATAAACAGAACAAATCGAAGAAATAACAAAATAAATTATTATAATAATGTGTTGACTTATCAGGATTTCATTATCCATTAATGAAGTAAACACGACAATAAAAACGGCACTGGGTTCACCTGACCAAACAGATTATTGCAGTCTGTTTATAGAAAAGTGTTCTTATCAATAGAATGTACTTCCTGCTAGCAAAACATTGCACCGGTATTGTTCAGATACCAAAAACTTCGATTGACATTAAGAATCATCGAGAGATGTATGCTAGATACCATGGGAAGTGACTGAAAGAGAGAATAAATACGAAAACAGGTATAAGGATGCAGACAATAACGAAAATTTTGAAATGGAAATGTGAGGAATAAGGCAAGATGGAAAAAGACAAGACAATAGATGTATGATAGGAATACTAGACTGGAGATAAAGATACATAAAAAGAGTTGAAAAACAATATGACTATCAGATATGCAGTAGATCATTAAGAAAAAAACATACAACGTTCTCATTCCAGCAGTGGACCAACAAATATTGAAAAATTTAGTACACAATCTATACAAACACACATACATGCATACATATATACATATATACATATATACATATATACATATATACATATATACATATATACATATATACATATATACATATATATATATATATATATATATATACACATATATATATATATATATATATATGTGTATATATATATAAATATATATATATATTTATATATATATACATATATACATATATACATATATACATATATACATATATACATATATACATATATACATATATACATATATATATATATATATATATATGACGATAATTATGACAGTGGACTAAGTCAAAAGATTGAAAAAAACGATTTTATTATTTATTTTTTATTACAATTATTTATACTTTAATAATCTAGAAGAAAAAAATTAATAATAATAAATATAATTATATGGCGATAAATATAATTATGTTTTTGTTTATTTTGATAGCAGACTAAAATCACAGACTTTTCAGTATACTTTGTTTTTCTGGAAAATGCCTGCACCTATCTGATTTTTGTACAAAACTATATTTATTTTCAAGATAAATAACCGTTAAGTGAAGTCAACTTCTTTGCTTAAAGCTCTCAAACGAACAATTATATTGCTATTGGAAAACAGAATCTTTAGAGAAATAAATTACAAAGAGAACGGAAAGTATTAAGGGAGAATCTGATTTTTTGTTGAAAACACAGTGGATCGGATTTATAAAAGATGTCCCTTATCAGACGTTTTATAAAACATATTTAGATGATTGTGCAGAATTTCAGATTTTGAATCTTCTATCCAAAAAAAAGGCCGAAAATATACTAAAAAATCAATTATTTCCACTTTATGCGAGCATCCGATCACTTACAAAGGAGAGACAAGGATAAAATGGATCTGTTACCGTAAATTCCGTCAATTTTCCATGTAGACTTTCCTGCTCTCAAAACATCACAAAATGAAAATACCGTTAAAGAAGATGAAGAAATGTAGTATTATTCAAAATTAAGTTAACATGATTATAAATTACAAAATGAAAGTGAATGCTGTTGTTGATAACTTCCTTTTTTGAATAAAACTAAAATATTTTTTGTTATAAGTCATTTTTGGGATGTTCGAATAATTTTAAAAATAGTCTGTCACATGAAGTATCAAAAAACACATCTTTTTTTTCATGATACTCGTAAAAACTCATAATTAAATAAAAGATTTACATTATGACAGTAAGTACTTTGGGAAATATTTTGATACATATGGAAAAATACTTTTTTATACACAAACACAAAGGTCGAAATATCTCAATACAAAAAATACATGACAATCCACTTTCATAATTACTGGCACACACACATAAATATATATATATATATATATATATATATATATATATATATATATATCTACAAATATATATCAAAATGACAACCAGTAAATAAAACATACATTATTCTCATTTATTGCACATTCCCATACAGAGATTAAATTTAATAAATACACAATAATATAAGCACCTCAACGACATGGGATAATAACCAATAAAAGTGAAAATTGTGATAATTTTTCATCAGATAAAATAATAAGACAAATGATTCTTGTTTCTATACAAAAAATAAGTAAGAAAACGGAACAAATTTAAATATAAAACCAACATGATTATTACTGCTAATTCATACTCACATGTTATATATATATATATATATATATATATATATATATATATATATATATATATATATACATATACGAGTATATATATATATACAAGTATATATATATACAATTAAACAAATCTTTTTTCAATAAAAAAAATCTGTCTTTCACATCTAGATATTGATTTCAAATCCAAAATCTGTTTAATTTTTGAACGACCGATGGCTAAACGTATTATAAAACCAATAAGATCATTTTTTTTTCAAAAAAAGTAATCGAAAAATATTTTTCACTTTACGAACAGTGAATATAATTCAGTTATTTAATAATTTTTTTTGTATTACTGTAAAGATACACGTTCAGAATTTTATTTTGTTTACTTCACTAATTTAAATTTAAATAATCAAAAAGTATGTTTATTTATTCTTTGTTATGCTGTTCCTACGATTCGAATAGGATATAATTAGGAACGGATTGATTTTATTTACTAAATTTGAAAAAGCTCGTCCTCCTAGTACCTAGTTAATGATAGAAAAACAGTCATGTTATAGAAGTTATAATTTTCATAATTTTTCATCAGATAAAATAATAAGAGAAAAGTTCTTGTTTTCATACAAAAAATAATTATGATGAAAATGGAACAAATTTAAATATAAAATCAACATGTATTATTATTATTGCTAATTCATGCTCACATGTTATTAAATTATTATAATTATAAAACATTACTTAAAATATATATACATATATATATATATATATATATATATATATATATATAGCATTACGAAACATATATAGTGAGAGTACACCTTGATAAATGGTTACAGCCAGGTAACTTGTTGTTTCCTAATAAGGAATTTTGTTCAAGGTTTATTCGTCACCCGAAGAATATAACTGGTGATTTTGAAATTATACTTATAATAAATGCTTGTAAACATTAAGTCTGATAACAATTGAACACTGGTGATAAACAATACCTGCTGAATAATATATATATAATTAAATAAAACAAATACAATTAAAACGTACCGAGCTAGGAGTGATGACTGTCGTACCATTTGCGATGGATGTCATAAAATCCGCGGTTGACATTTGCGAATTTTGACTGTCATTCGAAAAGTCCGAATTGTTTGACAGACAGTCGCTCAGTTCCAGCGTCATTTTGTTGTTTTCTTAATACTGAACGCGTTACAAACACTCGCGACAACCACCACTCGTACCGGAGAAAAAAAACTCGTGGCAAACAAATTTACAAGTGTTCACAG
Source organism: Acanthacorydalis orientalis (assembly GCA_034766995.1). Taxonomy (NCBI): domain Eukaryota; kingdom Metazoa; phylum Arthropoda; class Insecta; order Megaloptera; family Corydalidae; genus Acanthacorydalis; species Acanthacorydalis orientalis. The sequence continues at coordinate 40,850,116 of CM068318.1, read as the reverse complement.
ATGTTAGGTTAGTTTTGTGTTGAATATCAGTTTATTGTTCCGTACAATTCGATTCACTCGATGAGATAACCTTAAAAATTGCTAACAGCACACGGAGTTATGCAAACGCGCGTCTCTCGCAATGTGGATCGTCTTCTACGAAACACTTTCGTGCAAAAACTGACGATGAGTCATTCCAGTACAGCAGCCGAGCGCACATAGACACGACGCAAGGGAAACCCTTTTCCGAGAATTGTTAACGCTACTGCTGCTGTGTGATGTCATACTTATACATAGACCAATGACACAGCTTTACGTAAAATTCGGCACCAATCATGGCGCTAGTACAGAATCGAACGAAGTGATACGAAAAGAAACGAAGCAGTCTTGTTCACAATGTTTACATGTCAAAGATGAAAACAATAGCTTTGTTATTTTTTATTCTACACGTTTATCTTCATAATTATATTATATTTATATATTATAATTATGTTATAAAAAAGTTATCTCCTCAGAATAAATATATTTATGAATGTTTTTATCAGTTTAAAGATAAGAATAACGAAATATAAAGTATTGTTGTTTCAGTAGAATATTATATATTTATTATTACACAAATTATCCGATATCCTTCTTAGATAATTTTATAAATATATTTGTTATTAAAAACATAATAAAATTACTTTACCTACATTTAATTTCTCGTTAATTTTGATCGCACTACACATATGACACTCGAAAAGAATATCTCCATATGTTTCAAATAATTTGTGAATTCCTTACAATATTTATATTATTTTTTTTATTATTTTATTATTATTTTTTATTACTTTCAAATGAAAACAAAAATATTATCGTTTTATTTAAGAATAACAAGATGTTCCCGTGATTAATTTCACTCGTGTTTATCTTAACACATTCACTGTCCAAACATTTTTTTAAAGTTGATCCCACACGTCCACGTACATTAAAAATGTTTCTTAACGTTTCTTTAAATATATGTTTGGTTTTTTGTGCGAAAACAAGATGTTAAAATTGTTCACAGACGATGCAGTGAGTGTTATAAAGAAATGTGAACCACCTCAAATCGCTGCAAAGAAAGTAAAACAAGTACATACAGAACGTTCAGCTTGTAAGAAAGCATTTTGTCTGAAGTGTTTTAAAAATTATCACAAAACAAATTTTGCATAAATGTTGTTAATTTTTTATTTGCATTTACATAAGGGACTTCAGGACACTCAGGTTCAACATTTATTTTTATTAGTTTATTTTCAATAATTTTATTTAATAGTTTTTCAGGATTATTTCCTTATATTTATACAGAACAAGTTATCTTACTTTATATATTTTACTAGAAACCATGAAATTATAAAAGATGAACAATTCGTAATTAAATTATTTTTTCTTTAAGACCGACTTGCGCTGTTGCTCGTCATGAGATGAATGAGGGGAGACATCGACGTGGTTACCGTCCCGGGAGTCGTTAGAGACCCGATAACGAGTATATGACAGAAGAGTGTGGAGTTTAACTTCGTGGAATGAGTAACGCAGAGGTTGGAAAAATGGTGCTTGGTCACAATCTGGGAAAAGTTGCAAAAAACCAGCCGACTTGAATTAAATTATTAAAATATATGTTCTTGTATGTAGATCCGATATCATTTCAAAATAAAAATATATAGACTAACTTTTGAGTTCCCACACCGTTGTATAATAAAAGATATAGATTGAAAAAGAATTTTCACAAAACAATTCACTCCATAAACCATAAAATAAAACATTTGTGGCCGAAAACATTCAATAAATAATTATTGATTGTCGCTTATGTGCACGAGAAACAATCAATAATGATAAATAATGATCCACTGTACATATTTGGTAAGAATTTTTTTTGTAGCTTGAGGTGTGAAAAAAGAATTGATCTGTGAAAGTTACTTCAGACTGTGTCATAACTGCACTGTTGAAAAAGAATCTTGTCCATAAAATGAAAAAAAAACATACAATTCAATCCGTAATATGTCGATGTATCAATTTTTAATATTATTAAATATAAATCATCAAGAATAAGCAGTTAAAGACGTTATTAATTATATGACAACGACAAAAACCAACAGTGATATTAAAAAAAATTCGAATTAAGTCTAATATTAAAAAAAAAAAAACACGATTTTTGCGGTTCAAGCATCAGGCTGCTGTTTTTAACCCTTTGCGGTTTTATGTCGCGACTGAGGAACCGACGATATCTAACGTTGTAGTCTGTTGTCGCCATATGAGAATGGAATAATCTTATCTGTGTGCGTCACAATTTAAGCACATGCCATGTTTTATTTTCATTTGGTTTTTGAGTATCATATGGCGACATAGATTTAATCTTGACTACAATCAAGACCGCAAATGATTAATCTTTAATGTGTGCGTAAATAGTTAATGCGTACAAGTGTTTAAAAAGTAAATTACAATACTTTAACCAACATTAAATTTGGATAATTGTATTGAATTTAATGAATATTTTTTTATTTGATCTTAAATAATATATATATATATATATATATATATATATATATATATATATATATATATATATATATATAATGGCTACAACCATAGATAAAAGGCTACAACTTTCTAAGTTTCGCAGAATAAGTCACATATTCTTGAGATTTACCCTCTACTATTAAAAAAAAATGGTAGGTAGTGTCGGAGTCACTACCGCTGAGGTTTTTGGCGGAGAACGTCTTACCTAAGCGGTGTTGTCGGGACGTGGCGTTTGTAGAGTTGGTAAGAAAGAAACGAGTACAACAAATCAAATCAAATAGAATTTTATTGGTATTAATTGTTACATTGAGTGTTGGTACACACAATGGTACGGAGAACGGTCCGGGGTCTAAGCCTGTAGCTTATTTTTTTTTTTTTACCAAAGCATATATTCTTTATTTTACTTATTATTCTCATTGATGTGTAAGTGATAAAATGTGGCGATCCTCATTCAGGGAACATGGTCTCAAATGGGTTAATATGTAGTACCAAAAATGTACTACATAACATGGAATTCCTTTTGTAAGAAACTAATAAGTCAATAAATATAAACATATTCTATTACTACGAATTTTTTAAAGACCAGTCATTTTGACTGGTTTTGGTAGAAATAGCATCGTCTTAACTGTCGGTGGTTCCAGTGTTAAGAAACTACTAAATCATTTGCCTCATGTGAACAATAGGTTCACTTGATTAAATTACTATACTCTTCTAAATTACTGGCTACGTGTGAGCAGGGCATAAGCATTGGATTAAATACATAGAAGCTAAAGAGGAGTATGTAGAAAAATGCAATTAATAAAAAGTTTGTATGCAGAATAAGAAAATCACTCAAATTTCTTAAATGACCCTTTACTTTCTGACTTGTCTTTGTAAACGTTTAAAATAAACGCAAAGAACAAAATATTTTGTCTATTCTAAATTCAAGTCAAAAAGTAAATGCTACATTGTTTCATTTGAGAGAGAAATAAAATTACTAGTATATATTCTTTTTTTTTACTAATCGATGATTAGTAAAAATTACACTGAATCGATTAACAAGAAAAATTAGTAATTTTAAATCGAAACAATAGTTTTCAGTTAATATTTACTATGTAGTACTGGTAGTACAATTCTTCAAAAATATATTTGTCCTAAAAGATCCAACAAGTATCATTAACAATGAACACTAAAGTGAATTTAATGAGTCAATAATTTTACGGTGTATGATAATTAAAAATACTACGACAAGCTTTATAAATCTATCATTATTATACACAAGAGAAGACTAAGACCATTGAAATGTATATAGAGATGTTTGTTTCTTAAATTTGTTTTTACTTTTGACTCGTGCTCATCTGTGTATATATATACTATGAAAATGTTAAATGTTTCAAAGTGCACAAGACTAAATAATACTGAAACAAAGACATCGCGAATGCGTTCAATTAGATTCGATCGAAATAAATGCATGTACAGAATACATTTCATAACATTTGTTTGAAATATCGCACGTGTTAAGTGTGTAACAGAGTGGCATGTAAACGCGATACAAAACAGAAAACCTTTGGTGAGTCATCGTTCTCCTTTCCTTTCCCCGTACAAACGTGGGTGTCGTACGAGACGGCGACACAAACGAATAATAATGCAAACAACACACCACACGAACATATGATACAGCGAAGGTGAGATGAAAGACGAGCGCAGAAGTATTTTTCACCGGAAATGTGTGGAGTATGGTGATGTAGGCAAATCAATTCCTGAGCGATGATTAATTGTTTAAAAAAATGAACAATAATTCGATCAAATCGCAATGTGTGTCGCGTAGTATTTGCAGATCCATTCACCTATATATACGTTTCATATATATATACATATGTATAGTCAATTAAAAAGTTCCTAACTGTAATGTTAATTAAAACATTTCTTTGAAATGTTACACTATTTATTTAATACGATGGCCATGTGAATAAAACAAGACTTTCTACTAATAAAAAACAATAATTAATGTTTCAAATGTGGAGAAATTACATCAATGTTATAATCATAAACTTTTTGTTATTTCAAGAAAAAATATATTCATTGTTAAAATATGCTAGAATTGATATTCCGTTCGATACTTTTTATAACTTTCAACAGATTTTAATCGATCAGACACAGACATATTTGCTTATAGAAAAAGTAGAATTTTAATCATAGATGATAAAAGTAATTTAGTAAAACTGTTGATGAATTGCGGGCGTATATATTAACTAACACATTCATTACCATAGATAATGTTCATTACCATGAAAACAATTTATTAACAATATATAGCATCTACATTAACTGAGAACAACCGAGTGACTGTGTCACTAATACGAAAAAGATCAGCACGACAATTACATTGTCATTGTTGTCATAACAAAAATAATCATTGGCTAGCAACCTTAACAACTGTTAAGAACAAAGATTTAAATGTTTTACTACAACAAAAACAATATAAAAGTTCATATTTTTTTTCAATTAGAAGAAAGTACAAAGTAAGAGAAAAATACACTTTACGTTCTCTTTATCTTATTTAGAGTATAAAAGGTTGCCAAATATACATTTATATATATATATATACATATATACAATGTATACACAGTTAATTGTAAAGAACAGTTTATAGGTTTTCAATATTAAGTACCGTTTCATCTTTTTTAATGTAGCATTTATGCAAATGTTTTTATTAGAAATGCAAATTAAATAAATGCAGCATTCAGACACAAAGTGTTTATTTAAAATAATTAACGAGAATTGATTGTCAGGTAATGTTAAATCTCCATTTCCCTCATCAGTGAAAAAAAATGATTATTTTATTAGTATTGTTATATTTTGTAACTACTCTAACACATTAAAAGATATTTGATTTGTCGTTATTCATCTTGCATGTACCGTATCGACATTCGCAAGTGTCTGATAAGGACAATTAATTATTCTTGAACATTACATTTTGTATTACTATCTTTGTTATACTTGTTTGCACTTTAAAAGCGATATACAGGAAAAATAATTGCAAATCTTTTAAACTTCTATTCTGATTTTTTAGACCGTAATTGCCAGTCTCGTATATTATGTATTTGATTTTATCAATAGCCACTTTATGTAAAACTATGTCAATTGTACTTTAAGATTCTGCAAGTCTAAACGAAAGTAAACTTTGTTTACTCTTCGTTAAAAATGATCAACAAGATTAAATTTCAGAAACAAATCGAAAAGAATGTAGCATTGTTGTCGAATAACGTTTTAAAAAATCTCCATCAAACATTTTTCCTAAATAAATTCCTCAAAAAATAAATGAATATAATTTTAGTAACAATCAACAGTTTTTGACATTAAAATAACAGCGATTATCAATTTCGTGTCATTCGGCAGGGAATAGCAGTTTTACACAGTGGATATTTTGCCACAGGTATGATAAAAGATTATGATTTTTTAGTGAGCACCGGTGTATGCCACAAAAGGACATTTAAAAACAGTGTTTTATAAAAACGAGGTTCGTAAACAAGATTTTAAAGCAGAAAAGAATATTCGATCAGTGTAAATAAATAAATTGATAAATGTGAAAGGAAGAGAAATAAAATTGCAAGGAATAACAGTTTTTTTTAATCAGAAATAGTGAAATAAATCGCAGGAAAACAATATGTGACCGAAACAAAATTTATCACAAGTCGAAACCAGAATTTATTAGTCGTGGGCGTGTAAAAGTCTCATAAAATTGGGAAGTACAGTAGAATCTGGCCAAAAACCGACTATAAAATACGAGCGACCACGAAGTAAGTGGGGCTTCTTAACAGCGCACATAAAACTGTATCGATACAAGTAAAATAATTTTGTTTATAAAATTTTGATTGCAATAACACATTATTTATTAAAACTGTAATATTTCTACTATAAGCAATAAAATTGTTTCATGGTAGATGACTATAATCGCTCTTAACACTCGACCGGTTAAAAGAAGATGTTATTTTCAAATGAAAATCACTTTTTATTGAAGAATAGCAATCACAATAAGTATAGAAGCGATAATGAAAACGAAAAAGAAGTAAACAACAGCTTATATTGACCAGATGATTAAATTTAATAAAAAAAATATTTCTGAAGCTCCTTTTTTATACGAGGATCAAAAAAACCATACCAATAAAAGGGATGAGGGTAAGGGTGAGGATGATAGATACAAGTACACAGACTTAAAACAATTATTTATAAAATTGAAAAATTATGAAAATAGCTGAGCAATTTTCCAAAAAGATTTAGCTACATATCCCATATACAAGAAAATATTGAAACATTTTAAAGGATTGTACCGCTTGCTTGGATTAGGAGTACTTCGAATTTGAACCTTATAGAAAATGCATGGGCTATTTGTAAGTCCAGGATTTGGACGAAGGACTTTACAACCGAAAAGAAAATTAGAAAAAAAGATTAGTTATTTAGCAGTTACGAATTTCACACAAGTTGTAGTAAAATACAATAATATTTAAACATAAACATGTTATTTGGTTGTAATATATACTAATTTGTAGAGTAGCCATAAAATAATTCCTCTCCGTTTGTTTCGTCCATAATTAACAAAACAAATAATTATAATCACAACACAATAAAATAATAACAATGGAGCATACATTGCAGACTAGCGGGGATCATTTCATAAAGTGTCATTATTTGAATTCCGAAAGATCGTGTTAACCGACTGGGAATCAATGTGCTGAAGTGAGACAGACATTTCATGAAAGCTTCAGCAGATTGTGTATTATCAAGAAATTACATGATCTGCTGAAAAGTTTAGTTGGTACATGGAAGATAATAAGGGCAAATTAAATACATTTGATCTGTTAGAGTAGATATAAAATATAGTGGCGACATTAAATAAATTATTTTGTGTCGATAAGCGAGAGGGGATTTTACATTTTGATGAAAGTTAAATCTAGCTTTCTGTCTTAAGTAAACAATTTGTATCTAAAACGCTACATTTATTCAATTTTTGCTGATATATTTACTTAGATATTACAATTGAAAAAGATGAAACTATACTTAATAATAAAATCTTGTAAAGTTACCCTTCTATGTAGTGAATAAGCTTGCTAATATATATATATATATATATTTTCTTAGCAAGGTTATACACTCTAATTGGGATTAATAAAATGTAAAGTTTAAGAAAAAAAATGCAAATTTATGTTTTGGTTGTCAGTTTTATATTATGTTTATGGTTATATCAGGTGGTTCGAGTCTTTGCTTACAAGCGTCATATTTTTCAGCCTGAAAACAATACCATAGATTGAAATAATGAAATAACCTAAAATGAATGAACAGCATGAGACATTTATTTAAACTATGTAATAAATTTTTTGCTTTTAAAACGTCTCAAAAGGTATCGAAATTCTGTTAAATTTTTCAATCGATTATATTCATTATTTCATTGATAATATTCAATTGATCAATAATTTAATCTTCGTATTTTTAGTATATTGACAAAAATCTATAAGATAGTATTATACAGTATATTCCTTTAATTTGTATACACACACATATACAGAGAGGTATTTATTTTAATTTTTCAGTATTTATTCAAAACATATTCATCGCCAGCTAGTGAAAATTTAAAACGATTCAGAATGAATGTACCTAAACATAGAGAAAATCCAATCGTAACTAAATTAGATACACCGGAATTTAAATCGATATTTTCACCCGAATTGGAACTTTTAGTTGATTTATTTGAAAAAAATGGATTCGAAATACGTATAGCGGGCGGTGCTGTTAGGTAATATATATCCTAGTGTCATACTTTGAATTTATCTGAAGCAAGTTGTTTAATTTAGAGACCTTCTAATGGGTATAAAACCAAAAGATATTGACTTTGCAACGAATGCGACTCCAGACCAGATGAAAGAATTGTTTACTAAAGAAGAAATACGTATGATAAATACGAAAGGTGAAAAACACGGAACTATTACTCCTAGAATTAATGACAAAGAAAATTTTGAAGTAACAACATTAAGAATTGATGTCATTACTGATGGGCGACGTGCAGAGGTAGAGTTTACACAAGACTGGTTATTAGATGCAAACAGAAGAGATTTAACAATCAATTCTATGTTTCTAGGTTGTTTTTTAAATCATATTATTTTTTAACAGTGAAGTTTATTTACTTTTTTTCATACATTTTAGGATTAGATGGTTCGGTGTATGATTATTTTTATGGATATGAAGATTTACAAAAAAGACGTATAGCTTTTGTAGGCGATGCTGATACAAGGATCAAAGAAGATTATTTAAGAATATTAAGATACTTTAGGTAAAGTTTATAATCTGTTATTTTTTATACTCTGTTTAGAATGCTCATAAGTTTAATTTTAAAACGAAAATACACTATTTACATTGCATATATTTTTTAAAAATCTATTTCTTTATACACAAGTATATATGTATTAATAAAAGAATTGTATACATTTTCAAGATTTTATGGAAGAATCTCATCACAACCAGATAGTCACGAGGATAATACTCTGAAGTCTATTAATGAAAATGTATCAGGTTTAGAAAGGATATCTGGAGAACGAATATGGTTAGAATTAAAAAAAATATTAGATGGAAATTTTGCAGGAGAATTGATGAACACAATGTTACATGTTGGCGTTGCAAAATACATTGGTAAATAATTTTAAAAAAATATATTTTAAATAATTATACTAATTTCTTTCAATGTAGGATTACCAGAGAAACCAGATGTAAATGAATTTAATGCTGTTTGGTCTCGATCATCTAAAAATAAATTACATCCAATAACATTAATCTCAGCTTTATTAAGAAATTCTGACGATGCAAATAATTTATATTCTCGTTTAAAGTACAGCACTTATGAAAGAGACTTAGCGTTTTTTATTATTGAACATCGTGTTGACAAACCACATGTGAAACCACTTTTGTAAGCTTACTGTTTTAAAAAATCTAATGTTTAAATTATTATTTTTTGTACTTCACAATATCCTTTTTAGTCCATATCAACAATTAATTCTTGGATATAAGTCACGGCTGTCAGATACCAGAGAATGGGTTTTAGAAATACTCAAATATAGAAATGACATAAATTTATTGAAACAATTAGAAGCTTGGGAAATTCCTAAATTTCCAGTTAACGGGAATATGTTGAAAGAGTTTGGATTGACAAATGGACGTTTAATTGGCACCGTAATGAATCAGTTGCGGATGTATTGGGCTGAACATGATTTTGATTTGAATGCTGATAAGTTAATGGAACAAGTTCCAATAATTGTAGATGATTTAGAACAAAAGAATGAAAAAAGAAAAAAATAATTGTTACAATATTTGTAGACTTAATAAAAAAATAATTTAAAAACATCAGTCTTCTATTTTTTCATATTTTGTTATAAGAATATTTCATTCTAGTTATAAATTAACTGATTTTTTGCATTACATTTTTAGTTTGATTGTACATAACCTTTCAGTAAGAAATAACTAAAGATATGCCACTTACTGATAATTACATACTAAATACAATGATTTTAATAAAGTATTTAAATTTACATGAATAATTGAATTTGAAATGAAGTATACTGTTTATGAGTTCGATAAAAATATATTTTATTTTAGAATAGAAAAAATTGTACTTACCAAGTTTTATTCTGTGTTTATATATTCTCGAGACAGCCAGATTGATTAAAATGCTTGAATAAATAAATATACAAACATTTATGCGAAATATTTTGACTTTAAATTATCCTGCGATGATAAAAAACATCAAGTTTTATGTTTTTCCAGATATTTTATAAATGATCAGTCAAAAAAAAATTAGAAGAAATTCCAACACATTCATTTTCAGTTAAAATTTAACAGATGAATTATTTTCCATAGTGATATTATGAGTTTGAGACTAATTTTTTTCAGTCAGGGAGATCCAATTTTGAGAAAAATGTGTATACGAGAACTGAAATTTATAAAATGAATCAAATCATTTACAGACAATGAAAAGAAATCATAAAAATGTAAATACAAGTAATTACACTAGGAGTTCTGAAAGAAATACACAAAAGAATTGTTTAAAATTTTTCTAATATTTTCTCAATATCAACAAAATTATTTTTTCACTTTCAGTATACATTTAATAAAATATGATATTTACATCTAAGTCTTTTAAACTTTAAAAAATATATACCTGCTTTCCGAACTATAACCATATTGGAGATTACAGTTACTAACTGGTATGCATGCAACTAAGAAGTATGGAACAAAATTACATTCATTAATAATCACTATTATTTAAGCGACAAATCAATTCTAATACAAACAAACATTTCATACCGTCAACATTGAATAAAAACATTTTTAAATTTGCAAAACAATATTTTCAAATTAACAAACATTTAACTTAACACAGGTACACATCTAATGACTATTTCAGAATTTTATTAATCCTATATAAGAGTATCAAGTAAAAGTGTACCTAGTTTCTAATCAATATTATATTCTAATCTGGTTTATGCATTTAAAACAACGGTTATTGTTTTAAATACTAAAGAAAATTAAATGAAACGTTTTCGTAAATTAAGTGACTGTTTTAAATTGACTTCGTAATGTGTATAAACTATACTTAACTTTTCATATAGCATTTCCAATCAGCAAAAAGAAAATCAGAAAAATCACCGGATATTCTTTTTCTCTCCATATAAGTATAAATATGTTTACTGAACACCCATGTTTTAATATGCAAGTTTTTCTTATAAATATCAGTACAAGTGATTTCTTTATTTATTGATGTGTGTCCACTTCTCACTAACAGCCCATAACCATTGGGCTGTCGATTGGTCCTTTGCTTGAGGTGCAACATCTAGTTCTTTACTATTTCTGAAAATGAAAGTAAAAATATAAATTTAATATTTTTAAATATTACACTGCTTATTCGATTTAAAAACATATCTATTTAAGCCTGAATCAATTTACAACAAAAATATCGAACTTACGAGAAATATTTTCCTGTGATTTTTTCCAAGGATGGATCTAAAGCTGCATATAGTGTAGTTTGTGCTCCACTTTTAGGTGTTTTCACAAAAGCCCATACGAATGGTTTCACGAAAATCGCAGAGAATGTGCTATTAAAAAAGCTCATATGTCTTATAATTTCTGTATCGACAATACCAGGATGCACAGCATTGACTGTTACACCAGTTTCTGCTAATTTCTGGGCTAATTCTCTCGTGAACAGTATATTTGCGAGTTTACTTTGACTATATGCCTTTCCAGCATCATATTCATTATCACTATTCAAGTCATCCTTATTGATTATCCCTCTTACATGAGCGATACTGGAAACATTTACAATTCTACTCGGTACCGAAGACTTTAACATATCTAATAGAAGATTCGTTAATAAAAAATGTCCGAGATGATTCACCCCGAACTGTGTTTCGAATCCATCTTTCGTTTTTGAATTCGGACATCGCATCACTCCAGCATTGTTTATAAGTATATTCAATTTGCTTTCTTCGGATTTAAAGCGACTGACGAAATTTCGGACAGATTCCAAAGAAGCGAGATCGCATGGCCGACAATACACGTATTTATTTTTGGTTTCTAGGACGATTTCTTCGCGCGCCTGTGAGAGAAATAAAGTTTTACTTACAGATAAGAAAACATTAGAAGAATAGTAATTTATTACAGTTTCACATCTTTTCATATCTCGGCAAGCCATATAAACTTTTGCACCTCGGTTCGCTAATTCTCGTGCAGTTTCTTTTCCAATACCTGTATTAGCACCTGTGATTATAACGACTGTCCCATCGGCTCGAACTGGATTCTCAAACATTGGACCAGCCATGTAATCTCTAAAATAATTTCAACAAATTCTATTTTATATTTAAATAAATAGGGTTATGTATTGTATATTCATTCAAAATCGAAAAATACTTTACGAAACAGGCTAGCCCGACTCCGGTTCCGACTGCACTTAAAGTTAAAATAAATTTCGACGGTTTCCATACCATTATGACACAAATGGTTATTTATCTATTAAATAGGGAATACATTTCTTACAGGAATACACAAACAGCTAATTAAACTGTTGCTCTACACTCGATGCTTATGTGACCACACTAGCATTTAAAACATTTTATATTAAAATATTTTTTTAATTTGATAATGAATGTTTGTAATTATATAAAAAATGAATATCTTTATAATGAAATAAACATTTACATCTTGCTAATGTATTTTACAATTCTGTAATTATTATTGTATTCAAAAATGATTTATTGTATTATATTATAATAAATACTATATTTGAATCTAAATTTATAAATATTTATTTATGCCATTATGTTTAATTTCAAATCATTATTCTGATCAAATTTTAATTAAAACATTTTTTAAATGTAACTTTCATTCCATAAAATAAAAATATATTATTATTCAGAAAAAAATGTTGTTTAATTTTTACACATTAATATGAAAAATACCCACATAATTTTCAATGTATATATATATATTTATATATATATATTAAATATATAAAAAATAAACTTGCATATAGATCATTCTTTAAAATGATATGTATCAACTCTTTTTTTAAAAAAACCTTTTTATATGAATCATTTCTCTAATATTATTTAAAGATATATATATATATATATATATATATATATATATATATATATATGTGTATACAATTACAATTCAGCAAAATATTGTAGCCATGGTTACAGTATCTCAAAATACAACAAAGCATTGAAAACCAAATATTTTGTTAGAACTAATTATTTATTTGATATGAATATATAGAAATGGAAGATTTAAGAAAACAGTACATTTTAAAAATTTCAGGTGGATTAATATTTAAATTCTAGTTAAAATTACATTTACCTATAATATGCATATATACATACGTACATACATACATATATATATATATATATATATATATATATATATATATATATATATATGTATTTAAATATATATATATATAATGTATGTATATTCATATGCTTAAATTGTTCCTAGTGAATTTTCTTATCACTGAGGAAATTGAATATCAGGATCTTCTTCAGAATTCAATGAACGTAAACGATTTAAACCGTTTCCTCGACGTAGAACATTGTAATAAATTGAATGTTCGTATCAATAGTACTTCTTCTAAAGAAGTATCTTTGATATTTGAGAATGAAGTAAGTTTTTTGTCAGTTATTTTTTTTTAAATCTATGACTAAGGTATTTTAATATATTTTTTTAAAGGTTTCATCGGATTTGCACGAAAAAGGGATAGTGGTATTTTTTAAATCAGATGCAAAACATATTACTGACAAAAATATACGGAATATTGTTCAAGTAATTTACCTACATTCACCAACTGCATCTTCGTTGTATCATTCGTTAGGAAATGTATTTACTCCATTGTTGTTTAATGTAAGTTTAAATTTAATAGTTTTTCTTGATATTGTTATTAAATTTAATCAAATAAGAAATAATAGAAATGAAATAAAGAATAAATAAGTTTCTTTTTAATATTTTTACTATATATATATATATATATATATACGTTAGTTAATTTTTTACAATTAAAAAAAGATCCGAATTAATAATTTGATATAATCTGTTGTTACAAAAAAAATACATAGAATTAATAAGATTGTAATGTTTACAGTTATTATTCAGTAAATTTTATATACTAATGTGTTTGCACATATTAAATTTACTATATTTTATATAATTTTTAAACAATATGGGATTTAATTGGTATAAAAATTTTAGGACAAAAAAATTAATCTAATACTAGATACAAATCTACAAGAACAAATAACAGAACTACAAAGTAAACTGAAGATGCAATTAATCGTAGTTTCGAATGAAAAAGAAGATTTCAGTGAAACGTTTGGTATAATTCAAACAGTAGAGAATGAATTCGAGTATTGGACGAATCTTTCTAAAAATGCTAAAAGAAGTTCTGAACGACTTGCGGCGACTGCATTTAAAAATATAATTGAAATACTTGTCAATGACTACAAGTAAGTAAAGTTGTTATGTTAATATTCTTGACAGATTTTAAAAAATAATGATTTTTATATCTGTCTAGAAATATATTGGCTTATTCGTTTCTTGACGTTGAGACTTTGCTCGAAACGACCCATAATACCTTTGATGACTTGTGGCGGAATGAAGATCACAAATTTCCACAAAAACGGATGGAACATTTATTAAACATTATTACTAATGTCCTGACTGAATATATTGAAAAACAAATTTCTAAAATCGATGTGTGGCATGAAAAGTTTAGTGAAGTTTTGAGTTTAATTGAGAATAGTATTAATGTGACAGATCGTTGGATAGAATCCTGTAACAATTTAACTAAGTTATTTTGGCCGAATCATGTTTTACATCCTTGGTCAGGGGAACCTTATATACCGAAACGTGTTGTTGATTATAAGGAACGAATGAAACAAGTAAGAATATTTATCAATATACAAATATATCTCTTTTAATGCTAAGTATTCAATGTTAAATTATATTTTTATAACAGTAAAACCATTATATATATATATATATATATATATAAATATTTTTTATATGGAATATTTAATGTTTAGTTTTTATTTGGTAATTGGATATACTATAAATATTTTTATTCGTTAATGATTTTTAAATTTCTGTGCAAACTACATGACATAATTCTACAATATCTTTATTCTTGATATATTCATTTAAGTTTTATTTGAGTTTAACTTTTAAACTGTACGAATACATCATTTTTATTATTTTTAGATAATCAGTTTGCGGACCGTGCATCGTCAGTTAGTAAATCTTCTTTCAAATTCTGAACAGGAAGAACTTAAAACAGATCAACTTTTTAAACCGTTTGAAGGTGAATGATTCATTCAATTATTAAAGAATAGAACCAACTCTAATTGAAATTTATGTTAGCTTTAAATTATTTATATCTAATATTAATAAAATCTTAAAAATGAGTAGTAAGTATACTTAATTAAATAAAAGTCCACTCTTATAAATATATAACATATACATATATATATATATATATATATATATATATATATATATATATATATATATATATATATATATATATATATATATATATATATATGTATATATAATTCTACAAGACAATTAATATAATAAAAAAGTATTATTTGAAGTTAAAATAATTATTTAAAAATAATAAATATTTAAACATAATTGACCCTGGCTAAATTCTTTTTCATAAATGAAATCTTTTTTACTCCATAAATTACAAAAAAAAAAAATCAGAACAGAAGTGTTTAAAAAATCATTATTGATTATTTTTGATTGTTGCTTATTTCTGGTGCTCTTAAGACGATGAGATCGCCATCGAAATTCGTATAAGAAAGAATGATCAATAATGATTTATTGAACATTTATGATCAGAATAAATTTTGATTGTAAGGGTGAAAGAAGTCGTTGATAAAAATTGACTAATCAAAATTTATTAATATATTCATTTTACGGGGTGTCGGATTCCCAGAATATCAATCAATCAAAGATTTGATTATTATGACTTTGTTGTAGCACTATTTAGAAAATATCCAGCCAACATTTTGATTATTTTTATTATTTAAATCATAAAAAAATAAAATCTTGTTACTTACCTACAGAATTGTATGTCCTTCAATGTAATCCATACACTGAACCACGTTGGAACACAGCTGTAACACAATTCGAAAGAAGCTTACAGCCTGCAGAAGAGAGGGTCGCTGTAAAACTGAAATCACAACTAGGCGGTAACCAAGTGAATACTCGTCAACTGCTGCATGAATTCTCACGTTATGGATCATTGATCGCAAGGCCTGCAGTTCGCAAGTCTCTGATCGGCGAACGGGAACAGCTTTTAGCATCATTGAACGATTATATCGATCAGTTATCTAGAGGGCATAATACTTATGCATCGAATTTGCTCGACACGCCGCAAGTTGTTAAAGATATAATCGCTATTAAACACTTGGAAGGACGGGTAAGGATTGATGAATCGATTAAGGATTTTCACTAGTTAATTTTCACTCGCCAGTAAGAATTTTCCGTAGTTTAGCGCACTGAAGACAGTGATATCGTCATAGAAATATGCCTACATTTAATTATAAATGATCAATGATTAATTGTTGAACATTTGATTAGAACATTTTGTTTAGTTTGTCGTGTATTAACCCTTTGAAGCCGGGGGCGCGGATCTAGAAATCCATTGATGTTTTTCAAAGTAACCATGGTCTCAGAGCGCTATATTTTGGATGATATATTTAAAGGCCACTGATCTCTTTTTAATGAGACTAAATTTATAACTCATTCTTTCATTAAAAAAAATTACGGTCGTCCAAAAATCAGAAAAATCGAAACATTTTTTCATTTGAAAACCTATAAAAATTGTAAACTTGAGAATTGGGCTGAATATTTTTTTTTTACAAAAATTCATAATTGGAAGAAAGCGTATAAAAATTTCGAAACTATTAGGTAAAAGATGTGATCGATGTGAAACCGTTTTGTGCACACTTGCTTGAAAATTTTTCACACTCAACAGTAATGTTATTTCTGCAAATTTTCACTTCTATATAATTTTTCCGCTTCCAATTACATGTTTCCAGTCAAGAGGTTTATGTTTCACCGAATATTATCAACGATTTTCCAAGATACATCAGAGAGATGTGAAGTTTCTAATGGCTAATCTGAATTAATACATTTTTTCTTGTAACCGATAAATTTACAATTTTTATTTTGTCTGCGATAAAAGAATGTCCAATTGATCGAAAAATATTTGTTAAAATTTTTTAGCACTTTCCCCTTTTCTGGCTCCAAATGGTTTATCCATTTGTGTAAATCGATGTTTCTTTTGTTATAATTTAAATCGTATTTAAGTAATTTGATTAACTTGCAGGCTAAGTCCTGACTCGGTTTTGAAAATTTCCAGGTCAAACACATTACACAAAAACAAAAATACGACGCTCAAACACCAAAATTCACACACCACGGACAAAACTGATTCAACTCCAAGAAAAGGCATGAAATCACAACATACACACAACACACACAGTGCCAATACAGTATTTTGTAAAATATTTAATATCAATAAAGTAATTATTTTATTTTATTTATTTATTTATTTTTGCAGGCTATTGAAGTACAAAATACGAGCGAACAACTTTTATCCGATTTAAATAACTATCCAGAACTTCGACAAGCTGTTGGAACTTGGCTCAGTGATCTAAAGCAGCAACACAGTGACTTGTTTGATTCATGGGCACGGCAAACGATCAAAAGCATAAATAATCAATCTCTTAGGTATATTATTTTTTAATATTTTTTTTTTTTAAAAAGGAACAACGCGATTACAAGATTAACATATTTGTTTCCTAACATTTATTCATTGAGTACGATGGAGTTAAATTTAGGGGTACACTGGCTGTTTATCATTTCGACAATTTTCTACCAAAATAAAATCAGATCGAAACCACTTGTTCTTTATTTACTTTGTTAATAGTATACAACAATCTATTCTTGAGAAATATATTTATTTCTTTAACTCTTTTAAGTCTGGTGGTACATACGTATGTACCACCATTTTTTATGTCAGCTGCTTGGTGGTATATTTTTTGTATAACCATTTCAAAAGTCTGGACTAATGCAGTCCGGTGGTATAATTTGTGAAGCACTTAAAGAGATGGCTTCTGGTAGTTCTGTAATCTATTTAAGAAATGGCAGCCGTTACTTGAAGCTTAGAACAATGGCAAAGCCTACTGGACTGTAATAAGGAGTCTATTAAAAAAAGCCTTGTACTTCTGTCTGTTTTTAGTCAGATGTACTGTACTTGAAAAAGTTAAGGTAAAAATGTGATCGAAAGCTAAAATCTGGCAGCATTAGGGTTAATTTCGTGTCAACGAATAATACAATAACAGATGCTTTTTCGAAACATTATGTATCGTCAACTTCAAAACGAATCTTTCAAGTGAATTTTTGAACTTCTAAATAATGATTTTTTTAAACGTTCTTTTTTATTATTTGATTCAGCCTCAAGGAGGATCAACCGGTAGTCGAATTCTCATCAGAAAAATTCATGAAAGTGAACTATTCGCCCAGACTTGTTACACTAATCAAAGAAGTGCGACAACTCTCGGCTCTCGGCTATCGCATCCCTACAATTATTCAGGATGTCGCTGTACACGCGAAGCAGTTTATGGGACATGCGAAAGAGTTGGAACAGGTAAATACATCTCAAAATTTGTTTGCATATTAAATTTATTTCTGTTAATTTACATTTCTATTGAGTATATATATATATATATATATATATATATATATATATATATATATATATATATTTAATAAATAAAAAATAAACTTGCATTTTAGATCATTCTTTAAAATAATATGTATCAACTCTTTTTTTTAAAAAAACCTTTTTATATGACTCATTTCTCTAATATTATTTAAAGATATATATATATATATATATATATATATATATATATATATATATATATATATTGTATATGTGTATACAATTAAAATTCATCAAAACATTGTAGCATGGTATATATATATATATATATATATATATATATATATATATATATATATTTTTTTTTTCTACAACACCTCATTCTTCTATTGCAAATTCGACAGGACTTTTGTAATTTTTCAATACATCGGAAGAAGTTTTTTTATGTATGAATAAAATGTTAAACATTTTTTATATCAGGTAGCATTTTTTCATAACACTGTCGGAGATCGAATGATCCCGTCTCAACGTCCTATGATGTTAGCTGGTGCTTTAAGACTTGCCCAGCTAGTCCAGGAAGAAGTGGCCGTCAGTTGGAGCGACGTCGCCAGCGTTGAAAAATATGTTACCAGTTTACGAGCTGCTGTTGACCGACTGTCGAGGGAAAATAATTATCTAGCCGAATGTCATTTGAAGTTAGGAGAAAAGGTAAATATGTGTATGAGTGCGCGTGTATGCATTTCTTAGTAATTGAAGACTTGAATAAATACGTTTTATTCGCTCACAGTATTTATTTATTCTCTTATCGTGTTTTAGTATGTACAGTTCAATTTTTTTGTTTAAATTTGTCAATGAAATACAGAAATTTTCCAATGTCTGAGTATATTTTTTTATTTTTAAAATGTCGTTATTCCACAAGCACTTCGTTTAATCGATTTCGGTAAAAAGAAACGTAATATATTAAAAGATAAGGATAGGTTCCCGATTCTTGAATCTTATCTTTAATATATTTTAAAAAAAATATGAAAAAATATTTAATATATTCATGTCGAATCAGATCAAAGGTCGCTGACTCATGTGTTTACATTGGTTTAATCTGAAGATGCGTCCTAGAGACCAGACCACGAGTCACAACACATGCCACGTCATTTTGGTGGGCGCTCCTCTTAAAGACTGAACTACAGAAATCAAGCAATAATATTTGTAGCTACGTTTTGCTATAACATGTATAGCTAAAATACATATCGTTTTAGTCCACTCCAGAGACCAGGTCTATTTGAATTCAGCGAAGCAGTCATGAAAATGGACGTTTTGATATTCCAGGAAGTTTGTCAGATGACGAAGATAGATTATTCGAAAATACTGCTAATATATTTCTATCTTTTAAAACAAAACAGATTTTAACAAACTAGTAAAATGGAATTTAGATTTAACACCAAGAATGTAATAATTGTTTTTTTTTTTTTTAAAAAAAATAATCAGATGAAAAATTCAGTAACTGTTTTAAACTGACAGGAGGGTATTCCCAAACAGTGCACGCAATTATAGAAAATGATATAAACAGATTTAGAAATATAACAATTGTGTATTCAGAAGACTCTTCGGCCTCTCTAAAGCACAAAAAAGCTCACAACTCGTGTATTTCAAATTTATCACAGGTTTACTGGATTTTGGGGTTTCGATAAGTGGTTGACATTTTTCGTGCCACTCTGATAGGGTCAAATTCGTAGCTAGACCGTTATATTAAAGGAGGCAAACACAATTTTTGAGGAAGCAATTTTTTATGTCAAAATTGTTGGGGGTTACCGTGAAAACACGCTCATAGAAACGATTTTTTTTCGCGTGTAGAAATGTTTTTAATTATCAGAGTAAGCCCATTAGGAAAATTCTCCCAATGATTCTCCATGATTTTCAAATCTTCCAAAATCGCATTTTGTTGTGGGGGAGGAGACAAACAGAGCAACCAGGGGGAGATGTCCCCTTTCCCTCCTTGACTATGGGCCTGGACAGGGCCAATTCTTGCAGTTCATCTAGTGGAGCTTAGAATGCCCACAAAGATATTATTATTAGTAGAGCAATGGGAATCAATATTATTTTTTTAAAATTCATACTGAAATTTAGTTAGATAGCTTTGCTGTTTAGATGTATATATATATACATATATACATATATATATATATTCATATATATATATATTCATATATATATGAATATATATATATATATGAATATATATATATATGAATATATATATATATATATATATATATATATATATATATATATATATTCATATATATATATATATTCATATATATGTATATATATATATATATATATATGTATATATATATATATATATATATATATATATATATACATAATACATATTTTAATACACCAGAGCGACTATAGTTTTAATAAGACATGGGTACAAATATTACAGCTTGGTCTCTGGAACGAGTCTTTAATTGTTTAATGAGTTGGATATATCAAATATAGAATAAAGAATAAAACTAATCGACTTGTTTGTGGATATTTTGAGAAACGAAATAAGTACCAACACTAGTTTTTTTTTAATATCACTAATATATGTATTAAATATATTCCAATAGGTCACAGAGCTTATGGAAACAGAACTGATACGGTATCAGCATAAATGGAAAAGTTATATCAGCTATATGAGAGATATTATGTCGCAAGTATCTGAACAGGTTTGTACTTTTGTGAAGAAGTACCTAATTTAAGTCAAAAAGTAAGGTTCTCTACTTTTTCATTTTAAATGTACACAAGTTGTGATATGTTATGAATCTGCTAGATGTGAATATATATTCAATTTATTTTTTAATGTAGTTGCATATTGGTAAATCAAAGCCTTGGTGGTAAAAATATGTATCCAGCAGCACGTGCAATTATCATTTACCCTACTCTTGGACGTTTCCATTAGTCTAAAAGAATCGACTATTTAATGAGCTGATGATATCTTCAAATAGATGTTAGAATTTTAGGTGGATTTTAGATAACTAAGTTATCTGAAATTTATTTGAAAATAGCACATGTGCTGAAACTAGTAGTGAAGAATAGATACTTAAAAGATTCACAAGAACGAAGACCACGAGGACAACTTGTCAACAACGTTCTATACGCGAGGAGATAAAAATTTACAAAATAATTGTAATGATACAATGTAAATAATATCCAAGTATTTACTAAATACCCAGATAATCAGAAAAATACACGAGTAGCAATTTTTTCCAACAATATATACAAGATAATGATAAATATTTAGGTAGATTTATTATCGAGATGAGATTTGGGTGTTACACGAGGGTAGTTTGATAAGTTTGGTAGATTTATATGATGCGGGGCCACAATTCATTTGGTAATGTCACGGGCTATCAAGTGTCACCTTTCGAACTAGCATAGGCGAAATTTCAGCCAGAAGAGACGAGTTCTCCACGTGCTACAAATGTTTGAAACGGGCATTGTAGCAGTTACCGCAAAATGAAAAAAAACGAGCAGGCGTTCCTGCGTCGATTCGTCACCGTGGATGAAATATGGATCTACCACTACACACATGAGTGGAAGCAGCAGTCAAAGCAGGAGATAGCGGCTAGAGAAAGTGCGCCGAAGAAGGCGAATACCATTTTGTTGACAGGGAAGGTGATGGCCACTGTTTTTTTTGGATTTCCAAGAAATCATCCTGATCGACTACTTAACGAAGGGGAAAACGATAAGAGGAGCCTATTATATAACATTATTAGACCGTATGATAGAGGAGCTGTAACAAAAATGGCCAAGATTGGCGCACAAAGAAGTACTCTTTCACCAGGACAACGCGCCGTCCCACTAATTGACCGTCGCAATGGAAAAATTGCATGAATTAGGCTTCGAATTGATTCCTCATCAATACTATTCTTCGAATTTGGTTCCATGCGACTTCTTCTGCTTCCCAAACTTGAAAATTTGTCTCGGTGGGACGAAATTCTCGTCGAATGAGAATGTTATCGCAGTCATCAATGTGTATTTTGCAGACTCGCTGAATCAAGTGTATGGCCCTCATTGGAGACTGTGTTGAGAAATAACATCGATTTTTTCAAAAAAACGGCGTTTAACTTGCTTTTTTACCATACTTATCAAACGATCCACGTATTACAGTTCAATGAGTAAATACAATCAATAATCTGAGAGTATATTCTTATAGTTCTGATTTGACATCAATGGATTTTCACCTTTTTCTCAAATTAAAGAAACATTTATGCAACCTGTTCTTCCAAACTGACTGTTATAGACATAGTCACAGTACTAGGTCTGTAGAAGACATATCTTTATTGACAAGACATCGCCTTTTAAATAAATTCATTACCAGACATAGCAATCAATCGAAAAAAAAACTGAATATATATTTATATCAAAACCAGATGTAACTTAATGTGCTTTGTTTATATATGTGAAATATGCAACCCTATTTTATATCTTTAAGTTAGATTTCCTATAAATTAAGAAATCACGCATATTATCTGATCGAATATAAAAAACACACCAAATTATATGTACTGTTACAGCCAGTCACACAAGAATGTATACAAGATAATCTAAAAAAAATAGGATGTATTTCTTAGAAAACTATGCGACTTGGAAGATTCATTTTTATACTTTTTTCAATACATCTAATAAAAAATCGATTTGTTTTATTATTCATTTACGATTTCACAATGTCTTGCTACATTTTAAACCGACTTTTTAGCATATTTGTCATTTAACAACACTGAAGAAGTCAGATTGTAAGAGAAAAACATTTTCTATCGGATTACAATCTGACAATCGTGCAAATCGTTTCATCGTCTGTATAACATTTTTAACTTTTAACTGTTCTGCCGAGATTGTTCGCACATTGTTCTTGTGTGACGAGGTATCTAAATTATAAAAAAAAGTTTATGATTTTTTTGTTTATAAACAAGGGATTCAGTAACATGCGAGCGTGGAAATTATACTGGGACCAACAACTTTCTAAAGCCTTAGAACATCAATACAGACTCGGTTTAGAAGAACTGCACAGGTATCTTCCAGAGATTCAAGCAGATCTTGTATTCCGTTCGGGTAAAGTACAGTTCAATCCGCCGTTGGAGGAACTACGGATGAAATATTACAGTAATCTGAAACGTTATTTATGTATACCGTACACGTTTCGAGGAGTGAGCGACGTTTCAAATGAACACACATCGGTTTTCAGCGATATTGTCGACAGGTAAAAATAAAGCATATTAAAAGAAAAATAGATAGAATTTAGTCTGATCAAAAAGTATTTGAAAACGTTCCAAAACTGATATACAGTGACTTTTTATCGACGGACCTTAAAAAGATTGTAACTGTCGCTATTTGTTCTTATTCTGTTTGGTTAGGGGTTGTGTCACAATACACTTCTGACACTGTGGTTATTTTCACTTTTACAAATAAATACTTTTTTCACGCCATGAACCATAAAATTATAAAAACATTTTCAGGTCAAAAATGTTCAATAGATCATTTTTTACTGAATTTAATTTGTGATAAGTGTCGTGTGTTAGAAACTGAATAATTGTTAATATTCTGCAACCATTGCTCAAATTATTCAACACTTTTTGATTTCTTTTTGCTCCCATAACTCCAATTATTGATAACAGAAGTGTTATTTAAAAATATAGAAGAGAAAGCGAAAAACATGGAATGATCTGATTATTATTTAGGGGGGAAAATGAATGTTTTTTAAAGTAGAAAAAATATTTGGGTGGTGAGTGATGCATTTTTGGGTTGGGAAAGATTACATTCATGGGAATCATTTTCAAAAAAATTATATATTTAAAGACAAGTGTTTTTATTAATTTAGAAAAAAATAGATTAGATATTATGTGTGAGCGTGTGTATGTATGTATGAGGGTCGTTTGATAAGGTTAGTAAATTTCTATGATGTGTAGCCACCATTCATTTTGTAAGCCCACGGCTGTCAAGTGTCAATTTTCAAATTAGCATAGGCATAATTTCAGTCAGAAACGACACGTTGTTCATGTTCTACAGATGTTTTAAGCGAACATTGTAGTAGTTTCCACAACAAGAAAAGAACAAGCAGGTCTTTCTGGGTCGCTTCATCACCGTGGATGAAATATGGATCCACCACTACACACCTGAGTCGAAGCAGCAGTCAAAGCAATAAACAACGACTGATGAAAATGCGCCGAAGAAGGCGAAGATCGTTTTGTCAGCTGGGATGGTGATGGTCACTGTTTTTTGTGATTCTAAAGGAATCATCCTGATCGACTACTTAACGAAGCGGAAAACGATAACAGAAGCCTATTATGCAAAATTATTGGACCGTTTGAAAGAACAAGCTGAAACAAAAACGCCCAAGATTGGCGCACGAAAAAGCGCTCTATCACCAGAATAACGTGCCGTCCCACAAATCAACCGTCACAATGGAAAAATTGCACGCATTAGGCTTCGAATTGATTCCTCATACACCCTATTCTCCAGACTTGGCCCCGTGCGACTTTTTCCTGTTTTCAAACCTAAATATTTGGCTCGGTGGGAAGAAATTGTTGTCGAATGAGGATGTCATCTCCGCTGTCAATGGGTATTTTGCAGACTTGTAGACCAATATGGCCCTATATAGCCCTCAATGGAGACTGTGTTGAGAAACAAAATTGTTTTCTTTTTCTAAAAAAAACTGTTTAACTTGCCTTTTTACCATATTTAACAAACGACCCACGTATATATGTATGTATGCATGTATGAATATATATATATATATATATATATATATATATATATATATATATATATATATATAAATATAACTTTTTCTTAAAGGAATTCTGAATATTTCGTTCCCGTTTACGAACGTGCAGAAGAACTGATCGATAAATTATTCGAGTTGAGTAACCATTGGACACCTTGGTTAGCCTTAGGTACAGTGGACGTAGATGAACTCACTGATCAACATTTGAAGACTTGGGAAGACTGGGATCTTAATTTTCGTGATTCTAAAGCGTTCGGACAACAAATTGCTAAGTTGACAAGGTATTACACATATTCAATACATGTGATCATAATTCAAAGGATCTTTAATCAGTTTTCCTTGCATATGAGGGCAGAGATGTTTGTCCACTTTGTTGAAATAAAAGACAGAAAAAAATTGTGTGTCTTTTGAGAAACAAGTGATTTAACCCTTTAGAGCCGGGGAAGGGAAAATGGTGCTAACATTTTTTAACAAATATTTTTCGATTAATTGGACATTCTTTTATCGCAAACAGAATAAAAATTGTAAATTTGTCGGTTACAAGAAAAAATATGTTAATTCAGATTAGCCATTAGAAACTTTACATCTCTCTGATGTATCATGGAAAATCGTTGATAATATTCGGAGAAACATAAATCTCTTGATTGGAAACATATAGTTGGAAGCGGAAAAATTATATAGAAGTAAAAATTTGCAGAAATAATATTACTGTTGAGTGTGATCAATTTTCAAGCAAGTGTGCACAGAACGGTTTCACATCGATCGCATCTTTTACCTAGATGTAGTTTCGACATTTTTTATACGCTTTCTTCCAATGATGAATTTTTGTAAAAAAAATAATATTCAATCCAATTCTCAAGCTTACAATTTTTATAGGTATTCAAATGGGAAAATTTTTCGATTTTCCTGATTTTTGGACGACCGTAATTTTTTTTAATGAAAGAAAGAGTTATAAATTTAGTCTCATTAAAAAGAGATCAGTGGCCTTTAAATATATCATCCAAAAGACCATGGTTATTTTGAAAAACATCAATGAATTTCTAGATCCGCGCCGCCGGCTTCAAAGGGTTAATACACGACAAACTAAACAAAATGTTCTAATCAAATGTTCAACAATTAATCATTGATCGTTTATAATTAAATGTAGGCGTAATTCTATGACGATATCACTGTCTTCAGTGCGCTAAACTACGGAAAATTCTTACTCGCGAGTGAAAATTGACTTGTGAAAATCCTTAATCGATTCACCAATCCTTACCCGTCCTTCCAAGTGTTTAATAGCGATTATGTCTTTAACAACTTGCGGCGTATCGAGCAAATTCGATGCATAAGTATTATGCCCTCTAGATAACTGATCGATATAATCGTTCAATGATGCTAAAAGCTGTTCCCGTTCGCCGATCAGAGACTTGCGAACTGCAGGCCTTGCGATCAAAGATCCATAATCAAAAAAAAATCATAAAAATCAGGTTTTTCTAATTTTTGGACGATCGTTTTTTGAATGACAGAAATAATTATAAATTTAGTATCATTATAAAGAGATCGGTGACCTTTAAATATATCATCCAAAATATAGCGCTCTGAGACCACGGTTTCTTTGAAAAACATCAATGGATTTCTAGATTCGGGCCCGGTTTCAAACGGTTGAAGAAACATGTATTTAGATTTCAATCGTTTTTGTATTAGAAGAAAGATATTTATACCACCAAAATACTACGATTTTCAGTGAAAAAGTGTAATGAAATTTTAAGTATCCATTTTCAAGAGTTCTCTCAGTGGTTTTTGTTTTAATTCACATCTATTTCTATTTATTGCTGAGTGTTATTTCTTAGACTGAGTAATTTCTGAAATCGAAGATGAAAAAAATCAATTTTTTTTGTAAATACGAAAGTAAAAATTCAATATATGTTTGGGATGTTTTCATATTTGTATTACAGATTGTTTCATTACAAAAACCATACTTTAATTCCAAAGCTGGACTAAAAATAATTGAGAAAATATTGGAATTTAACAAGAAATCAATTATAAACTATCAATTGTGCACTTTTATAATCTTTATTGCCCATCTCGAATAAAAAATATAATTTTGTATTATTTATATAAATTTTTACATCAGAGAATATGGAAAAAATAATTAACAGCGAACTTAAATTATAGACTACTGACAAGTTTGTTGTTCCATGCAAGTAAATGTAGTTTTTATTTATATCCCTTTGAAAGTTAACCATACATTATGTTTTTCCCATTTTTATGAGAAAGAAATTTACTGGAATTATTCACATTGGCTAATATTACTGACTTCACTCAATTTAAATGGAAAAATAATTCATTAAAAAATATAAGATCGATGTTTACATTTTTTACTGAAATGGATAGAAGGTCTTAATTGTCTTTAATAAAGAATATTAAAAATCTATAATTCTAAAAATTAGACTTAAATTCCTTTGATTTATGACTAAATACACACACACACACATATATATATATATATATATATATATATATATATATATACATATATATATACACACACACATATATATATATATATATATATATATATATATATATATATATATACATAAGCAGACAAATATTTTACTTCCAGTTGGGAAGAACGAATAGGATGCTTCACAATCTCTTTAGGAGCCGCTCGTGCAGACATGGAAGCACAAAACCGCCGTCTCTGGTCAGCTTTGTCAGCATCTTTGCGTGCTTCAGCTGTTAGAGATGCAGCGACTTTAGATCGTTTTATAACAGAGGCACGGGAAGCTCTTTCCCAAAGACCAAGATCTGCTGGAGCGTTGGCCGAAGCACAGTCAACTTTAGTGTCAATCGCGTCTCAAGCGGCAAATATGGGAACACTTTATGAG
Organism: Acanthacorydalis orientalis; assembly: GCA_034766995.1. Classification (NCBI taxonomy): domain Eukaryota; kingdom Metazoa; phylum Arthropoda; class Insecta; order Megaloptera; family Corydalidae; genus Acanthacorydalis; species Acanthacorydalis orientalis. The sequence goes on along the minus strand of CM068318.1, from coordinate 40,821,702 downwards.
GACTTGCGTCAAAGAGATAAGACTTTAGCGAACTGGAGTCGGGAACGTATCGAATCAGTCGCTCGACTGTTACCACAGTGGGAGAATATCCAAACGTTGCTGACCGACCATCAGCAATTGATGGATAAACAAGTAGAAGGAATACGGAGTAGTCTGAAATCTGCATGCGATACACTGAACGATGAGATCGATCGTTGGAGTGTACGTTGGGAGGAGATGAAACCGAAACAGCACTGTCGCGGATTGGAACAGGTCGCGAAAGAGTTGAAGACATTGAGGGAACAGAGAGCTTTGTGGGAGGGGCTCGTGCAACAGAAAGAAAAGATGGAGTACGAACATTTTTAGATCGTGACTCGAATTTAATTTTTAAATATTTGTTCTGATAAAAGTGATGATTTTTATATTATTACAGAGACGACTGCAAGTGTTTCGGTGTGGAAAAACCGGAATTTGAGAAGTTTTACACGATACAAATCGAATTAGAGACACAAGAGAGGATATGGGAAGTGGCGGATAAATTTTCAGCAGGTAAATGGAACATTTTTTAAGAGAATAAGATAGTGATTGTCAAATTTTGTGATAACGTATTTCTCTATATGAACATTGGGGATACACGTCTTTCTTTTTCTACGAATAAAATTAAAGAGGTTTTCCCTGATTGAGTTTAAAATATATTCGAAAGATATTTTTTAATCACATGCGGTCATATTTAATTTAAAATATTTGCCTACTGGTAAATTATAAAAATAATTTAATAATTTATGGTAAAATAGAAGCAGTGGAAGAAAGTCCGGAAAAAATAGATATCAATTAGGCACAAATTTAAAACAAAATGAAATCTAAAAGTCAGATTAGAAGATATTAATGTAACAGAGAGATTCTGTAGAAAAACGAACAAGGACAAACAAATACTGTTGAAAAATACTACTCAAAACACTAAACAGAGAATATTTTCAAATTGTATACAACTTATAGTATAAATACACGAGAGTCGTTTGATAAATTTGGTAAATTTCTATGAAACGGCCCCACCATTCATTTGGTAACTTCACAGCTATCAAGTGTCACTTTTCAAACTAGCATAGGCGAAATTTCAGTCAGAAGCGAACAGTTGTTCACATTCTACAGATGATTGAAGCGAGCTATGTAGAAGTTACCGCAAAAATGGAAAAAACGAACAGGCCTTCTTATGTCGATTCGTCACCGTGGATGAAACCTGGATCCACCACTACATACCTGAGTCGAAGCAGCAGTTCATTGCAGTGATAAAACAGAATGATAAACGAGTTCCGTGCAATGATAAAACATTTTTATTTGAAAAAGTGGACGGCCGCGGATGGGTGTCACGATTGTTGACTGTCGACCACAAATGCACACGAAAGGACATTTCAACCCAGTTTTGGCGATGTTCAATCGCAATCCTCAGGTCTTTTGCGTCGATTCGTCACCGTGGATGAAACATGGATACACCACTACACACCTGAGTCGAAGCAGCAGCCAAAGCAGTGGACAACGACTAGTGAAAGTGCGCCGGAGAAAGCGAAGACCGTTTTGTCGGCTGGGAAGGAGGTGGCCACTGTTTTTCAGGATTCCCAATGAATCATCCTGATCGACTACTTAACGAATGGAAGACTTTGAGAAAAGCTACTTTTCCGACGGGTTAAAAAAATTGGAAAAACCGAAATATAACCCTCAATGAAGACTATGTTGAGAAATGAAACCGTTTTTTTTTTTGAAAAAAATGGTGTTTAACTTGCTTTTTTACCATACTTATCAAACGGCCCTCGTATATATTTCAATGAACACCAACGATAAAAATAAATGTTTACTAAATAACTTTTTCATTATATAAGCATTACTGATATATTTTCAAAGTATGTTCACTGTTGAAGAAACTCGACAAGTAAAAATGGATTTTTTTAATGAGTTTCTTAAAAATATATTTTTCTGTTCTTTATTTTACAATTCGAACCCACTGTGCAAATCATTTGCATGCATTCACATATGAAACAGTGTATGAAATTGTAATTCAATCACTGTTTTTTAATATAAATTATTTTTGTGGTTTTGCAATATTTTTTAATATACATAACATTTTGCACTCCAGCAATTAGGCAATAATAAAATAATAATCTATTAATAGTTTGTATATTACGAATTAAGATAAGAGTATGATAAACATAGAAAAGTATAAACACCCGATGACATTGATGGACGAACGCTTATCAGAGCTTTTATCTGTAAATGATAAAATGTGGGCACTGATTGTTAATCACAATAGAATCGTGAAAATAATAGTATCGATAACATAAATTTAAAAGTTTAATAAGAATACAGGGAACTTACAGTTGCGATGATATCATTTTGTGCATTCAGATTAATTTCTTCTTTGAAAAGATAGCTTAATGACGGTTCTTTTTCGCGAATCTCAGTGTAAAACGCTTATCAAAGATTCTAAAAAAAATCATTTTAATCAGAACTTTGCATACATCTTTGTCATGTCCAGATCTTTGATCAAAATTTTGCGAATATTCATGTTTAGCATTTAAATCATCATTCAATTAGAATTCGCATTACATTTCGATTTTTCTAGCTTCATATCGACTAGTTTTTGGATCATTCTGCATGATTTCTTTTAGAAATGTCTTATGCCATTCGAATACATGAAAACATACCTTTGAGATACTTTTTTTAAAATTTTAGAATTACAACAGTTCAATGACGAAGAATGGATCGTTTTCCGCAGACAACTCTTCCGTTTCGAAGAGTTTCTCACGAGATGGCAACAATATTTCGAAAGTATGGAATCGTCGCCACTGTCTACATGTCTTTTACAGGAAATACATAAGTACAAAGTATGTCTCTATGAATAAACATCTGTTCTCTTCATTTCTATTTCCATATCTCGACTTTTTCTAAATTCTAGGATGCTATGCCTGCTTTGAAACATGTACGCGGCGAAGATTTCACTGAAAAACATTGGAGTGAAGTATTTTCCGTGTTAGAAATGCCTATGAGATCCGTTGACGCTTTAACATTCGGCCATTTTCTTGTATGTGTCGATAAAATGACGGATCCTTCCACGATTTCTTCGTTACTGGTACGAATTATTAAAAATATAATAGATTTTGTTTTAGATTGATTCTATAGTCTTTTTTAATAAGGAATGAATAAGTCATTAATAATATTTTTAAGGCTGTAAGTCGTAGAGCAGCTAGTGAAATCGTCGTACGCCAAGCACTTGCTGAACTTGATGCGTGGGAAGTAAAGGCTCGATTCAATTTAATATCACATATAGATTCAAGGCAAAATTCTCTTATGTTGATCAATGATTTTAAAGATGTATTAAGCGATGTAAGTAATTAGTTTATAAGATGTTTGATAAATCTGTATTTGTTTATTACTTAGTACAGACCCGTATCCAGACCGTCATATTAGAGAGGGCAAATACAATTTTTGAGCGAGCAACATTTTTTTATATCAAAATTGTTAGGAGTGACGGTGAAAGAAATGATTTTTTTTCGCACGTAGAAACGTTTTTAATCATCAAGGTAAACCCATTAGGAAGATTCTCCCAATGATTCTCTATGATTTTCAAATCTTCCAAATCGCAGATTTTGTTGTGAGGAGGGTAAACGAATCAACCAAGGGGAAATTCTTTTTTGGTCCACTACAGTACTACTGATTACGGTCCTGATTTAGCAGCTTATTTGACGATTATTCTTGTTTTTTATATACAAAATTTTGAGTATACAGATCTGTGCGCTCATTGACAGTGATCAAAGGTATTTTATATTTTTAGCTGGGCGATAATCAATGTCTTTTACAATCAGTGAAAACTTCTACCGATTATGAAAGTTTCTCTGAAAGAGGTTCAGCCTGGGAGACTAAACTATTCGATTTAGATAACTTTGTAACAAGTTTAAGTCAAATCCAAAGGAAGTAAGGCCATTTTTATTCCTTTAATCGAATGCACGAGCTTTTAAACAGTTAAACATTTTCAGATGGGTTTACTTAGAGCCGATTTTCGGTCGAGGAACACTGCGTCAAGAACAAGGCAGATTCCAGAGGATCGACCGCGAGTTCCGAGTAATCGTCGACACAGTACACAGAGATCCTCGCGTGGCAGCGTTGTGCAGGATCCAAGACTTGCGCAATACTTTGACAATGTTGACAGAACAACTTGCGAGGTGTCAAGCCAGCTTGAATAATTTCCTAGCAGTAAGTGATACATTTTTACTAGATTTATTTCGAGATTGTTACATATTGACTGTTTTCGGTCGAATGAAAGGATAAACGATCGAAATTTCCAAGATTTCTGTTCTTGGGCGACGACGACTTACTGGAAATCTTAGGTCAATCGGCGCACGAGAGCGTCATTCAAACACATCTTAAGAAACTGTTCTCAGGGATACATAGTGTCGATATAAAAGATAGTAAGATAATTGCAATAAAGTCAGCTCATGGAGAAGTGGTTCCTTTAAAGAAAAGCGTCGATACGAATAAACCAGTTGAGGTAATCATTTATTTGAATATAATTAGATTTTTTTTAATTATTTTTGGCTGAATAGTTATTTGAATTGTGAAAAAAATACATATTTTGTATGTTCCTAGCATTAGGTTGGTAGAAAAATAATTACGGTTTATGACCTTCAAATTCTTATACATTTTTCTTCAGCTTTTTCCTAGCTGTTATATATATATATATATACATAATATATATATATATATATATATATATATATATATATATATATGTATGTATATATATATATATATATATATATACATACATATATATATATATATATATATATATACATACATATATATATATATACATATATAAATATATATATATATATATATATACATACATATATATATATATATATATATATATATATATATATATATACATACATATATATATATATATATATATATATATATATATATATATATATATATATATATATATACATACACACACACACACACACATATATATATATATATATATATATATATAGAGAGAGAGAGAGAGAGGTGTAATAAATATAGTCTGATAATTTCAATGTAAAAGTCTCAAATACAGCATTAAATGAAATGCAAATATTTTTTCAATAGACCAATAACCTTTAAAATCAAAATAAGTTTAATGAAGACATTAGGTTGGTGGAAAAAAAATACGGTTTATGTATCCATTTGTCAATCATCATTTCACCATTTTTTTGATTTTACTAGCTATTTTAAGTGAACCAGAACTGTTGTATGATTAACACCTAACTTTTGTACAAGCTGTCGAATTGTACATGGTTCTGGTTCAACTAACGCTTTCAGTTGGTCGTTATGAACCGAAGAAGGACGCCCGCGACCTTCTTCATCTCCAAGGCTCTTGTTCCCAGCACGACATTTTTCGAACCGCCATTGCACCGTACGTTCCTTAACAGTACCCACACGAAAAGAATCGTTTAGTTTACAAGCAGTTTCTGCTGCTTTACCACCCATTTTGAACTCATACAAAATATTTGATGTTTGCTTCTTTTCCATCTTTAATTCAATGGCCCGATTTGAAGAAAAAATAATAATAGAACCAAAGTCGATGTTACCAAAATACAGATCGAAAAATTCACTTTAAAATGATATTAACAACAAATAATAAAGATATAAAACAAAAACAGCAATTATTTTCCTACCAACCTAATATATGATTAGAATATTCAACCAATTCGACCTTGTTTAATGATAAGAATTAAGTTAGATAAATGTCAAGATATGAACATCTGAGTTCGTTTAAATACTAACTGCGTTATTTGAAGTTTTTTTTTCCATTTTAATAAAAAATCAGTATCAACTATCAGTTTTGTACGAGGCATCAAATTCGGAATGTTCACTGTTCAATGGTTTCATAAGAAACTGTCGATTAGATCAAATATTATACCCAGATTACATTAATATATTCTTTAAATATGAAATTTTAATCATACATTTTATCAATAACAAATTCAGCTAATATATTTTACTAATCTGGTTTTATATTTTGAATATATTGTGCAAAAAAATTCATTTTTGGTATCGAAATGCATAGTTATTAAATACAAAAATGCTCCGGCAGTGAAGTATTAAACAGAGAAGATTACACTTGAATTTCTACCTTAAATAATTAATATGATAATAAAAGAGAAGAAATACAACCAAGTTTTTGATTTAGGAATGGCTTGGCGATTTGGTACAAGAGATGAAATCGAGTTTAAACGCACTACTTCAAGAATGTATAGCGGATTCAGAGAATAAAGGATCTGGTGGACCTGATCCACTCAAATATCCGTCACAGATTTTATGTTTGGCTGCTTGTATCAGTTTTTCGAAGAAAACTGAACAAGCGATCCAGTCTGCTAATTTGAAGACATTGCTGAATGTACTGAAGGTAAAACAAATTAGAAGTATACTGAGTGTTATGCTAGTAATTGGTTCACGAATAAAAAAATAATATTATGAACAGATTTATGAACAGATTATATAATTAAATTATAATTTCAGTAAATAGTTACATAACATAATTAATTTCTACATTCCATATAATTAATAATTTAATAAAATTGAAACAGATGATTTGAATGTTTTTCGAATTCGAGAAATAACAGATTTCTTTTATATAAAATAGCATAAAACATGCCTATCACTAATTTGGAATTTTTCAATATGTTATCAATAATGTTTACAATTATTATTAAATTTAATTATTATTAAATTTAATAATAATTATAAACTACAAGAATGAGTCAAAAGGTAAAAACATATTTAATTACACAATATATAATGTAATAAAATGTTTTCTTCTCTATTTACTTGGCACTTAAGAGACGATCCCCCCAACTCATAATTTTTATCTCTGCTGTATAAGACGCACCCGAAAATTACAATCATTTTTTTGACATTCAAAGTGCGTCTAGTACGCCGAGATATTCGGTTAATATATATATATATATATATATATATATATATATATATATATATATATTTTAATATAGGAACAATTACAACAATACTCGTCATTGGAGCTAGGCAATGCTGATAATGAAAATGGTGAAACAAACGTTCTAGAACTGAAGTTGAAAGCATTACTGCTTGATATTACATACCATGTGTCGGTTGTAGAAGAACTGATAGAGAATAATGTTACAGAAGTGGGTGATTGGTACTGGCATAAACAGTTAAGGTAAATATTAAATAAAATTCCATAATTCCGACCAGTAGAGTTCACATTCCTCAATGCAATATGACCACAAACGGTTAATAAGAAAAATCTCTTTACTATTTATTTTAGATATCTAATGTGAAACGTGTCCGGTGCACAATTTTTCAGCCATTCATAATATTATTAGATGTACAAATTAATTCGGTGCCTTTAAATTGAATCAATCGCTCTGTTTCAAATTAAAATATTTTCTGGTCGTTTTAGGACCTTAAAGTGTCCACTTTAACGTTTAAAAACACTATATATCTTGGCCAAACAGATTGCACATCCTCACGAAATGGTAGTGAACAGGACGGATTTTGAAAAGCATCATATTAGGCATTGCATACTTTTCGCATTCCAGTTGAAAAAAATCATTTTTTCAATAAACTTCTCATAAGAATAATTATTCATAAAGATTACATTTCGTATTATATTTTTATAGCACTTGTTTGCATTTTAAAAGTAATAGATCTTCAGGCGAGTATACTTTGCGTTTTTCTTAATATATTATTCGAAATTTTTGAAATGAAATTGTCCATTTTTATGTCTACTGTTATAGTCTAGGTTAAAAGTATGGAATTCATAGACTATACTTGCATAGAAGCCAACCTCACTTCTCTAATATATTTTTAAGTAATGATTTCATTTAAAGAAGTTTGATTAGTCTATTTTTTTTAAAAAAATACACGTTTCAGATTTTATATGACACCAAACGGAACACCAACTATTAAAATGGCGAATGCGGAGTTCGAATATTCGTTCGAGTACCTGGGAAATGCTCCGAAACTAGTTCGAACACCGCTTACAGATAAATGCTTTCTGACACTGACGCAGGGTATGCACCTCGGTCTCGGAGGAAATCCATACGGACCAGCCGGTACCGGTAAAACTGAATCTGTGAAAGCACTGGGCGGACTGCTTGGAAGACAGGTACGTATTTAAAATAATTACTTGAAAGAGTGGCGGTTCTATAAATATTCTTGTAACAGGTATTAGTGTTCAACTGCGATGAGGGGATCGATGCGAAGTCGATGGCCAGGATTCTGGTTGGGTTGGCTAAGTGTGGAGCGTGGGGATGTTTCGATGAATTCAATCGACTTGACGAAGGAACACTGAGTGCTATTTCTACGCATATACATAGTATTCAAATGGCACAGGTGACAAAGACGGTCGAAGCTATTGTCAACGAACAGAAGGTAATCTTTTTCAGTTTATTACATTGATTATTTTACAATTTAACGAATATAAGAGACAAACGCTTTCTTTACTAAAAAAGTCAAGCCTGAATTTATCATTGAGTAAAAAGCTTTAATTAATATTAAATTCTAATTAAACACCTCCAATTAAATGCAGAAATGAAAACATTAACCGTGCTGTTTATAATCATCTGGCTAATAGATTAAATCATAGCCTTTATAACAATTCAGTATTTTAAAAGTATTTACATCAGATACATTCGTAATTAAATTCTGACACTGTGAATACATTCACTTGCACAAATTAATCCTTTTTCCATTCCACAAGTTACAAAACAATTTCCTGTTTAAAAATATTCAATTATTATTGACTGGTGCTTATGTGTATTTCGATGACGTTAACGTATAGAAAATTCAGATTGTTCTATAACTTGGCGTTCTGAAGATGACGGCATAAGCAACAATTTGACCATTTTCCACGTCTTTTTTCTTTAATGGCTTCACGAAGTCGACGAATATTCCACGTGAGACTCTCATCGCTTATGCTGGAACCCCTTCCTGTGTATTCCATTAAGAGAATGCCTTCTGCATTCCAAAACACAGTCGCCATCATTTTTCCCACTGACTGCAACACCTTGAATTTTTTGGGTGGAGGTACCTCCTTTTCCAACCACTGCATGGATTCTTGTTTGGATGATGGATGTGCTAGTGATGGACCCAAATCTTGTCTCTGGTAACAATTCTGCCCAGAATCGCACGAAAATCATCGCCACACGACTTAAAAAACTCCCGAATGCACGCAATTCGTTGCCTTTCTTGCACCGACATAAGCATTCTCGGAACCCATCTTGCACTCACCTTAGTGATGCTAAGATAAACAAGATTTTCGACTTTTTCGATAATGCCCGAGGTGGTTGCCTCGACCGGGCGTCCAGAGCGATAATCGTCTTCCAAGTTTTCTCTTCTTTGTTTGAAAAGAGAATGTCACTTGTAAACCATGCTCTTTCTTGGCGAACGATCTCCGTAAACGGCAGACATCTCTTCCATGATGACTTTACGGGTTTTCCTTTGCTTAGCAAGGAATTTAACAACAGCGCGTAGTTCAATTTTCTCCATGATTTCGTAGTTACTCCGAGTTGAGCTATTCTTTCGGCGATAGGGCGATGAATACTAATAACAGCACAATGATACTTCGCTTTTATACTAATTAAGTTTTCTTTGTTTACCGTAACTAATGAGAAGTACGTACCCTCATCCTCCTTTTCGCGAATTTTGGACTTTCTCTCTCTCTATATATATATTATACATATATATATATATATATATATATATTATACATATATATATATATATATATATATATATATATATATATATATATATACATATATATATATATATACATATATATATATATATATATTATATATATATATATATATATATATATATATATTATATATATATATATATATATATATATTATATACATATATATATATATATATATATATATATATGTTACATATATATATATATATATGTTATATATATATATATATATATATACAAATATATATATTATATATATATTATATATATATATATATATATATACAAATATATATATATATATTATATATATATATATATATATATATACAAATATATATATTATATATATATATATATATATATATATATATATATATATATATATTATAAAAACCATTAGAACTCTTGAAAGAAATGATCTCTTGATACGAACTCAACAACAATCATTTCATCTAGTTTCTCCATCTATTTATTAAATATTGACCTGTGTGCGTATACTGGGTATTTTTTGATCAAACCATGTATGCGAGTCCTTTTAATATACAATCTATTTTTGAATACAATACTACAAATACTTATACGATACACACATTCGTCTGTTATAATGTTAAATATGTTCCCTATTTAATGAAGGATTTGTGAAAGGAATATACAACTGAGGTAAAAAAAAATAAACGACCGATTCAAAAGAGAATCATTTATATAAAAAAATACACAGAAAATGGTACAAAATCTTATCGCACTTAAAATTAACATATAAAATAATCGAGCATGAATATACATACTCGTATATATATATAGAATACAAAAATACAATATGTACAGAATGGTAAGTAGGAATGTATGTGCAATTCCTATATTAATAGTAGTTTTATTACACTTCTTCATAAAATTAGAAACAAAATGTTCTACGATTTAGCCGTGCAAGGAATCTTATTTTTAAAATCGTCCTAAATTGTTTCGATTGAATTGTAGTGTTGATGAAAATTTATAAATTCATTATATTTAAAATTCTTGAAAGTTGATGATAAGTTCACATACCACCAATTTAAATATTAAGGTCATCCTTGTATGAAGGCGTGTGAAATTAACCATCTAATTCTATTCTAATTTACAGAAGGCACATTTGTTTAAAAAAAATAACTCACTAATAAAATATCTATCACTACTGTTTTTAAGACTTTTTAAAATTAAAAAAAAATATGTTGCAAACAATTTAAAATGTTTACCTGTGTATTTTTAAATAGAGTTCATTATTTTCAAAACAAAAAAAAATGCAACAAATAGTAAAAGTAAACGAAAATAATATTTTTTAAATTGTATTAGAAAAATTAACAGTATGCTATTTGATTTAAAAATTGTTGACAATTTCAAAATAAAAACCGAAATTGATTATTTTTTTTTAAAAAAATAAGTAATAATTATATATATGTTTCTAGTTAAAAACATTTCAGATTCAGTTTTTGTTATTCACTATGATTAGTTTTGATCCATGAACGATTTTAGGATAAACTTATGAAATTAAAGTGAAATTTAAGAATTTATATAAAGTTTAGGATTTCATTATTTTCAGAAAAAAATATAACAATCGAAATAAAAATTGGATTTTTTATTTTTATAACCAACTGACTTCCTTTAAATTAAGCAAGAATTATATATTTGTTTCTAGTTAAAAATTTAGGATACTGTTTCTATTATTGGTTAGTTGCAATCCCTGAACCATTCTAGGACGAATTTATGAAATTAAAAGCGGATTTAAGATTTTAATTATGTTTATGATTTCAGTATTTTTTTAAAAAAAATTACCATCGTGCAAGCAAATAAAGTATTTTTAAATTACATTAGAAAATTTTATAACATGTTATTCAATGCCAAACTTGATGGCAGTTGAAGAAAATTTCAAAATAAAAATAGATTTTCTGTTTTGATAACTGACTGACTTTCTCTAAACTAAATAATAATTATATATTTGTTTCTAGTTGAGCATTTAGAATGCTGTTTGTTATTCGTTATGACCAGTTTCAATCCCTGAACATTTTTATTATGAATTTACGAAATTAAGTGCGAAATTTAAAAATTTACAGAAATTTTAGAATTTTATCAGTCTCAAAATAATATAAAAACCGTAAAAGAAAAGAAAAATATTTTTAAATTAGAAATCTCTACAATAACGCTATTTGATGCCAAAATTATTCACATTGAAAATTTCAAAATAGACAAATAAATTTATATTTCTATAATTAATTAACTTTGTTTAAATTAAGGAAGAATAATATATTTGTTTCTAGTTGAACATTTAGGATACTGTTCGTGTTATTCGTTATGATCAGTTTCAATCCCTGAATCATTCTAGGTAGAATTTAAGAAATTAAAAGCGAATTTAAGAATTTACATAAAATTTATCAACTATAGTTTGTATGTCATAAGCGATATTCGCTGACTTAAATAATTTAAAATATCAATCGGCTTGCATTGGTGAATCTATGGAATCAGTGTTTTTAATCAGTTTATTAGAATTCGTATATCTGTGGTTCAAATATTACAAATTAAAATATAATTTGTAAACGATTCATTTTTACATTCTGTCTTATTAAATTCAATGAACAAAAATTGGAAAATACAGACTAGTTGTTCTCGCCGAAAAAACTAGTCTTCATTTTTCAGTTCAAGAAACAGTACTGCTCTTAGAGATCTTAAGGAGCGATTAGTCAATCATAATTGTATATTAATTTTAATAAACTTTGAATTATATATATATATATATATATAAAATACATTAGCCGAGTTGCACGAATCTCGACGATCTCGTTATTGTATTAGGTTGGTAGGAAAATAATTGCGATTTTTATTATGGATTTGAAGATCATAAACTGCAATTATTTTTCTATCAACCTAATAGTAATATGTGCACAAATATATACTTATTTTTTATATTAGAACGAGGAAATTATAGTTTATTTCGAAATAGAGACATGCGGTACTATATGAGACAATAACACATTACACATGACATTAATTTTAATAAAATACACGTAAATACAAAGGCGATATCCTTCTGATTTCAAAATTTTATAATTTATATTTTGTACTGTTAATACCTAAAATAATTGTACCTTTTTTATTTTTGAAATATTTGAATATTCTCTCAGCTTCGCTGATTTTTTTTTATTTATTTTTTCAACAGTTAGACATCTTATTCACAAACTTTTTTTATATAAAAATACATTAAATAAATATTAGTAAAAAAATAATATTTTCCCTGGCAAGAGATTCAATTCAATTATTTTAATTTTTGTAATTTTTAAATTGTACAAATAGAGGTTAGATTTTTTAAAAAAATACATTTTACTAATTAACACACTTTTAAAAAAATATCTCAGTAGAATGTCTGGCTGAGTTTATGTGGATTTATTCCATACCTTTGATTCGCTTTACTATGGATTTTTTTTAGGAACATTGGACGTCGATTATAAATCATGATATTCTTATTACCGAATGGTTCTTTTCGTCGGTATCTGTCGAGGAACACGGTTGGATATCGTCTGATTTCGTTGTTATCGTTAATTTTTTGTTCAAAGTTTCAAGCTGTTTGTTAATTATCTCCTTCATCATTTTCAGCTTTTCGATATTTAACAATGTACTGATCTGAGTTGTATTAGATTCTGCACTATCATTCATACACTCGGTCTCTTCTGCTTTCTTTTCTTTGCCGTTCGATATTAAAGAGCTACTTGATGGAGAATCTAAATGATGCGAGTACAATTTACGTTTTGATTTTGACAAAGGCTCTTTGGACAACAGAGGCATTTCATCGTACATTTCTATTAGTTTCTTTTTATTTGCTTGTTTTCTCTTCGGAACGTTTTTTGAACTCTCAGTCTGTTTCGGAATGTTCTCTTTTTTTCGTCTATTCACCGGTAAAGTCGTGAACTCTTCCTCAACTGGTTCCATATTTCTCTCATTACTATCATACATCATTTTCTTATTACGTTTTTTTGGCTCCGGTTTCCTCGAAGATCGGACTGCCCTTTTAGATTCCGTGCATTTTAAATCCGGGTCAATTTCTTCGGTTGTTTTCCGTTTAGTAAGTCTTATTGAACTCGTATTCTTTTCAATATCTTCATTGACATCTAAATTGGATATTTGTTGTGGAGGAGACTCTATTGATTCGACTTTAAATAGGGCTCTCTTTGAACTCCTCGTATTATAATTATGGCATGGTTTGTATGAATTTTCCTCGAACCGTTTTCTCCACGATGTCGCTGTAGATTTCTTTCTTAATACAAGTGAAAATCTTTGAGGATTTTTAGATTTACATTCGGCCGTTTGTTCTTTTTTCATGTTAACTTTATGTACATTTTCTTGAGTATTGATTTCAGGCAACATTGCAGGTTTATTTTTTGAGTCAGAAAATTGATCATTAACTGTTGTTAAAGCTTTCAACGATTTCTTTTGTAGTGCAGATTTGCGTCCTGTACAGAAAGATAATCTTTTCGACCTGCTTCTAAATGTCTTTACATCTGTCTGAACTCTTCTTAAAGCTAACTTATCTATTTTACTCGGAGACTGGTTAGTTTCAGATATTTTAGAAGTAATTATCGATTCTGATAAAGATTTCTTCTTCAATTTCACAGATACACGTTCTGCATTTTTTAAACATTTCGATTCGACTTTTTGTTCATTCAAGTTACATACTTCGATCATAGTAGATTCACCGCTCATCGAAGGGACTTTTTTAAAGACGTTAGAACGCTCAGTGATCTGTTTTGCTCGAACTTCCATACTCTTTTCATTATTTTCACCATTATTTAGAGCTTCCCGGCACGACTGAATCTTGGAATTTTCTGTTAATGAAACTACACTACTATCATGTTCAGAATTTCCTTCCAAATCGTTTGAATCCTCTTCATTCGAAACAATGACATCTATACTTTCATCTTCGGTCCAAGTGTCGTCGATTTGTTTAGATTCGGGTTTATGTACATTTTGAATGCTTTTCTGATGTGTTGAAAAGAATCTCGACGAGTTACTTTCTGAATTTCTCGAATTAAAACTGAGTGCCGATCTGTTCGAAATAGATTGTTTGGCCAAATTATCCAACGATTTCGCATTTTTAAACATTTTATCGACAAAATTTTCATTTGTATTCCCGCTACCTAACGATAGTAGGTCGTTACTATTATTTGTTCCATAACCGGAACTGAATGAATTTTTCGCCGGATGACGGTTGGATGGTTTAGGAATATATAAATTCGGCTGAACGTCTTTAATACATGTAGATGAATGTCTTTTTATAAACCTGTTCGATTTTTCATTCGCTAAACATATAGGTTCCTTAAATTCACAATATTCTACAACTGAACTTTGCACATGTGTGGAAAGTCTATCAGATTTTTCTAAATCGACGTTCAATTTTGAAAGAATGACTTTAGGATATTTCGATTCGGATAATTCGCTTTGACTTGAATTGCCACGTTGTTTAGAACTGGATGATTTGTCGGTAGATTTCACATCGTTTCCTTTATTTGTTTTTTTAAAAACCTTATCTGATCCTTGAACGATACTGCCTGTGAATTTGTTTTGATTAATAGAAGGTAACGAGTTCTTCTTGACCATTTTTGATTTATCCGATTTAGATTTATCAAGCTCTGAAGACGAAATGGAAACTTTAGCATTTTTTACTGTTCGTTTCAACTGTGGGGCAAGTGATATTTCGTCTATAGAAAAATGATCAGACAAATTACCCATCCGTTCCACCGAGACAGAAATCGTCGTGTGCGGCACACTTGTTGATCGATTCAGAGATCTTTTTTTACTTGTATTCGATTCGTTCAGACTATCGGGATATTCCGATTGTTGACCTGAAGATCCGATAGATGTGTCAGTATTTTTCGAAGTCTCGCGTTCAACAAAGCCTTCTGAACCTTTTATGTCCCGCATTTGTGATTCTGTATCAAGACCCGATTTTAAATTACAGTCTTCTACTTTTGACTGAATCGATTTTGATTGTTTGAATAAATTCAATCGATCATCTGGTTCGACTTCGCTCTTAGAAACATTACCAGATCCTTTTTCAATATCAGACAACGAAGTATGAAAATCATCATCCGAACTACTGAACGCAGAAGAATACAAATTCAACGGAGACCACTTCGATCTATTCTTTGCATGTTTTTTAGATTTTTTTTTCGAAATATCAAAATTATTAAAACTGGCATTTCTGGAAGATTGAACCAACGCATAAGATTTGTTTGTTGACACGTTACTGTTAACACTGTCAAGTGATTGAATGACTACTCTCGGTACTAAGTTGCCACACTTGGTTTTAGAGGTTGATCTCAATATGATTTCTGAATCAGACTCAGAATCGGAATCGTTTACGAAATTCGACCGATCGTTTATTTTTTGATCATGCGTTACACTTTGTTTCTTTCGAATCTGTGATGTCCGGACGAAATCTTTTGATTTATTAAAATCGTAAGGGACATTCGAACATTCGTCCAAAGATAGGTTTTGATTACTAGAATACACGTCTGTTTGTTTTGAAGATATTTCTGAATTTATATCCTGAGTTCTCTGCGCAACCTTGTCAACGATTTCTTCGGACACATCCGATTTTTCATCGAGTGGATAAGAAACGTTTGACGGTTCGATCTGACGCTCTATCTTGTCAGACTTGGTATTTTTAACACTGTTTCTATTGCGTACATTTGAAGTAGATGGGGATTGTTCGAGATCAAAATTCAAACATCTAACGACGTTCGCGTTATTTTCCAAATACTCATCGGAGGATTCTGGAGAAATTTCCCTTTGTTGTTCAGCAGCAATTTCATGTATATCACCATACTTTCTGTATAACGTACCTGTATATTTTTTTGACTCGATTTCTGATCTCTTTCGATCCGACCTGCTATCGGTTTTAGATCGATTTGATTTCTGGTTCCGATCCTGTTCGTTTATCGTCACAGAATTCCTGTTTAAAGCCTTTATTACTGCCGGCCCGCTTTCTCGGACACATTTACGTTCTTCCGATTTGATAATTTCATCATGTCTGGCGTCAATCGTTTTTTTCTTGTGCGTTGGAGTATAATTCGACACTTTAATTATTTGAATATTTGAATGCTTTTTTTCTTGGTCGATTGATTCTGAAGAACAATCAGAATCTATCTGAACGATGCGATCAAGACCAGTTTGATGATGATCACGAACAGATTTATTACCGGTTAAAAATGTTTCATTTCGAAATTGTTTCAGTGTGCGATCCTCGGTCTTATTTACACCGAAAGAACCTTCTTCGGCGTCCATTGGATATCTTCTATAGTTATTAATAGTCGATGTCACTCGTGTTGATGCCTTTTCCTGATTCGAACTGGTGGTTTCGAATTCGTTGACATTTGTTGTAAAATAATTGACAGTGTTACGTTTCAGAGAATTGCCTATATTAGAAATCGATCGTTTTATATACTGTTCATTTGTTTTGGATAAAAAATCATTTTTTACGAGAAGCAATTTGTTTTTATTAGCTTCTGAACGATTTGAGCTTGAACTCTTCGAACTATTAAAAATACTCGTTCGTCTCTTACCGACCGGTTTTAGACGTTGTGTGGGCCTGAGAGGAATTTTGAAAAAGTTCTGATTCTCATTTCCGCTTTTCAATACGCTGCGTTTTTCTTCAGATGCGACACTAAATTTGTTTC
This sequence comes from Acanthacorydalis orientalis, assembly GCA_034766995.1. Lineage (NCBI taxonomy): Eukaryota > Metazoa > Arthropoda > Insecta > Megaloptera > Corydalidae > Acanthacorydalis > Acanthacorydalis orientalis. Next base: position 40,804,231 of record CM068318.1, on the reverse strand, counting down.
TTCTATCATACATTTTTGTTATATACTCGTCCTCCAGATCTTCTTCGTCGTCCGAGATTATAGAACTGAAATACAGGTTTTTGACATTACTGGTTTCTGATCTTAACGATACCATAGGTGTATTTTTGTTAACGCTGCCGTAATTTCGCAACGTGGATGAAACTTCAGAAGCTGCGTCAACGTTTTGATTAGTTCGTTGTAGAAATTTTGATTCGGTCACTTTGCATGTCTGTCGACGATTTTTTCGATTATCATCAACTTTGTTTGACTGCGAAGCACGTGCAAATATTACATCGTTTTTATCGAGTTCTTTATTCCTTTTCTGTACACACTTCGAAGGTGTTAGCATTTGATTTGATTTATTGACTGTTCTGTCGGAATCCATGTCACCCAGAAAGGAACTATGTACCATTACAGGGACACTGATCTGATAAATGCATTGTTTACTCGAATTTTTCGCCCCAGCGAATGTCGCATCAGAACGGTCGGAAGCCAGCACATCGCTCTCTAAAACACGTGTTTTATTTGGGATGGACTTTTTAAAATCTAACGTATTTTCATTACTATCAGCCATCTTCGGCGGAGTTGATTCTGTCACGGCAGATGAAACGAAAGATTCTGAAGAATTTACGATCATCAAATGATTCGACTCTCGAGGATCCTTTCTTAAGATGTACGTCCTGCCGGATGTGTTCATTTCAGATTCGATTTTTTTCGCGTTGCGGTTTTCCAAGTTCGACGGACTTTTTTCGAATATGGCATCGGAAGATTCACTGGAATCCGACAAAGTTACATTCAAATGAGATTTATTTTCAAATTTTGTATTTTTCGGAGTCGTGCTTAACACACGAATTGTTTTTGTATTAAAAGTGTTGTCAGATTCGTCTGCAATGGATTCCTGTACTCGATTCTTTGACTTTAAAATATTATTGCAAATACTTTCATCCGTATTTTTATTTGATTCAAGGGTCTCTGTGCCTCTATGAGTCATTTTTTCCGTATAGAACTTGGAAGAAATTTCTTTATTTCTAGGACTGACTGTATGACTGCCTTTATTATTTCTTCCCTTAGAATATGAATTAATCTCGACTGGTTCTTCAATATTGTGTAGATTTTCTTTATTTGAGTCATTAGTATAATTCAAATCGATTCGTTTCGAACTACCTTGCTTCCTTCGAGCAATTACAATTTCATTAAAACTGTCATTTTCCTCATTAGCGTTTCGATTTAACATCGGATTTTCTTTAGAGAATAATCTCTGTTCAAAAGAATCATCAACTGAAGGTGTACATTGAGTACCGGAATCTCTGACAACCTTAGAATCAACAAATTCACTTTTATGATTTCTACTTAATTTTTTCCTATCCAATTTGTCAGATGTGCGATTTGATTTTAAATCATTGAGGTTTTTTGTACCGACGGCCTTAGTTTCTTTTGAATTTTCTACACGTTCGATAATAAAAGTTGTTCCAGAGATATTCAGCACATGATTGCTTGTTCTTTTCTGGTCGAAATCATCAGTTTTTAAAGATGATTTTGATAAATGATCAGAATCGTTATTTTCTTCATATCTCTGAATTATCAGATTTTCAGTAATACATTTACTTGTATTCGGTTCTTGGACACTTTTCAATATCACATCATCTTTTTGTCGAGTTTCTATTACCTTTTCTCTATTTTCAACTATGTACGTTAGATTAGATGCATTTGTACTCCGTTTTACAGGTTTTTTATCAGCGTTCGAGTGACTATCAATAGAAATTACTTTCTTAATCGTCTCTAAACATTTCTTATTCGATACTGAAATCGGATTTCTTATATTTTTTGTATCAGTTAATTCTGTACGTTTCTTTACAAATCTGCCATGCTTCAAAATAGGTATACGAGATCTAAATTTATTTCTGAATGAATTCGTAGTCGGTGCCTCGATTAACTGAATTTTACAGTTTTGTTCATCGTTATTAGGAACTTTATGTAATACTTGAGTACGTCTTGAAAACTTTAACTTCTTCAGATCATCGTTAATGTCTTTTTTAACGTAAGTTCTGTTCTTTATCTCTGTGGAATGATTCGAACAAATCGAAACGTTCGTTTCATTGCTTATAGCTGGTTCAGTACGGTGTACAACTTTTCTATTATCATTCTCTAACTTGAGAGATTTTTTATTGGAATGATTAACAATATCTATTGAATTCGAATCTGAAAAAGATTCTATTCTTGTTCCAATTAGAACATGTTCTTTGAGATTCTCATTCGCGTGTATTTTATTTTTATTGTTACTTTCTTTATTATTCACATTTTCGAATTTTTCTTTCGTGTTCCTTACTGAATCCCTAAGTTCATTAAACAATCGATCTTTATCTGACAGCAAGACATTTTGATTGTTTTTCGAAAGATATTCATTCTCGGTGTATTTTTTAATAGGAAGATTAGTGGAGTGGGTAGTTGTATCATAGATAGACACATTTGGCCGAATAACTTTGTACTTGGTATTATTTTCCTGTAAAAAATTAATTCGATTCCATTAACGGCCAACAGGAAAACACTTTTACAAAATATCATGCATTCAACAATGTATAAGTCGAGAGTATTCTTAATGAAAAATGATAAAGCCGTGCGTCTGGAATCGCACTTATGATAAATTGGATCATCAGTGTTTTCCTGTGTTAATCATTTAATTACAACCGGTCTAAAAAACATAGATTTAAAACTAGGCATAAGCAATATATTTACATAAAAAAATATTAAAGATTTGTGTATGACGCACAGAAAAAAATATAAATAAATTGAAATGAAGACTAGAAAACAGCGCAAATAAAATCACACAATAAAATTACAATTTTCTACGAGGATGGATTTTTTTATTCTTACAAAATAGCTTTTCAGCTATCTAATTAAAATTAGACATAAAATTCACTATTAATCACTTTATTTAATGATTCATAGTAATGTTCTTTAAATATTTTGCAAAGAAATAGATACCTCTACAATATTACACTATTAATGTGAATTTCAGACTTTTCTCTACTATATAAATATAAATAATTTTTTGATAGGGAAGTTTAATAATATTCATATAAGATGAAAAAGTACAAAAATGTTTACCAAATTTTTAACTTTTTTAAAAAACAGAAATTACCAAGTTTTTTTTATGAATTGAGATAAAAAAGATTACAGGCATAGTTATTTTGTTATATTTTTAAGCTTGAACTGAGAAATTTCAGCAAATAAAAACATTATAACCAGTAATTATGAAAAATGTTATAATACAATCAATCACAAGTGAATCTATATAGAAAATTAAAATTTTTCATGACTTTTGTTAAAGTAATGAAACTGAAATGTTAACAATATTAACTTTAACAATACATTTCTAACATTATGGCTTAATTAACTTTCACAAATGAATAATTTTGAACCCCACAAACAAAAATGTTTTTTTTTGGCCAAAAATGTTTAACAAGTCATTATTGATTGTTAATTGTAAATTGTTTATAAATAAAAATAAGAAACTTTTGCTCACAAAACATTTCTCACTTATTTTTTGAAATTTTATTTTTGTCAAGTGAGGCTTATAATGATTTAAATATTTTTTGACACTGATTAGAGATTATAAAAAGTTAACTTTCTGTAATACCATTTGTATATAATTAAATATAAAAAATATATTGCAGATAACAAGAATTTCAAAAAATATATAATGTAAAATTTAGTGCGAAAACATAAACCTAATCTGAAAATTAAAAATATTTTCAAAGATACAGATCCAATTATCTTAAAATATAATTTTAGCACTGCAGCTATTCATTTAAACAAATCAGTTTTTTACTTATCCTGAGAATCATAAAAAACACATCTTGTATGAATCAATCATTGTGTTTGGCAAAAATAGCAGAATTTAATTTTTCTTATGCAAAGTGAAAAAAGTCCATGTATTTCTCTTAAATATTTTTCTTGAACAGAAAACGTTTTTTATTGTATTTAACTACTTGTTACATATCAGTATTTAGTTGTGAATACATTAGCATACAAATTTATTTCTTTTTAGTATTTTGAAACCTTTTTATATAACATGAAATTATACTGTGGTTCTTTCTAATCAGATTGTTAAAGCTACGGTTAATGACAGGATTTTTATAGTTTTTAGTCTATGTTATAGCAAAAGTGTTTTCTGTACTCTGATTGTCAAGATTTGTCTGTATGTTAATACTAATAAGATGATGGTATCCTTATTGAAATAGACATTAGCAATAATCAAAAATGATAATCAATTAATGAAAATTTTTTGTGGGCTGGATGGAAAATTCATTTGTGAAAGATAATAGATTTGTTATATATTCAGAAATTATGATATTCAAATTTAAAAGTTTAGTATTGGTTCATCTGTTAATAGTTTCAAAGTATTACTAGTTTACACATACTAATTAATTGTGAAATTTAGTATAAATGATTTTAGTTTGTTAAAATAATTATAATAAAAGTATCCATGAGCTAATATAATCAAATGATTACACAAAATAGTTTTATAGTAAATCCTTATCTGATTGTATGCTTCGAGTAATATTAGAAAATGTGATGGTTTGAAAAAATTCATTTTAAAATATCTTGTGTTCACAATAAAATATAAATTGTTTTTACAAGTATCAATTAAATCATTTTGATACATTTTTCAAAAGTAGCAATTTAGAATTGTATACAGTAAATAAAATTGTATATAATAAATTCATTCGTAGGTTATAAATATATACAAGAAAAGTTATGAAATAACAGTTTTGAACGATGACTAAATTACTATTATGGATAATTTTCCGATTTTAAAATGTTAAAATGATACATAATTAATTAAATATTTTAAAATTTATTAACTACACAATACATAATAATTTTATGAAAATTGTATGTTTTTCATTAAGCGGTAGTTATAAAATATATAAGCTTTATAAGAATAACTTACCAATAATTAAACTTTAGGCAAGACATGTAAAGCAATTAAAATTTTTAAAAAACCTTACACCAGTATTACTTAAATTAAAGTAACATTCAGAAATATAGAATTATACGATTCTTTTGTAATTTCTTTACAGTTTCTATATTTTAGTTGGCTTACACTACTATTATAAATTGATATTAACTTTTATTAAAGACTACATTATGAAAATACTTATAAATAGCGAATAAAATTGATAGAGTAAATATAGCTTTATTATAGGCACAATCATAAAAAAATATTAAATAATTTCAGACAAAAAAAACAAAATCTTTGTTTGATTTTATTACATAGACTTATAATTTACTATTAACTTTGTCTGCATAAATAAAAATAATATGAGTATGAATTAAAATCAAATTGAACAATTTTGTCAATTATATATAATTTTTTTAAAGCGGACTGGGTACGAACTATCCATTTAACTAATTAAATTAAGTCAGCCTATCTTAAAATTTACATAAGTAAATCAGAAATATATATCTACTTACCTCTATGGGCAAAGGTTCATCACACAAGTACTCTTTCCACTAAAAAAAAAAATGTTGTATTAATAAATTATTTATAGTTTTTTTAAACTTATAATATATTTACCACTGCGGCCCAATTGATTATCTTTGGACAATTTGGCATCTGCACATTTTTTAATGAATATGTTTGAACAGGTCTGTTAGAAATACTCGTAAAATTTGATTCTACAAAAAAAAAATACATTTACCACATAATACAGAAAAATACACATTTATTAAAAAAACAATTCATTTATGAATTCGTGAGAAATGCACTAAAAATATTTAAAAACAGACTATTAATACAATACCTGTCATTTTGATCTCTTAAATATTCAACATCTACCGACATTTGAATGAATACGAGGCTGAATCCTGTTTCTGATTTATACAAAAACGATTGGTTGTTCCTTCTTTTAATTGATATTTCATAAAGAATTGCCTAAAAAAATAAAATGAGACTAATTAAGATTTATGTTAATGACAAAAATTATTTTATATCTAATTAATGACAATTATGCGTATATAACCTAAAAGTATGTAAATATTGACAAAATCAAATAATTATATCTAACAATTCTTAATATATATATATATTATATATATACATCTTGCTCTTATCAACTATATGTTTTTTTTTTACAAAAATATACATTAAAATATAAATTTTCCAACAAAAAAACGATTTGTTATTACATTTTATACGTTGTTTTTAAAACACTTACTTATTCTATAAAAATGTTATTATATGTATAGATTTATGTCCATTTAAAAAAAAAAACATTTAAAACACTAAAAACAGTTGTCAAAAGAATATTAATTGTTTATTAAACTTGAAACATTTCACTTAAATAATAAATAAAACTCTCTCCATTTGAATAACATGTTAGGCAACTTGACGAAATAAATTATTAATTTAAAAATGACATGTAGTCATTGAAACTTTAGACCATAGCACGCGTAATAGCGATGAATGGATGAAGGCAAACTTTATTTTTGGTCATGTGAACATTGGCCTATTTAAAGATATATTGTTTATATATATATATATATATTAATACAAAAAAATCTTGCTATTTATTTTATATATCCAATACAAAATGTGTCAATTGTAGAATTTTTCAGATGTTGTTTATGGTCTAAATATTTGGCTCATTATTAGCATTTACATAAATACTGTAGCCATATAAACCCTTAAATACACCATAATTAATCTTTTTAATTAATTACCAAACATACAGCAAAGCATATACAAAATAAATATCATGCTATACATAAATAATTTGGGTAAATATATATATATATATATATATATATATATATATATATATATATATATATATATACATATGTGTATGTGTGAGAGGGGGTGTCGTATCTGTACAAAAAATAAATTAAAACCAAAAAGAAAGAATATTTTGAAGAAATTCAAAATAAACTTACAGTAAACAACTCACAAGAATTCTGCACTTCAATTAAAAGCTCTAAAACAAAAACGTATAAAGAAATATTCTATTTCTTTGAATACCTGAGATTTTTTTTATAAATCTATGTGACCAGAAAGAATACAAAATATCACGAGTTAATTAGCATTATTAATGAATAACTTTATATCAAATTAAAAAAAAACTGTAAAAATTCTAATGCAAAATAGATGTATGGGGCCCGTTTCAAAATCATATATGAATAAATAGTATATATATATATATATATGTATATATATATATATATATATATACTGTCCGAAAAAATGCAACCCCACACTATTACTCCGCCACCTCCATATTTCACAGTGAGTAACAAACAGTGGTGCGTTATCCTATAAGCAAAAGGGAAATTGCTTGAGGCCTCCACGAACAGAGATGATTCAAATCAATATTTTATAAACTCATTACTGTAGTAAAACACTGAACATGGGGCCCCCTAATTCAAATTGGCCTGGACCACATAAAGCTAAAACGCGCCACTGGTAACACATTTTCTGCATTCTCTTTTGTTTTATCGCTAAACAGATATTCGATCATTGCAGCGAAAAATATTGAATTTATTTTTATCAGAAAAGATTACTCTTTTCCAAAAATCCATATTTTTGTTTTGGTATTCTTTTGCAA
>CM068318.1:40726624-40791624 GCA_034766995.1 Acanthacorydalis orientalis | reverse complement strand
GATGTATGGAGTTGGATTGTATGCGATGGAGATATTGATCCTGAATGGATAGAAGCGCTGAACTCCGTCTTAGACGATAATCGTCTGCTAACTTTACCTTCTGGATGGAGAATTCAGTTCCAGCCGAATGTGAACTTCATTTTCGAAACGCACGACCTAGTGCATGCTTCCCCTGCGACTGTTTCTCGAATGGGGATCATTTATTTAAGGTACATGGTTTACGAAGTATTTTTATAATTTATGTTCAATAACTGGTCCTTTTTGCACTTAAATTAATTTTTAAATTCCGTTTATTTCAGCGAAGAAGATGTCGATATTAAAGACCTAGTTTCGTCGTGGATCGCTCAACAACCAAAAGAAGAGTCAACAGTGCTTCATCAATTCATCGATGACTATTTCTTTAAATGTGAGTCAAAACTTTGTTGATTTTTTTTATATTTATACTGATTACAGAGTTTTATTAACATTTAGAATACTATGACCTCGATATCTATTTTTAAGCAGTAAAGTAATTAAAATCTATATGAGTGTTATTATGATTTGAATATTTTATTTAACAACTTGGTTATAAAAATAAAAGATGCAAAGAATAAATGGTATGAAAGAAGTAATAATTATTAATTTTTTTATATAGATTTGAATGTTATTAAATGAAAGAAAAAATAATCCGACTTTATTAATATTGTCCAGATTTAACTATTAAACATTTAAGTAAAAAAATATTTTGTAATATGGAATATTAATTCATTAAGAACGAAAACATTCTTCATAAAAAAATTAATTTCAGGTTTGGACTGGGTGTTGACCGAAGGTGAACCGTTAATGAAACACAACAGAGTAGCTTTGACGAAAACATCTTTAATAACTCTGAGTCCTGATTCTCCTTCACTAGCAGTTGATATGTTTAATAGTTTGGGCAGTGCTTTGGCACCAACATCGCGTCATTCGTTCGCGCAGAGAGTAAGAGATTGGACGGGCGATGAAGTGGAATCACTATCAAACGATACTCGGTTCAACAATGATGGTATCTACGACACTTCGGACGACTGGTCACCGAATTCAACCGATTTGCCGTTAGTGATGACTGGCGAAGTTCAACGTGTGCTAAAGGCACTTGTTTCACTGTTTGATACAAGGGACCGACCGAATTTCTTATTAATTGGACCGTATGGATCGGCTAAAAGGTTAATACTTAAAGCTATAATTGTTTTTCATTAATTATTTTTTCATCCTACAAACCACAATTTGTTTCTGTTCAAAAACTTTCAATAATTAATTTTTGATCATTTCTCATTCTTATATATATATATATATATATATATATATATATATATATATATATATATATATATATATACATACATACATACATACATACATATATATACATACATACATACATACATACATATATATATATATATATATATATATATATATATATATTTATATATACATATATATATATATATATATATATATATATATATATATATATATATATATATATATATATATTAGGTTGGTGAAAAAACAATTGCGGTTTTTATCATTTTAAGTGTGGCGCCGATTTTTCTAGTTACCGTTATTTTTTGTTATAGTCATGTGATATACCATTGTAAACAATGAAATAACCACTACTGATTTCAGCTTATGTCTATTGTTTACATTCTTTAGTATTGTTGGATATAACCTCTTAAATTACTCATAGAAAAAAATAAATTCACACGATTTTGCGTATGAGTTTAAATTGAGATGCAAAGAAACAAAAACTGCTCGAAATATCAAAATTGTTAGTGAAGGTACAGTTCTTCACTGATTCCAAAAAGTTCGTAATAGAAACGAAAGCCTTGATGATGAGGAGGGTCGTGGACGTCCTTCAGATATAGACAATAATGATTTAAGAACCATTATTGAAGCGGACCCACGTAAAACAACTCGAGAGGTGGTAGAAGAACTCAATGTTGATCATTCAACAGTTATTCGACATTTGAGCTTAATTGGAAAATCAAAAAAGCTGCATAAATGTGTGTCGTGTGAACTAAACGAACATCAAGCAATTCGGCGATACGAAGTCTGCTCTGCGTTCCTTTTGCGTAGCAAAAATGATCCATTTCTTGATCGTACTGCCATATGTGATGAAAAGTGGATTCTCTACAACAATCAGAAACGTTCATCACAGTGGCTGGACCGAAGAGAAGCACCAAAACAGTTTCCTAAACCGGAACTTCATGGAAAAAAAGATTATGGTCACTGTTTGGTGGTCGGAAAGTGGCATCGTTCACTACAACTTCTTAAATCCGGATGAAACAATAACAGCAGAGAAATATTATCAGGAAATTGAAAAAATGCTTGAACAGTTGCATCGTTTACAGCCAGCATTAATCAATCGAAGAGGACCGATTCTTCTTCATGACAACGCCCGACCACACGTTTCACAAATGGCATTAAAAAAAATAAATGAACTGGGTTACTGAAACCTTACCTCACCCACACCTTATTATCCAGACCTGTTTCCGACAGATTATCATTTTTTTAACACTTGAGTAATTTCCTACAAGAGAAGGTTTTCAAAGATCAAGAACTCATGAACTCAACGCGCTTTCGAAGAATTCGTTAATTCCAGGATTCCAGAATTACATTTTGTAGGAATAAATAAACTTGTTTCCCGTTGGGAGAAATGTGTGCAGGCCAATGTTCTTTATTTTGATTAATAAATATAATTTTAACTGATATATGCATCTTTATACGCGATATGTAAAAACCGCAATTATTTTCGCACCAACCTAACAAAATTGTGTTAAAATTAAACATTTCTGAACGGATGTGAATATATTTCAAATTATTTAATTTTTTTTACAATCATACTATATTGTATGATGCTGTTTGCAATTCTCAAAAACGACAGTTATCTATGTTACTTATTTACTTTTTAAAAAAATATTTAACACTGACAAAAAATAACTAAATTTTAGTAATAAATAAATATTAATAATTAACCAAAATTAGAACATTTAATATAATACTGTAAAAATTGCACGACCTTCGATAACATTTCTTCAACATATTTTCTAACATTAAATACAACACCAACCTAGTCTTTCGATGGCAATGCTATTATTATCAAAGAGCTAAGGTCCAGAAAAACCTTAAATTTAAATGGATGAGTAAAATGAAAAGTGCAGACTTTTTTGTTCCCAATTACTTTGGAGATGATGGTATTGCTATTGAAATATGCATAAGCAATGATCAATAATTAATTTTAAGACAGAGGAAAAAAACATTTGTGAAAGAACATTTAGTCATAGCACTATAACTATATTGTTGTACTGAATTGACATTTAGCTTTAAAGCTTTAGTGTTTCTTCCTCTTATATATATATATATATATATATATATATATATATATATATATATATATATATATTACTTTTAAAGTTTAATAGTGAGCCACCTGCTGAAACAATACTCAGATACAGAACTCGTGATGATCCACTGTAGTCCGAGTACAGGACCACAGCATGTCCTTTACAAACTATCACAGTGTTGTACTGTGGTCAGTGGACGTGGTGGACGTGTCTATCGTCCGAAACGCGGCCGTTTGTTGATTCATTTCGTTGGATTACACCGTCTTAAAGCCGATCGATGGGGTACGAATATGTTACAAGCGTTTCTTCATCAGGTGAGTACAGTTCTTGTTATTTTTTTTTTGTATTATTGTGACTTGTACAATTCGCTTTATTCTAATCTGTGATCGAGGTAATGTGTTTTCATGCTTGATTTTATTGTTGATTTGAAACTGATTTCATGGCGAACTATTTCAAATTAATTTCTGTCTTCTTTAACTATATTATCGATTCGAGAAGAAATTAATACAATTTATTGCACTTTAAAATTGTTTAGATGTGCAGTTTTGATATTCCGTTTGTTAAATGCAGCTTTAGTCGGTTGAAGCCTTTAAAATAGTGCCTTTAGTTACACAAATTAATCAATATTTCAAATACCATAACTGTATAATCTCGATGAGCAGCGGGTAAGCGACAGGTGGATTTTTATATATCGGGGGCCGGTGCTTAAGTCCGTAGCGTTTTTATTAAATTAAAAATTTATTTTTTTAAATAAACAAAATATATAAACTAATGAATAATATATTCTCCTCCATTGTTTACGATTGCCTCTCAACGTCCTGGTAGTGTTTCAATTCCACGCTTGAAGAAATTCAATAGTTTGGAGGTAAAGAATTTGTCAAGATAATTTTGAAAACCAACGTCGTTATTAAAGGAAATTTCTCGGATATTGCTGGGTAGAAAGCGGAAAAGATGAAAATCGGATGAAGCAAGATCATGAGAATAGGGCGGATTTGGAATATTCTCCCAACCGAGCTCCTGAATAGCCGCTTTTGTAATGTTAGCAGAATGTGGACGAGCAGTATCATGCTGCAAAATCACTTGATACCGTCTTCCAGGTCGTTTTTCTTGAATTTCGGCCTTAAAACGACGGAGATCTTGACATTAAACTTCGGCAGTATTGTAGATCATTGTGAATTGAAGCGTTTAAAAGGTTTTTATCAAAGTCGGATGGTCTTCCCGAACGTGGAGAATCATTAACGTTAAAATGACCTTCTTTGAAACAAGAAAAATATTTTCGTGCCGTACTTTCCTCGATGGCGTTCTCCCTATAAACGTCACAAATCGTTCTACCAATCTCTGATGCCTTAACTTCTCGGTTAAAGTCAAACAAAAGGATATGTTGGAAATGTTAGTTTTTTTGTACTTTACACACCATTTTTCTTAGCCAACCCTTAACACAACGTTTCTACAAATTGAAAAATTTAAGAAGTATTAAATAAACACAATACTATCATACTTAAGTGCTATTGGCATATGTCAAACAGATTTCTTTCCAAAGCACTGTTACCTTGGAAAACAAAAACTCTACTAATTTATGCATCAATCCAATATTATCCTGATGGTGTTCATCCTGTTTGCATAAGTTAAATGTCTGCCATCTATTTCTTTATAGTTTATAGTTAGTGTATATAAAGTCTTTATAAACGCAGATAGTAATATTTTAAACAAAGAATTACTTACAAGAACGATTGTCGCTTATCTCTCCACAGCTGTTAAGTGTAGTGATTTTCTTAAACGACTTATCTCGCGGTCAAATTCATTTTACGAGCACTGATTACTCCAGATACCTAATCTGGTTGTATGTTTCATACTAAGTACCCACAATATCTGAATAGTAGTTAATACCATCTAATACACCAATAAAAAATAACTTCAAGCCTTCAAGAAACGTATATTCGTAAACGTATATTAAAATATTAATATAAGGCAAACCTGATATTAATTAAAATGACAAAAAAGGTAATGGAAGTCTGCTCGGTGAGACCGTACACTTAGATGTAAACAAGTAATCACAGTTATCCCTAAACGCGAGAGAAAGTCATTTATTCTTAATGGTCTGGATGTCATGTCGATAAAAAAATAATGATAATTTTCTCTATACCTTAATAAAATAAACGAATGCATAATTAATTTACGAACTAATGTGTAAAAATCTATTAATTGTATAAAATGTACACAAATGGCTGCAATAATATAATTTTATACAAATTTATTATATATATATATATATATATATATATATATATATAGTATGATAATACACAACCGACACTAGACAAAGATTTTTAAATATTGAAATTGAAAACTGACAACACTAAAAATTTCAATCAAGTGAAAAACCCTGGAGTGTTAATTTTTAATTGCAAGTTTTAAAAATATCTACGATGGGTATATTTACAAATGGCTAAACGATAAAGGGACAAATCAAGAAAAAGAAATCGTACAATGTATCGTGTCGATCGAACAATAATTGTATGGAACCACGCACACGTGTATCAAAAAAACGCCGAGGAAAGGACACAGTGTTTCTCCTAAATCGTAAGTGGACCTTTTTTGATCAGTTCGAATGCATGTTCCCTTTTCAAATGTGCCAGCTCCACATTCGCTTCGTTCAGTTTGTCGACGGCGTGACTCTTCAATTCCTGATACTTCTTCTCTTGCTGTTCGATCAACTTCTGCGCATCTTTGAGCGCTTGTTTCAACACGTTCTCGTTATCGCGGAAATGTTCGATGATCGTCTTCATGCGTTCGTATTTCTCGTGGACGTCCGTGAACGCGAACTCGAGATTTGCAAGGTGCTTCAACGCGATCTCCTTGTCCTGTTTCTCTGAATCGCGTTCATGGATCAGGTCGTTTAACACGCGTTCGTAGTTCATCAGTATCATGCACGCCTTCTGATGATCCCGTTTCATCCTCTCTTCGCGCATCTTGCACAAACGAAGCTTGTTACGCAATCCTTCGACTTGTGAGATCACACCTGTCGGTGTAGTCAATTCGATACTGGAGAAAATGTGTCTCGAGGGAAGATACACCTTTCGATATTCCTCTTCGCCGTTTGAATCGAATGTCTCACTTGCACTGGAAGTTTGTTGGACTGCCTTATTTGGTTCAATGGAGAAATACGAAATTAATTTATTTATTGTAAGATTTCTACATATACGTGGGTCGTTTGATAAGTATGGTAAATTTCTATGATGTGGAGTCCCCATTCATCTGGTAACGCCACGGCTATCAAGTGTCACTTTTCAAACCAGCATGAAGTGAAATTTCAGTCCGAAGCGATTCGTTGTTAATGTTCTACAGATGTTTGAAGTGAGCATTGTGTAGCAATTGTCGCAAAAATAGTAAGAAACGACCAGGCCTTTTGCGTTGATTCGTGCACTGTGGATGAAACATGAATCCACCACCACACACCTGAGTTGAAGAAGCAGTGAAAGCAGTTGACAACGACTGGTGAAAGTGCGTCGAAGAAGGCGAAGACCGTTTTGTTGGCTGAGAAGGAGATAACCACTGTTTTTTTTTGGATTCCCAAAGAATTATCCTGATCGAGTACTTAACGAAGGAAAAACCGGTAACAGGAGCCTATTATGCAAAGTTATTTGAACGTTTGAAAGAAGATTTGAAACAAAAACCTTCAAGATTGTCGCACAAAATAGTACTCTTTCATCAGGGTAACGCGCCGTCCCACAAATCGACCGTCGCAATGGCAAAATTATACGAATCAGGCTTCGAATTGATTCCTTATCTACCCTATTCTACGGACTTGACCCCGTGCAACTTCTTCCTCTTACCAAACTTGAAAATTTGGCTCGGTGGGAAGAAATTCTCGTCGAATGAGGATGTGACCACCGACTCTCTGGACCAAGTGTATATCCCTCAATGGAAACTATGTTGAGAAATAAAATCGATTCTTTCCAAAAAAAACTGTGTTAATTTGCATTTTTTATCATACTTATCAAACGACCAAAGTACATCCGAATATATTAGATAAATATAAATGAAAATATCTATTTTAAATTTTCTTAAACTATCTGAAATATGTTTTATAATTTCTTCTATATTTAATTTTTTTTGTGTAAAATCTTTCGAATCATTTTCGATTTTATTAGTGATAAAAGAAATCTAATATATTATTAGTATTGTATAAAAAATTAATTGACTTTCACTCAAAATTGACCGAAATATAATTTTTTTTCTATAACCATGCATTTTTGCTTAAAATCGTATGGAATTTTTTGTAAACGTATAAAAATTTCCACTGGCATGCAAAGAATTAATGGAAAAAGTAAGGTATGAATGCTTTTTTATATATAGAAGAATTTTTATTAAATACGTACAGGTAGTTGATCATCCTTTTCCGGTAAAGACAGCTCGGAATTCATATTTGCTGATAGTGATTCCGAGCTTGGTATCGACGTTGGTGGCGTTTCTTTTTCCATTGATTGTGCCTTGAACACGTGAGAACCAATCATCAATAATTCAGGACTGAATAACTGAAAAAAAAACATTCATTCTTTACAATTTGATTTTGGCTGTAACTAAATTCTTTTTCACAAATTAATTTTGCAACTCGTCTCACTAATTGCAAAAAGAAGTCTGATGAAAAATGTTCCATAATTAATTTATTGATCATTTTTGATTGTAGTTTATTGGCATTTCGATTCAGATACCATCATCTTCAGAGCAATAAGATATAGGAAAATCTTAAAAATGATCAATTACTGGACATTTTCGATCATAAGTTTCTTTTATAGTTTGTGGGGCGAGTGAAAAGTAATTTGTGGAATTAAGTAGTAATATCACAAATAATTAAAATAATTTCACAAATTTCAATCGTTTTAAGTTTTTGTAAAGTTTGATGTATTTTCAACAGATGAACAAAAGGAAGAATGAGTGTAATTTTCATGAAGAATCTTTTTTAATAGATTACAAGATAATAATAAGACATATAGAGTTTTTAAATGTTAAATTTAGCACTTGACAATCTTAAAACAGAAAGAAAATATTTTAATTTAAAGCAGAGTTATAACTGATTCAATTTAAAGGTACGGAATTAATTTTTACACCTAATACTAATGTTTGACCAGTACATTTTTTTGTATGCGTTATGCGGATCATAAATAGTCTGACATTTTTTGGATGAATCCTACATGGTGTTATTATCTTGTATCACAACTTCCCGTTCCCTACGACCGACGAGTTTGCGTGACGATAAATGTTAGAATTGAGGACACGCTTATTGTAAGAATGGACTGATTCATACGTTAGTGAAGAATGAAGTCATCATCAAGTATTGCTAATACAAGCAACTCAGAAGAGAATTGAGAAAGAAGAGAATTGATGAAAGTACTGGCGAGTCAGATTCGATCAGACGTTTTATGCAGGCCAGTAGGAAAATCACTTTGTGGGAATCCTATAGTCCCGCCAATCAAACTGAGAGAAACACCTCCGTTAAGACCACGAAAAATGCTCTACTTTCCAATGAATATCTTCACAATTCAATCAAGTACTTGTTCACTTGAGTACATAACAAGGACTGCTGATTTCAGAAAATTTTTGAGTTTTTTAGATAAAAAAACACGTTTGTGCATTGTTTTGCATCTTTGTCTTGCTAAAAGCAAACTACGTTTCCAAGTCCTAATTTCACTCTTAACCCTTTTACTACCTTACAAGTTTTTCATGCACCGTCCGAAAATATCTAGGAAAATGTGCATTTTTGCAGCTATTTATTGAAATAAAGATATTTTTCTTAAAGGTAAAGATAACTTATTTTTTTTATACTTTATTATAAAATGTATGTAGTTTTATATAAAAGAAAAAAAATATTTCCCAAACGAAAAAAAGAAATGAAAATTGTTATTACATGAATTAAAATTGTATTGAAAATAAAAAGGGGTTTATATCAGTTTAAGATCTTTTTTTTGGAAAAAATGGAGTTATTTCGGCTCTAAGGTACTAAGAGGGTTAATTGAATACTTTTTTTTTAAATCTCCCGATATATGAATTTGTGTACAGTCATATATTAGTTTTAAATAGCAACCTCTACAGACAGTTATCTTTTCTCCCAGAAAATTATTTTCATTTAACCCATAGTTGTTCAACTTACTTTCATCGATCAATAAAACATTTTTATAAAACTATGATCGTTGATGAACATATTCTTTTATGGACTTTATTTTTGTCTATACAATTTAACCTATAAAAATGTTTTCCAATAATTCCATTGTTGTACATTTTGAATTATCGTTCAAACACTTTTCAGTCTTTTTCTTCTTCAATAGTGCTACAGCTCAAATCGAGCTACAGCTCAAATCGAGCCTCAGCCTTCTCAATTTTCTGCCTCCAGATATCCTTCTGCCTGGTAGTTTTTCTCCAGTTCCTTATTCCCAACAGTTCCATTGTATCCTTCTCTACATTATCTATCTATCTAAGTTATGGTTTCCCACAGGTCTTCTCCCTCTTGGTTGTACATCTAAGACCTTTTTTGGTACTCGTGAGTCCGGCATCCACTCAGAGTAACTTGCCTATCGCAGTTGGAAGAATTTTATGAAGACTTAGAAGTCGATGGTTCCTTTTAGACTTTATATAATTCGAAATTGTGGCGTATTTTTCATGTATTTTCATCATTTACTGATCCAAATATCCTTCTCAACATACTTCTTTCCACTGTATTCAACATTTCTGCGGTTTTGGCTGCCACGATCCATGCTTTACCTCTATAAGATATGACAGTATGGATGAGTGTTTTATATAGTCGGATTTTGGTCTTCCTATGCACATTTTTGGATTCCATTACGGACAAGAGCGCGAAATATGTTCTATTTACTGCTGCTATTCGTTTTTGAACTTCTTGAGATTCCTCATTGTCACTGGTAATATTTGAACCAAGATTTGTGAAATTGTTTACAACCTCGAAGTTGTAATTATCGATGAAGTTTTGACCTAATCTTCTTCTTCTACTTTGCAGGATTAGTTTGGCTTTGTTCTCATTTATTCTAAATACTTTCCAATAGTTTCCTGCTATCTCAAAAAGTTTATTTAAATCAGTTTTCGAATCATGGTTACCGCACTAACTGTTAAACTATACATCAGTTTTTCCAGACTTTTCTGCACTTCTCGACAAAGCTATTGCTCGTTCTGAAAAGAAATCGAATTATTTCATCCACGTCCAGTGTTATTTATCAAACGTTCATCCTTTTCCAAATATTTATAGCGATTTTTGCTACAGGGAATGATCTGTTAATTATTTATCTTAAATCTATCTTT
Organism: Acanthacorydalis orientalis; assembly: GCA_034766995.1. Taxonomy (NCBI): domain Eukaryota; kingdom Metazoa; phylum Arthropoda; class Insecta; order Megaloptera; family Corydalidae; genus Acanthacorydalis; species Acanthacorydalis orientalis. The sequence goes on along the minus strand of CM068318.1, from coordinate 40,780,948 downwards.
CATAAATAAATTCGTTTGAAGATGATGGCAATCACTATCAAAAAACGTATAAGCAACAATCAAAAATAATCAATCGATTAAATGAATACTTCTGACCAGAAATATTTCTTGTAGTTCGTGAAATGAAAAATAAATTCGTTAATAAATGTGAATTTATTCAATGTTAAAATTATATTCTAACATTTCTTTTTTTCTTGAAAAATAGTTTTTTTTTATTTGTAGATAATTATGATTTTAAAACTAAATGAAATACTTGTTAGCTATTGAATTATTATAATAGATATGTATGTATATATATATATATATATATATATATATATATAACATTTATTTTTTTTTCTTTAATAGTTTTCTTTTCATTTGTACATAATTCTGATTTTAAAACTAAATAAAATACTTGTTAGCTATTGAATTATTATAATATATATGTATATATATATATATATATATATATATATATATATATATATATTTCTCTGAAAAACATATTTTTAAAAAACAAGACATTAATAATGAAACCTGCGTTTGCTTTAAATTTTCTATAACTTTTCTGTACGTTTAATTAAAAAAACAAGTCGATTAAATGCAATATTTTTATTAAAACTTGTTTAGAATGGATGCAGTTTATAAAAATGTCTATCTATCTATTAGTAGAAAAAATAAAAATTTTAAAATCATAATTAAATGATTTCATACATTCGTACAGATTATGCTTTCAGTTCTACGATTAAGTGTATGTAAATATGATATAATGTACAAGTCTTATAATCGAATGAAATATGCTTTTTTATGAGAAAAATGAAAGGTAAATAAAATCCAGGATGTACCTTAAACAAGCCCATAACTAAATAAGTAAAAATTTGGCCCATACAATAATATTTTAAAAATAAACAACATTGACACAATACTATCTTATGTTTAACTTGTCATGATTTTTCATACTTCATTCTATGTACAAACATTTTTTTTCAAAACCGGCTACCATAGTAACTGATTATTTATTAGGTTGGTGCGAAAATAATTGCGGTTTTTAGTCATTTTAAGTTCGGCGCAGATTTGTCTAGTTACCGTTTATCTTTTGTTAGAGTCATGTGATACATCATTGTGAACAATGAAATTAGCACTACAGATTTCAGCTTGTGTATATAGTTTTCATTATTTGGTATTGTTGGATATAACCTGTTAATCAGTCATGGAAAGAAAGAAAATTCGCCCGATTTTGTTGCATGACTTTAAATTGGGACATAAAGCAACAGACTGCTCAAAATATCGAATTTGTTTTTGGGGAACAGTCAATTAGTGAAGGTACAGCATTAATTCCAAAAAATTCGTAGTGGAAACGAAAGACTTGATGATGAGGAGGGTAGTGGACGTCTTTCAGCTATAGACAATAATGATTTAAGAATCATTATTGAAGCGGACCGTATGTTGATCATTCAATAGTAGTTCGACATTAGAGCTTAATTGGGAAAACAAAAAAGCTGGATAAATGGGTGTCATGTGAACTAAATGAACATCAAGCAATTCGGCGATAATAAAGTCTGCTCTGCGCTTCTTTTGCGTAGCAAAAATGATCCCTTTCTTGATCGTACTGTCATATGTGATGAAAAGTGGATTCTCTACAACAATCAGAAACGTTGGGTGTGTTTTAAAACTATTTGTGTTCGGGCGCTAATGACCTTAGCTGTCGAAGTGCACTAAAGCCCCAAAATAACTTACTTCGAAATTCAGAAAGATTAACCTTAATTCTACCGGAAAATATATAACAAAATAATGATCTTCACTGTTAACTACTCCACCTGTCTGTTTATTTACTCTGTTCGTCATTGGTACCTAAATCTGAATCTGAATATAAATCCCTATGTTTTGTCTCTAATACTAATATTAGGTTGATGTAAAAATAATTGCGTTTTTTTATTCATTTTAAGTTTGGCGACGATTTTTCTAGTTTGTAAATAATAAAATTAAATTGTAAATAATGAAATTAGCACTATTGATTATAGGTTTATGTGTATTGTTTTCATTCTTTAGTATTGTCGGATATAACCTCTTGAATTAGTCATAGAAAAAAAGCAAATTCGGTCGATTTTGTGGTATGAGTTTAAATTGGGAAGTAAAGCAACAGAAACTGCTCGAAATATCAAATTTGGCGAAGAATCAATTAGTGAACGTTCAGCTCAACACTGGTTCCAAAAATTTCGTAATGGAAATGAAAACGCTGATGAGGAGGAGGGTCGTGGACGTCCTTCAGCTATAGACAATAATAATTTAAGAACCATTATTGAAGCGGACCCACGTAAAACAACTCGACAAGTGGCAGAATAACTCAATGTTGATCGTTCAACAATCGTTCGACATTTCAACCTAATTGGAAAAACAAAAAAGCTGGAAAAATGGGTGCTGTATGAACTAAACGAATATCAAGCAATTCGATGATACTAAGTCTTCTATGCGCTTCTTTTGCGTGACAAAAATGATTCATTTCTTGATCACATTGTCATATGTGATGAAAAGTGGATTTTCTACAACAATCGGAAGCGTTCATCACAGAGGCTAGATCGAAGAGAAGCACCAAAACAGTTTCATAAACCGAAGCTTCATGAAAAAAAGATTTTGGTCACTGTTTGGTGGCCGGCAAGTGGCATCATTCCCTATAACTTTTTAAATCTTGGTGAAATAATAACAGCAGAAAAAATATTGTCAGGAAATTAAAAAAAAATGGATGAGAAGTTACATCGTTTTCGGCCAGCAGTAGTCAATCGAAGAGGACTCATTCTTCTTCATGACAACGCCCGGCTATACATCTCACAAATGACTTTAAAAAATTTAAATCAACTGGGCTATGAAACCTGACCTCACCCACTTTATTCTCCGGACCTGTCTCCGACACATTATCATTTTTTCAAAAAATTGGGCAATATCCTAACTAAAAATTAATTAAAAATTTGTAACTAAATTTAAAACCATGTTTAATTTTTTGATTTTGGATGGCCTGGACAACGGCCACAACCGAACTTCTCAAAAAAATGCCATTCTTTGTTGGTGGATATACCTCTTTTTTAATATTCTTGAATGTTTTTTTCGACAAAATACTCTCAATAAAAGTACATTGCATTTAAAAAAGTTCGTTTCATTATCATTTACATTTTCAGAGAAAACAAATTCTTAATTTCAACCTTTTTTCATACCTCTAGGTAGGTGTAGGCGCTTAATAAGTTTTTTAACAGAATATTCTGTACTTTCAGGTTCTAAAAACGACAGAATTGTCATCGAAATGCGTATAAGCAACAATCAAAATGATAAATTATCATTCATTGAAAATGTTTTAACATTAAGGAACATTTCATGGTTTACAGTGTGAACGTGGATTCATTTATGAAAATATTTAACACTTCTCAAATGTCCTATATATCGTTAATTATTCTACTTTTAAGTTTAAAAAGTTATATTAAAAAAATCTAACTGATAAAACACTTAATAGTTTATATTTTTTGTTAAATTTGTATTTTTTTCACATTTTTAGCTAATAACTTATGGAGGTGTTTTCGATGAACAACTCGAATGGACTGGTGTAGAAGGTGTAACAATAAGTGGATCTTTAGAACCGACTGAGGCATTAACACCGCGCTTGACATCACTCCTAAGAATTCATTCTATACGGTGAGTACACTGAAACGTTTACTTTAAATTCGAACAAAATCTACATGCTTCCTCTTCGTGAATGTGCATAATTAAATATTTAACGTCAGTAAATTCAGCATAAAATCTTGACAGGTATTTACTAGGTGTAAAAATTAATTCGGTGCCTTTAAATCGAATCAATCATAACTTTGTTTTAAATTAAACTATTTTATTATCGTTTTTGGATTTTGAAGTGAAAACCTTAATATGTAAAAACATTATATATCCTTGTCCTACAGTTGACATAACCTCACAAAACAGTAGTTAACACGATGGCGTCCGAAAAGTAGGATATAAGACATTGAATACTTTTCGTATCCCAGTTGAAAAAGTGCTGTCAAAGTCGCGAAAATGACTTGTTCAGCTTTGAGGGAAGAAAATGCAAAAAATGTAAAATGTAACATGCAAAAAATCCTAAAACAGTGGAAGAGGTCTGAAAATGCATTGCAATTTCATCGAATCAAAGCTGCCATATTTTTTTCGATAAGCGATTCGTCAGTTACCCGACAAATGAAGCAAAGTAATACAAAATAATGGGAGATATTTTGAGGATTAAAATGTATATTCCATTTTCCTACAAACATTCATTTCTACAAGAAAGGCACCGAATTATTTTTTACACTTAATATATGAGTATAAAGTGTGCAGTGCATTTATATTTGGGTGAGGTTTGTTTTAAAAAAACTCAATGCTAAAGATGGGAAAATTGCGGCTCGCGAGCCAGATGCGGCTTCCGAAGTTGCTCAGTGCGGTTTCTGAGACAATATTGGGTTTCATTGCCATTTTTCCTAAATTTTTATAATAATAATCTATAGCAGTATATTATATACCAATATTAGAATATTTTATGTATAAACAGGTAATTCACATTATCTTTTCAAACATCCATATGCATTGTATCCAAACTGCTATTTAAGATGGCTTTACGGTTATGAATAATCTTTAAAAAAGATATGAAACTAGACAATTTTGTTAATTAAGACTTGCTGAATGCAATAAAATCACATTCGTGACGAGTGAGTGTGAGGTTCTCTCGTGCCCTGAGCTGAATCTCCCCCCCCCCCCGTAATACTGCCTTGCAAACCAACATCTACTACTGCTCAATTCATGCCTTCCGACCTCCTCAATGTCATTCACTGGGGACGAGCTTCACCATATGCCCAAGTTATAGGTCCTCGTACCTCGCACTTGAACCCGAAGCGCACACAGCGCTCGCACATCCTCGAATTGTATTGCGAGGGTGAGAGTAAGGCTCTCGATCATTTAAAAATGCATGAAAAGTATTATAAGTGGCTCTTATTATCAAAAAAGTTACCCAACCATGCTGTATGCTGTTATATATTTATTATTAACATATGATTTCAGATCTCCGAATCAAGCAGAACTGATTGAAATCTACACTCAGCACGTTACACGTCTTGTTGACAGCCATGCGCCTGATAAAATTCCATCGAATTTCGAAACTACAGCCGCGAAAGTCGCTTCTACTTTGATATCCATTTACGAGAAGCTGAAAACGGAACCATATTTAGCACTTGAAGAGCGGAACAGTTTTAATTGTCACGACCTGACGAATTGGTGTCAGGGTCTGGTCAGATACGCCGACCCGGATTCATCTATCGAGGAATGGATACTGCAGGTAGATATAAGCAATATCATTGAAACTTCCATTTTTTTCCACTATCTTAAAACAGATATCAGAGTGTAATATGTGCCTGAAGATGGCACACGTGCCGAAACTTGTAGAGAAAACAGGCACTTAACTGATCAAATTTGTCTTATGTCTAGTTATAGCGAAAGGAAGAGATAAAGTCTCATGAGTAAAATTTACTAGGTAGCCTTTTTCAGTAACAAACTCGCTCCTATTCATCATTTCAAAAATATTAGATCGATTTACAATTCTATTGCATGTCCCATATTTTTCTTTGAAATACGTGGGTCGCTTGATAAGTATGGTAAAAAGCAATTTAAAAATCGTTTTATGGAAAAAATCGATTTTATTTCTCAACAGTCTCTATTAAGTCCAGTGACTCTGTAAAATATGTATTGACGGTGGTGATAGCATCTTCATTCGATGAGAGTTTCTTCATATAAAAGTATGAACACCATTAAGACAACTTATAAAATATTTTTTTATTTATATTTAAACTGTAATCAAGTATATATATATATATATATATATATATATATATATCCTATTCTATAATACTGATAAACTTTATTAGAATTAATCAGTCTGGCGAGAGCGATTAATCTGGAACTATCTTATATTTCTTATTTTAGTTTCCTGTTGAGAACATACAAAGCAGAAATGAATGATTTAAAAAACCAAAATTAAATTTTATTCTAGACTGCTGCGGTTCTCTTGAAAATATATTATTTATACATATTTTTTTATAATGTTCTACTTTGATTTTAGAATTTTTTCGTTGTTACATTTACATAAAGATCGCTATTCATCTCAGTACGAAATGTGATATTTGCTTGCTGGGTCAAAAATGTGTGAACAAGTATAAATTGTGATGTCACAGAATTCGTTCAATTCGATCAGTGTTTTCGCATCCATTATTTATTAGATTTTTAAATTCTAAATCAGATGAACAAAGCGAACTGTTTGCCATGCTCCAATAAAAAAAGAGAATGTACGATTTGAATATTCAGATATTTGTTTTTAAATATTTTTACGTTTAATTCCATACACTCATTCCAGAGTTAGATGATCAACACAGCTAAAATAAATAATAAACTCGATTTTATAAAACCTAGGAGCTGTTATTTAAAAAAAATCAATTGTTTCAGGGCATTTGCCACGAATCGCACCGAATCTTCCGCGACAGGCTAATCCTGAAGACGTCTTGTACGAAATTCGACGAAATCCTACGCGACGAGTTGAGCTCTCGTTGGAATTCGGCTAATTCGATGATCTCACGTTTAGAGTACACGTTCTTTGTTGTCACAACTAATACGCCAGTAATGAATGGTCCTAAGCGTCTCAACAAATTGAACAACGATGACTGGTCCTCTTCAGTGCAATCAGCTATCAATATTTCTAGTAACTGTTCATTACGTACATACGAGGTCAAACAATTAAGTAATGCGACCGATTTTTTTTCTCGGCCTGTGGTAACACTGCGAACCTGTAACTCCGCCACCGTAATAGCAGATCCCTACTCTCTCGATTGAGACCTTGACCACCCTCGTACGATCATTTCTTCGCCAGCTGTTTAGTGTTTTGTAACAACGCGCGAGTAGTGCATGTCACGAAAATGGAACAGAGAAATTTAGAGCAACGGTGCGCGATAAAATTTTGTGCAAAACTCGGCGAAACCGCGACATAAACATGAAAAAGTGCTTAAAGTGTATGGTAGTGATGCCCTGAGTCGTAGTCAGGTGCTTCGGTGGCATGCCGATTTTAAAAAAGGCCATTTTAAAAAAGGCGATTTTAAAGTGAAAACCATGTTGATTTGCTTCTTCGACAGCAAAGGGGTGGCTCACAAAGAGTTCGTACCACCTGGACAAACCGTAAATCAAGTATTCTACCGCAATGTGCTCGAAAAATTACGAAAAAGGGTGCTCAGAGTGCGTCCAGAGATCGCGAAGACTTGGGTTCTGCATCACGACAATGCTCCCTGTCACAGTGCGTTCAGTGTCTCTCAGTTTTTGGCGTCTAAAGGCATCGCAACGTTACCACAACCGCCCTATTCACCGGACATGTCACCCTGCGACTTTTTCCTATTCCCCCATATGAAAAAATTCGTCAAAGGTCGACATTTTGACTCCGTTGAAGATATCCAAGAATCTGTGACGAGGGTACTCGGAGAGGTCCCACAAGAAGTGTTCCAGAATTGTTACGAAAACTGGAAAACTCGCTGGAATAAGTGTATAGATGCGGGAGGGGACTACTGTGAAGGGGATCGCAGCGATGTACCTTAATTTTTAAATATACTCGATTTTTGAATTTTGTCGCATTACTTAATTGTCGGACCTCGTATTTTAGAATATAGTTTTAGTACAATAATTAAATTCACTTGCACAAATGAAATTTCATTCCATATAAACCACAAAAAATGTTTCTGGTCGAAAATATTCAATAATTGATTACATACCATTTTTAATTGTTATGTATGTGTGTTTACATTCTAATAATTTAGATTTTTCTGTACTTGAGCGCATGAAATAAACGATCCACGATCAAATATAAATTATTGAACATTTCTGATCAGGAAAAAAAGTCGTTTATTAAGGAATAGACAATTCGCCTGCGAATGAGTCCACTTAATCATTGAAAATATCTTTGTATTTCTGTGAAGGTAACGATGGAGGCACCACGATCCGATTACCTATTTTCCCAGAACTGCTGTCGTTAGTGTCAAAAATACAACGTGTCATCACCACACCAGGCGGTTCGGTGGTGCTGGCTGGCCGAGCTGGAGTAGGACGAAAGACGGCTGTCAAAATTACATCTTCCTTGTGTGACGCAAGGTTACTAGTACCAGGAACAACTGTGCCGCAGTTCAAAATCGATGTTAAATCAGTAAATATCAAAATTTGTCTGTACTTTATATGTTTGTGTTTAAAAACGTGTCAAGTATCTGATATAAAAGTATTCATTGACCTTTTTATTTAGAATATGAGAGACATTTTTTTCCAAGTTCTCAATATTTTCTTAATATTTTTCTCCGGTTAAAGACTATCGCCACTGATAAATTTTATTTCTCTAAGGTATTTATACCATTTCAACATCACTTATTTTAAGTAAAGCATTCAAATTTTAATTACCCGATTTAAATGCATCAGATAGAAGTAGTTAGAAGTCTAAAAAAGGAATATGCATGCCTTGATTTATAAATATTATATCTGTTTTAACAAAAGGGTAAAAAATTGTACAATTATTAAAATAACTTGATGTATACGAGGGTATCGCCAAATATTCTCGGCCTAGATAGGAAAGAATGTAAATAAAAAAACAGATTTTCCTATTCTTCTTTATAATCCCCTTCAGCTCCATTAAAAAAACTTTTTACATCGTTTAATTGGTAATTTTATATTAGTCTAGTGGATCTGACTAAAATTCAGACCTATCCTTGCATCAGAATGGAGAATCGAATCCTGGTTGCGGGTTGGTGGGACGGGTTATCTAGAGTATCGCACAAAAAAATAGTATTGAAGTTGTAGTTTTTTTCATGCTCTACATCTTTGTTCATGGGAATCTTTAACGTGAAACGAACGAAAAACAAGAAAAATACAAAAAACTCGACCAGTTTTTTCCAATAAATAAAAAAATATTCGTCGCATGAAAAAAGTATAAGAACCAAAGTTGTAGAGAATTAAATTCTTTTGTCTTCCTACAAAATGGTTTTTTTAATTTATTTTGCAGCTATAACAGGAAGCGAGATATTTTTTAAAAAAACCTTGAATTTAACCCTTTTTTGCACTGGCCGTGACAGCATAGTCTGACAGGCTACAAAAGTATAATTATGCTTTAGACAATACCCCAACCATCCCCAAACCAGGATTATATTGTACATTTTGATGCAATATTCCACAGCCAGATCCACTGGACTATATTCTTATTAAAGTGGTTAGTTATCATTGTATTGTATTTTTAGCTAATTGCCATCGTTAAAATTCTATCTATGTAAATAATTTCTCAAATTATCAAAAAGGTAATGATAACTAGGGGCCATGTTTGGATTGTAGGATGAGTAATCAATGTTCTCAGAAGCCACACTCATGAATAACGGCTCGAGAAACAGAAGCGGTGCATTACGATGCAACAAGCGCACTCCTTTTGTTAGTTTTCCACGCCGTTTTCCGCAAATATTATCCTGTAATTTATGTAACAATGTTCCATAAATATGGACCATTAAAAGTGGTTATACACTTCTTAAAATCTACTAATAAAATGTCCTTCCAATCTCAAAAAACATGTGACCATGACCTTTTTTTGCGAATTAAATTATAGAATGACGAAAAAGAATCTGATAACAGTTAGATACATCGACCACCTTATATTTTTTAAGGGTATACAAAACGCTGGAATGGATGCTCAAGACGTATTCCTTTTAATCGAAGATCATACAATAGTAGATAAAGGTATCCAAGATATGGTACACACTTTGCTGTCATCTGGCGAGGTATGTGACATAAAAAATAATTGCAGTAGATTTCAAATGTGTTATTGTTATATTAAAACAAATATAGATAATTGGTCTTTATGGTAATGCCGAACTGGAAACGATGGTGACGCCTCTGAGAGATCAAATGGAACAAGACGATTTCAAAGGATCGCTAGTGCAGTACTTTTATTCAAGTTAGTAATACTTATTCTTTATAGTGTTCATTCTAGTATTAAAAACAAACTCCAATAACTTTTAAATACAAATAGTAGTATTCTGTTATCATTTTATACAATTTCGAATTTTTGGATGAGATTAAGTGGAGAAGAGGGACAGAACACATATTACTGAAGTGGATTTAAAGTAAAAATATAAACTACAACATCAATACCTAAATTATGAATCCAGGAGATTGTATTTAGCAATTAGAAAGATTATTCAATGAGTCATTTGTATCACATAAAAAAAATTAGTACTAAAGTTGTAGTTTTTTTCATGCTCCACAACTTTGTTCATGGGAACATTTAACGTCAAACGAACGAAAAACAAGAAAAATGTAAAAAAACTCTACCAGTTTTTTTTCCGATAAATAAAAAAATATTCATCGCATGAAAAAAGTATAAGAACCAAAGTTGTAGAGAATTAAATTCCTTTGTCTTCCAACAAAATGGCTTTTTTAATTTCTTTTGTATCTACAACAGGAAGAAAAATATTTTTTAAAAAACTTGAATTTAACCCTTTTTTGCACTGGCCGCGACAGCATAGTCTGACAGGTCACAAAAGTATAATTACGCTTTAGACAATACCCCCACCATCCCACAACAAGGATTATATTGTACATTTTGATGCAATATTCCACAGCCAGATCCACTGGACTATATCCTTATAAAATGAATCTTCCGTTTTTGAATTAAAGTGGTTAGTTATCATTGTGTTTTTATTACAAACTGTGGTGTTCTGTTATCATTTTATACAATTTCGAATTTTGGATGAGATTAAGTGGAGAAGAGGGACAGAACATATATTGCCTAAGTGAATTCAAAGTAAAAATATAAACTACAACATCAATGCCTAAATTATGAATCCAGGAGATTGTATCTAGCAATTATAAAGATTATTCGATGAGTCATTTTCTGTGTGTTTATTTTTAAAGGAGTGATGCACTATCTGCACGTCATCATTGTTTTGGATGTATCGAATCCCGATTTCAATAAAATCCTCCAAGATAATCCGCAGCTTACACTCAAGTGTACAACGATACGTGTGGACACCTGGAGCGATATTACTTTGAAAGAGATGCCGCATTTTTTGGCGAATGTGTAAGTGATATTTTTTTTTCGTACTCAAGATGAATAAAGAATTCATTTGTGGAAACGGATTCAGATATGATATAGAGTGGATCATAATACCAGAATTGTATGGTGATAATTTATGTTTTTATGCATTTTTTGATATATATATATATATATATATATATATATATATATATATTTCTATCGATTTAAGCATAAATCAGATATTAAAAGTCGAACAAGCGTGACGAATTTTTAATTAGATAATTAATTATTCATGATAAAGATTAGTCGAAATTGCAAACGTTTTATTTCAGAGATGAGAGAAACACAAGCCCTCTCCCGTCAACACCGATCGAAATACCTGAAAATTTAGATAAAATCCATGAAATAATCAACGACGAGATACGAACACCGAGCCGATACGTAGCATATATTTATACATATATTCAGATATATAGAGAGAAACGTGAGATAATTAAGAAGAGACAAGAAAAACTTCAAGTAAGTAAACGTTTTAGAAAGTGCGATTATTATCAGGTCGGTGCAAAAATAATTGCGGTTTTTACGTATCGATTATAAAGACGCACGTATCAGTTAAAAATTATATTTATGAATCGAAATGAAGACCACTGGCCTGTACACATTTCTCCCAACGGGCAACAAGTTTGTTTATTCATAAAAGATAGAATTCTGGAGTCGTGGAATTAACGAATTCATCGAAAGCGCCTTGAGCCCATGCTTGATCTTTGAAAACCTTTTCTCGTAGGAAATTACTCAATTTTTTAAAAAAATGATAATCTGTCGGAGGCAGTCCAGAGAATGAGTTGAAATTAATTAGATTTTATTTGTAACATCTGAAATAATATATATATATATATATATATATATATATATATATATATATGTATATATGTATATATGTATATATATATGTATATATGTATATATATATGTATATATATATATATATATATATATATATATGTACCTTGCGTAATTTTTCCAAATTTAATCTATATACTAACAGAATAATCAATTGAGATGAATCGATATCTTTAAGGGAGGAGTTACCAAATTAGAAGAAGCGCAACAAGTCGTCGCCAGTTTAAAAAAAGCAGCTGCGGAACAAGAGAGTATCTTGGTCGTACAACAATCGAAAGCAAACAAAGCTTTAGATATGATTGCAGCGACAATGAAGAGTGCACACACGCATAAAGGGGAACTGGAAGAATTGAAAGAGAAGACGGAACAGAAGAACAAGCTTCTTGTCGAACGGTACTGTAAACAACACATCTTTAATAATCATTTTCTAATGCTTGAAATATATATATATATATATATATATATATATATATATATATATATATTATTATTATTTTAATAATAATATCTTGTGCTTCATACGCTGGCATATCTTAACCGCTCGTTTGTCAGATCTTTATTTTTATCTCTTTAAATCTTTGATTCCTTATTTACAGGTTTCTAACTTTATCAAATCTTTATTCATATTATTTTTTGTCTTCTTAGTGATTCGTTTATTACATTTATTACTTTCTTTGGTACATTATTACTTTTCATTTATCTCACATGTCTTAAGTATCGAATTTTATAACTCTTAATTTTTTTCGTGGTGGTTATATTTTGTAAGGGGGTTCAAATTTGTTATTTGCTCCCATTCGATATATCTGTTTATATTAATTGAACCGAAAATTCTTCTTAACATTTCGTATTACATTATGGTTGAGATTTAATCGATTTGTATCTTTCTTAAACAAATTCAATTAGACTATTAAAAAACGAACAGATAAATATTCAATCTTTCATAGAGAACTTTATGCTTGAAATAAATTGCAAACTTGCATGTTGAATCCCACTAAATCTACCAGTGAATCTCTCAAGACTGAATTGAAGAGTAGAATCGGTAAAAAATAAAGATGCCATTCCCTTTTGAAATATTAAATTTTAATTTGTCTGTATCTTAATTTTCAAATACCATCCTGCATCTCTACTGAAAATAATCTCTCTTTAAGTTTCTTCTCTTATCTTCTAAACAGTTCATCATCGTTGGCTATAAGTGTCTATGTTTCTAAGCCGTATATCGCCGTGAGTTTTAATTTCGCTTAAAAATTAGTATTTAAGACTTTCTACTGATATTTCGAGATATAAACATGTTTTTATTTGCGAAGTAACATTTCTTTTCTACTTCTATTCTTATTGTTTCTTCTCCCAATTTATTTCTATACTTTATTCTCTGATAAAGGTGATATTTTATTTTTTTACTATTTCAGTAAACGAGCGATCGAAGTAGAATTGTCAGAGGTCGAACCGTTGATACAAGAAGCACGAAATGCTGTCGGTAATATTCGACCGGAATCTCTTTCAGAAATCCGATCTTTACGAGCTCCTCCAGATGTCATTAGAGATATTTTAGAAGGAGTTCTCAGATTGATGGGCGTGCTTGACACTTCATGGAACAGCATGAAAGTGTTTCTAGCTAAGAGAGGCATTAAAGAAGATATAAGGTATGCTATTTGTTTCCATTTTTAATCGGTTTCGATACGTTTCATTCTTATTTTTAAATGATTACGATTTTAAATTCATTTCCTGTTTTTCTAGATCGTTTGATGCTGCAAGAATAATCGCTGAAAACAGGCAAGCTGTTGAAAAACTGATGATTTCTCGTAAAGAATCGTTCGATTCGAAAGTGGCTAGAAGGGCTTCAGTAGCGGCTGCTCCTCTAGCCGCATGGGTAACAGCTAATGTTCGATATTCGAAAGTGATTGAAAAGATTAGACCGCTTGAAAGAGAACAGAGACAATTACAACAGTGAGTATCCATTCATTTCACAAACAATTTATACACAGAGTGATTCGATTTAGGCTTCCACATGGAAGTATTAAAAGGGGGCGCAGGGGTTATAAAAAATCATGTTATTTTTTTATTTAGTATTTAAGTTCAATTCAATACTAAAATACACAAATTGAAATAATAAATGGGGGATGACATGTTTTTTTTTAATTTTTTTAATTTTTTTTTAATAATTTCGTGTGGAATCCCAAGTTGAATCACCGTATATTTGAATCAATATCTATAAAAAATGTATTTAATAAAACGTTTTCTATACTCTAAAAACGAGCATCCTTATTAAAATGTGTATAAGCAACAATCAATAATGATTTATTGAACATGATAATATATCAAGTTGTGGTACCAAAAAGTACTTAAAAATCTGTTGCACTGAATAGGTAGAACCTTTTCTTAATATGGTAGAGATATTTATTTTTAAAGAACGACAGAACACAAATAAAATCAAATTGCACGTGTGACATAGGAGATAACTAAAATTTCAGTGTGTGTAATGCTAATTTTTCAATCGATATACATTACACATAGTTTCTTACCAAAAAGAGTATTTATTTCGATCGAATTTCGTACAATCAAATAATCCGAACGTATTTTATTGTAAAGTTTCCATTTTTACTAATAATCAAATCTCAAATAATAAAATTCGACTTCAAACATATCGTTTCAGAGGTTTGCACGAAGCTGAACTACAGATACAACAATTAGGTGCAGGTTTAACGGATGTCGATGCGACTGTGGCTCAGTTGAAAGAACAACTGAACGTGCATAGTCGTGAAGCGGCTGAAACCCAAGTTCGATTGGATGCAGCACAGGGAACACTGAATGCCGCTCAAGGGCTTGTGTCAAGACTCGCCGACGAATATTCACGTTGGCAACAACAGTTATCAGAACTTGAAGAAGAAACATCGACGCTCGCTTGCAGATCAGCTTTGGCAGCAGCGTGCGTTACATATCTTGGTTCCGAGACAGAAATCCGGAGGAAGTAAGTGAATCTATTATATAAAACAATGAACCATTCTATTTGCTGATGGATATATATTTCGAAAAACTTGAGAATGGTTTAAACCATTACACATATGTTTCACCTATCCATTTCACACAGATATCTCTCACCTGTCCCACTAATACATCAAAATAAATCAAAAACATCTCACAGACCGAAATTTCTATTGCAATTCCATCATTCTCAAAGCACTAAAACACAGAAAATTCTTGTACATTGGGGGTTCGAAAATCATGACACTGAATTGGCCATAAGCACTATTCAAAAACAATCAATATTCAAATATTAAACTTTTTTGATAAGAAACAAAGTTTTTGTGGAATGAAAATTAATTTTTAAAAATAAATCCCGCCAGACTGCTAAGACTATTCACGATTTACACCACGTTTTTGTCAATCGATTCGGCATTTCAATACAAATGCTTACTTCAATAATATGTTTAAAAATAGGGGTTGTTTAAGTATCTTATAATATTTGAAACATATAATTTAAGTAAGCATGGGTATTGAAATGCCGAATCGATTGACAAAAACGTGATGTAAATCGGAAATTGTCTTAGCACTGTGGAAGAACTCACTTTGTTAGATTATGTGTATGCACACGTCTTCTTGTATGTGTGAGTATCATTGTGTGTGAGAGAGTGTCGCTACTGAAGTATGTTTAAGCGACAATCGAATGTTGATTGTCGAATATTTTTATGTTAAATATTGTTTAAGAAAAATATGTTTGATAAGTGAATTTAGACGACAATTAGTGTCGTTGTATTACTTTTTTTTTTTTGTTCTGCGATCATTCATATGGTCAGTCGCAATAAGCAGTTCGTTAATATAACATTGTCGTTTAAATTCTGATAAGGATTTTATTCATAAACTCAATATTTCACCCGTTCCTTAATACAACACACGTTTACCAATGAATTTTCATTTCCAATATGCAAACAAATCACATGTAACCAACATTTCCAGACACATAATGAAACAGTGGTGCAAAATCATGCACGTGGACGAACGAAGCTTCTCCCTTGAAACATATTTAGGTTCTGAGAAGCAGCAGTTGCAGTGGCTGTCTGAAAATCTACCATCCGACCAACTCTCATTACAGAATGGTATCATAATCACACAGGTGAGGCTCGAAACAAATCATATAATTCAGTTCAAATACTCAACTGAACTCATTTCCAGGCATTACTGAGACCTTTATTGCTTGACCCATCGTCTGTCGCCACGGAATGGTTGAAGACACATTTCAAAAATTGTACAGTAGAGGTTATAACACAACACCATGCGAAATTCCAATCAACTTTAGAATTAGCTGTCAGGTATATTTTTTCCATTTGAATACTCGTTTATTGTCTTCGTTAATTTTATTATGTAGTACCTTTGAATTGGATTTAAATATCAAACGATATTGCATTTAAATATATAATAATATTAAATAGAATTATAATAATAATAGATATTATTATTAAAATGAATAACTAAATAATAAGTAGTCATAACTCGTGTTTCTTCAGAAGAATACAACATTTTCATCGAGCAGTTCTTATAATTACATAAAATATATTCAAATAGACAAAAACTTTGTCAATTTTCACATTAACAGACTTTTAAAACAAAGGACAGTGATGCAGTGCGCGTTTGTTTTTGGAAAATGTCTATTATTTTATAAATTGTTTTCTAGACACAAGGAACGTTTCTCATAAAAATTCTTAATAACTCATTGTTGATTTTGAATGCTTTTTGTATATTTTAATAGCAATGCTATCATCTTTAGAGCATGCCGGTTTCGAAGACTGTCTGTGCTTATATGTTTTGAAGGTGATGGCATTATCATGTAACTATCATGCGCATGAGTCAAAATTAATATGAACAAACAGTTGTTGAGTATTTTGATAAGGAAAAAATACATGGAGAGAGTATATAAAGAAAAGTAGGTACAGAATATTTTATTAACCCTTTCACGACTAGCGCTGGCTATATCCGACATCCACAAAATGATTCACAGTGGCTACATCCGGGATTAGTGAACTCAACACTCGCTTCACGCTACTTGAGTGCCACGCAGTGAACACATTATTTTATTTTAAATATATCATGGATCCTTTTTTATCAAGCATAATTAGTACACGAGCGTATAGGGAGCTCCGAAAATGCGAGATACTTTTTACATGTACAGTGGCACTACGATCCATTCATCGGTAGCATATTGATGGCCAGTTCCGTCTCGAAAGGGTTAATGAAAATTCTTTTATTCACAAATCCAAAACTATAAATTATAAAGGCACTAAACTAACTAAATAACTAGCTATAATTAAGAGATATTCGTTAATTTCTGTGTACAGGTTTGGAAAAATATTAATTATCGAAGAGGTCGATAGCATTCATCCAATGTTACTCCCTCTTTTACGTGGACAATTCGTATACCAAGGCGCACGTCGGATGATACAACTAAGTGGAAGATTAGTCGATTGTCATAATAGTTTCTCGTTATTTTTATCGAGTCGCGATTCGAACTTACGCCTATCGCCAGCGATTTCTTCACTGCTCACCTTGGTCGACTTTTCACCGACGAAAGCGGGTCTTACAGGCGAGTGAAACTAATCCTTAGAATACTATTCAATATTGGTACAAAATTCTGATAAATTTGAAAGAAATAGAGTGTAAGTTTTAATTTTTCACACATAAGTTTTTCGCTCACCGCAGAAATCACAATTTTCTATTAATGGTTGATAATTTTATGATTTTTTATAATCACTTTTATAACAATTAATCATTTTATTAACTATTTTCATTCATGATCTAATGATTATTATCTATTAATCATTTAATGATTTTTTATTATCATTTTATAACTATTATATTAGCTATTTTCATTTATGATCTAATGATCATTGTCTATTAATCATTTCATGATTTTTTATGATCGTTTAATAACTGTTAATCATTTCATTAGCTATTTTCATTTATGATCTAATGATCATTATCTATTGATCATTTAATGATTTTTTTATGTGCGTTTCAATGATAATGCCAACAACCTCAATGCATTGAGATACAAAAAAATCTTAGATGTTTCCATACTTTAGCGCTCTGAAAATAATGATTTCGATATTGAAATTCACATACATAATAATTAGAAAGGTCAATAATCAATTATTGAACACAGTGGCAGATTAAGGGAGGGTCGGACTGGGCGGTCGCAGGAGGCCCTGTTAAAGATTTCAAAAATGACAAGCAAACTTAAAATATATAAAATATGTCAACACTGGTGGATCAAGTGTGTATCAACCTGGTGGCCGCCAGATGCCCCAGGTTCGAAGAGGCTCCGAGCTCGGGGAAAAAATTATTCATTACATAAAGAAACGAAGCTTACACTTCAACGTCTTAGTTGACAATAATAAATTCGTGTGAAAAATTTAAATATATGTGGGATAATGACCGGTCAGGTAAGGGAAAGAAACGAGAGAAAAAAGGTTTTTCTTGTAATACCATAGGTGGTATCATGAAATTTTAGATGTTGGTTAGTTAGTTACTGGGGGTTAAGGGCGCATCGACAACGGAGGTCATTAGCGCCCGAACACAAATTATAAATTAAAAACACACCCCGTTTGCGCACTTGGTTTCGAATTACCCCTTAATTCGAAACGCTAATGTATGTGTGCCAAACGCTTAAGAATATTTCATTAAAACAAAATTTCTCTCAATGAGAGATAGAGATAAAACAAAACACATGTGAATGAGAAAAAAAATATTTTTTAAATTTTAGATGTATTTTTATTCATACAGCACACCTGCATAACAATATCACCGTCCGCCCTTGACACCATTATAGACTTTGTTTCTTTGTTTTTTAAAAAAAATAATTCAGAATATTTTATTTCGTTGTAATTTATATATTTATAGAATAAAGTCATATAATAGATATAAAGCAACATTTTATAAAATATATTTTTATACGAAGCCTTTTTTTTGGTCATCAGATAAATTTTAAGAGCCCTGTAAATTTTATCGTCAGGGCCCCCCAACTAGGTTAATCTGCCCCTAATTGAACATTATTGATCAAAATACTCTTCATGGTCGGCGCAAAGGTAAACAATTCACTTGTGAAAGTAATTTAGAGGCAGTTTAAAAATATATTAGGATATTTTGATCTATTATGTAGATTAACTTTTTTTAAAAATTGTTAAGGTTAGGTCGACAAATATAAAAAAGTGTTGGATTTACAGAAATGAAGTTTGATCAAAAATTCTACAATAATAGAATACGCCGTTTTATTATTTTGATCCACATTGAATTTCACTTTCATAAATGTATAAGCAATTTATAAATAAATGAAGTTATTGTGTAAATCAAGTTATGAATGTATAATAATTGTAAATAATGTAAGTTGTTTCTTAACTTTTAGGCCAGTTAATAGGAAGTGCAGTGAAACAAGAAAATCCTGATCTAGAAGCGAGACGACACGATCTGCTTCAGAAACAGGAGCAGTTACAGTTCAAACTTGAAAATCTACAGGATCGACTCCTAGAAGAATTAGCTAATGCACAAGGAAATATTCTTGACAATAAGGTGTGTCTCGTGAGGCTGAGTCCGAAACAAATTTTGTTTAAGGAGAAAGTTCTATTTTTTATTTAAAATACGATTAGATAAAACGAAATTTTAGATGTTAACTGCTGTAAAATATATATAGCAGTAAGTTTATACAAACTGTACAATTTAAACATCCTATCTTTCTACTGATGATATGATATAACCATAATACCA
Source organism: Acanthacorydalis orientalis (assembly GCA_034766995.1). NCBI lineage: Eukaryota > Metazoa > Arthropoda > Insecta > Megaloptera > Corydalidae > Acanthacorydalis > Acanthacorydalis orientalis. The sequence goes on along the minus strand of CM068318.1, from coordinate 40,761,222 downwards.
ATATTAAAATTGATATTTTATTCAATTAAAAAAATGTGAAGAATATTTTGTGATATATATATATATATATATATATATATATATATGTACTGTTCAATGCGTTTGTCTGTCTGAAGAAAATTGAAATAAAAGGAACCGAAATAGAAGAAGTTACAAAAGAATTATTTTCTCATTCCACAAATAACAAATATATTCCTGATCAAAAATTGTAAATAAATGATCATTTTTGATTGTTGCTTATTCACATTTAGATAGAAATTACATCATCTTCAGAGCGTTGAAATAAAGAAACATCACTGAGATATATATTTTTATTTATCTTAGCGTTTGGAGAATGATGGTATCGTCATCGAAATGTACAGAAGGTTTGATTGTTGCTTATACGATATCATCATTCTAAAAATGCTAAGATGTAAAAATATATCAATTGAAAGCGAGTAAACGACAATCAAACACGACCAATAATCATTTATTGAACATTTTTGAACAGGAAAGTTTTTTTTGTGAACTTTAAGATAAAATAATGATTAGTTTTTTTGAAAATGAATTTAGCAATAGGGCTAGAAATGTAGTGTAAATATTACATATCATGTAACTGGAATGCCCTTACTAATAAGTTTAATCTTCATAGTTTTATTAAAATTTATAAGTGTGAAGTAACAAATATGTTACAAATTTTCAGTGGCGGTGTTTCACACCAAATAGCATGCTTTTGCTAAATATATTATTATTAAATATTCCATTTACAGGACTTGTTATCATCATTGAACGACACTAAAGCGAGCAGTTTAGAAATTACATCTGCCTTGAAAGAGTCAGCATCTTTGCAAGCCCGGTCACTAGAAGAATGCGACGTTTACAGACCACTCGCTGAATTCGCGGCAGGGCTTTACTTCTCGATCACTGAAATGAGTAGAGCGAGCCCACTGTACCAATTCTCGGTTCCTGAATTCACTAGGTGCTTTCTGAAGAGTCTGTCGTCGTTAGATGTAAGCATCTGGTTAAAAAATTAATGAACTAAGAACCTTATACAACTAGTTATACAATAATCTTAATTGTAAGGTATATAAAAAATCTTTAATGCGAACTGTCGCTCCAAAGATGAAGGCATTGTCATCTAAATGTGCATAAGAAACAATCAAAAATGATTAATAATGATTTATTGAACAATTTAGACCTGAACATTTTGTTTGTAAGATGAGAAAAGAAGTGAAAGTGAATTTAGCCAGTGTCATCTTTGTAATCAAAAATGATTAAAAAGTAATTATTTAATTTCAAACAGTTCTCCCTATTTAATTTAGAACGAGACGGCGACGTCGAAGACAGCAAAAACGAATCTACTGCGACTAGTCTACCAGAGCGTCAGCCGGGGTCTGTTCAAATCTGACAGATTACTATTCGCTCTCCATCTGGCGCATCGCACGTTCCCACAAGAAATTCCAGACGATGTGAATACGAAACCAGTTTTATTTAAAACTCGGACCGAATTAATTTTCAACTTTTCAGGAATGGGAATTGTTCACACGCCAAGCGAGTTCTATAAGTCGTGTCGATGTCCATAAAGCACTTGAGAATGTCTCGTCGTGGATTCCGGAATCGAGAGCGCATGACGTGTTTCTTCTTCAGGTAATACTCTTAAATTTATTGTATATTTTGCATGGAATGAGAAAATAAATAAAACGAGATATAAGAAGTTCAGAAACAAAGTGGACTGAGCAGTGAAAATTATACCAAACAAACAACTATTCGAAGAAAAATCGAATTATTTTTAAATATTACTGTAGCAATAAACCATAAAGAAAATTATTCAATAATTAATTTAGATATCATATCAGTCATACGTACATAATTTGTATTTAACATTTTATAGTCTACTTTAATAAATCTGAGATTATTAGGAAACTAATGATATGAACTGTTGGCCGCTTATAAATTATAAATTTTCCAACATACATACACATAAACATATCATCATCTTCAGCCCCTGTTAATCCACTGCTGGATGAAGGTCTCTTCCATGATTTTCCATTTTGTTCGATTCAGTGCCTCTCTTTTCCACAGTTTTCCAAGAATGTTTTTAATATCCTTATCCCATCTGTTCATTGGTCTCTTTCTCGGTCTTTTTATATTCCTTGGTTCCCAGTCAATAATTTCTCTTGTCCATCGGTTGTCCTCTCTTCTTGCGACATGTCCCGCCCATTTCCATTTCAGACTCCATATCACAGAAATTTACCAAAATTATCAAACAACCCACGTATATATATATATGAGAGAACGTTCAAAAATTCGCGAAATGGTCATGATGGCGGAGGATAGAGGGGATCTTGCATTTGTACAATCGAAAGTAAGTTTTTTTTCAGCCGTATACGTACCAAGTTGTAAGTCATTATGTATAGTAGTGTACAAGTTACCACTTGAAACGCATGTCAAATTGGAAAAACTTCAAAACGGTGAACTTTGAGTTCCGCATTGTTACTAACTTCCTTACAAAACAAGGAAAAACACCTCAAATGATTATAGAAGAGATGTAATCGGTTTATGGTAATTCGTATCCTGGGAAAATCATTATTTACTAGCGGTATGGCTTCTTCAAGCAGGTCAGAGAGTCAATAGAAAACGACCCACGTTTAGGAAAAGACAATTTTTGAAGCACTATTGTATAAAAAGATTTTTTATTACTGTTTATTAAAGTAGAACGTTCTTCTAGGGCGGAATCCAGAAGCTCATTAGTCGTCGTATTAAGTGATTATAAATTAGGAACGATAATGTAGAAAAATGAAATTAATAAAATTTCTGCATGTAGAATAAGAGTTTTTTTATATCCTAAATCTTCAGTTTTTTGACTTACTCTCGTATTTATATTAAAATGCGTAAAAACTTTCCAGATAATCCTACCGAGTTTATACAGCACGCTGCAAATAGACGACGAACACGTTTGGAAAGATTTTATGGGGAACGTCAATAGCGAGCAACACGTACCTAACCAAATAACACCGGCACCGACAGAATTTCAACAGCTGTTGATCATTCAAGCACTCAAACCGGACAGGTTGTACTCCGCAATGGTCCGATGTGCTGAAAAACTGACCGGTGTTCGTAATCTGAACCAAAAACTGATAAGATTAGCTCAGTTGTATACTGAAACGTCGTCAACGGAACCTATTCTATTGATGATGACATCTGGCGCTGATCCGTCGACGGAGTTGAGAGATTTGGCTGCGAGTTGTGTGGGCGTTGAACAATATACAGAGGTGAGTGTAGTTGTATAATAATAGTGTCTCTCATTCTTCTTATTATTAAGCTAGGTGCATTCTCCTGTTGCTTTGCCTTTCGCTGGAACACAGCGGAAAAGGACTACCAGCTCTATGCCCATCTCTTGGACGGTCGTCTAGGTAATCATTTACCGAAGGTCGTCCATTTTTATAAACGCGAGCAAGGCGCAACAATACCATCTTATCCACGTGATTGTACCCTGTTCCGAGGCATCTTGTGATTTCTATTCTTCTGTTTTTGTAGAAAGTAGTGTACTAACAAAACCTTGCTACTAACCTTGTCTTCCAACCTTCCTCCTTTATCGGGGCTTAGGATCGGCAACAATTGCATCGGACTACTCATTCCATCCGACACAATTGCAAGTGGAGTTAATAAGAGTGTTAGTTGTATATTAAAAAATAATTTACAATTATTGTCGAAAAAAACGCTTCAATATTTTAGATTCAGAGTAACGAATTTTAATATTTCATTCTAGAAACATTTCTTCTTCAGTATAAATTTATACTATGCGATTAAGTTTTATTTGAAATGAATCCTCTACCACCTAACTGATAAATCTTAAACAGATGCATTATTATTTTCAATTAATATGTGTATCTTATCAATTGTTACAAAGTCTGTATTGAATCAGTACAGTTCTGACACAATGTTTTAATTCACTTTCACAAATTTCGCATTTTGTTCTCTTTACAAGACACAAAACATTTTTTCTTACAAAAATATCTAAATCATTGTTGATTGAAGGCGATGTCAACATCTTCAGACGGTCAAAATCAATCCAAATATAAATGAATTTTTGAAGTGAAACTTTTATAGCGAGGGTAAACCCATTTTTGCACGCGTTACAAAATCTGTATTGCCTCAACGCGACAGGAAATCTTAGTCATGGCGTGGGGGATATAGGAGTGGTGGGGGTACCCTCGATTCGAGGTTGTGCCAGCGCAATGTGCGCTACGGGTACAAGTGCAAGGTACAAGGACCTTTAACTTGTGTAGGTGGGGGTGCTCGTCTTCAATGTAGTAGTGAGGAGAGCGGAAGGCACGATTTGAGCAGTAAGTAAATGGTAAATTTACAAAACAGTATTAAAGGAGGAGCAGTCAACTCGGGGCGCGAAAGAAGCTCGCTGTACCATCCCTGGATCTCGTCGCTTCAGAAATACTAATTCCTTCGAAAATACTATTTGTGCAGATTCGACGGTTAGGACACGTACATTGGCAATTCGGAATTTTGGGACAAATAATTAATGTTCCTGTTGAAGTTAACACAATGATAGATCGTTTATTGAGGAATGCTGACGATGATCGTTGTATCAACGTTTATATTAAACGAAAAAAATTCAATAAATCTAGCTAATTAATTGATTTTGTGACTAAGAGGAGTATCAAAACCTGGCTAAAGTATCCATCTCATAACTATACCACTTTATCAACAGTATAAGATCAATAATAATACCTTTTCGCATCCCTCTTATATCTTCCAACGCACAGAAATTTCACCTCTACCGCGTGGCTTTCCACGCAAACAAATTTTTTCTGTACCTTGGCGCTCTGAGGATGATAAAATTGTAGTTTGTGAGATAAAAAAAGAAATTATTTGTGAAAACCTGCATCGAGAAAAAAAATAATAAATATTTTATTAAAAAAAGAATTAATACATTATAGATTGCAATGGGTGAAGGCGAAGAAACGAAATCATTGAAATTATTATCGGAAGCAGCGACTTCCGGTTCTTGGTTATGTATCAAGAACTTGCATCTCGTTGTGAACTGGTTACCGACACTGAGTCAACATATCAGGTCAATTAACGCCCACGAGAATTTTAGACTGTGGCTGACGACTGAACCCCATCCGAAATTTTCGACTGTCTTGGCACAGGGTTGCTTTAAGATTGCGTACGAGGTAAGAATTCAACATATATGCGAGGTCTGATAAAAAGAGAGACGAGATTCTAACAATAAAATGTTTGTTATTGAAAATTTATTGAGTTCCTAATTTTTCCTTTCAAAGTAATCTTTGTTTGTTTCAAAACGCTTCATTATTTTTTTTCACGGTTCAAAAAAAATTATGTTTCCTTCAGTATATGCTTTTTATATTTTCTAATTATATTCTAATTTATATTTTCTACCACATACTTCAGTTTGTGTTTTGTCAAAATAAATGGTTTCCTTTCAGAAAATCTTAATTTTATAAAATATTATAAAAGATCTGACGAATAGAGCGAATATTACATCACTATAATTCGGTTTTGGGTCAAAAATTGTCCGCCGATAATGTTAATTAAAAACAAGTGTTTTCATAATGAAAAATACTCTTGTGGAATTAAAATTCTGTTCCTTCACGAGGAATAAATGATTTTTTTCTCTTCACATACTACACTTTTTTCAAATCTAAATTTTAAATAATTAATTATTGATCAATTTGATAAAAGCTTATATTCATTTTGACGACGACTCCATTATTTTTAGAGAGTTAAGGTGTAGAAAATTTTCTCTAAGAAGAATTTTCTGTACTTTAATACTTTAAGGATGATACGGTTGTCAACAAAATCCATATTTAAAATCTATTTTTGACCAGTAGTTATTTAGGTTTATTAATGTATTTTCCAGACTCCAAAAGGTATTAAACAAAATCTTCTACGCACGTATGGACGATGGAGCGACGAACTGAAATCTGACCAACAACAGAAACTAGATGCTCTGAATGTAACTAGAGTGTTATTCAGCGTGGCGTGTTTACATGCTGTTTTACAAGAACGGCGAAGATTCGTACCACACGGATGGTCGAAGGCGTATGAGTTTAGTGATACAGATCTGTGGGCTGCACGTCGGTTAGCTCTCACAGGTCAGATATGTCATAGATTCTAATAACCATTTTTTTATTTTTATTTTCATTTAATATTTTAAATATCATTCTACGTTCTATATCTAGACACTAAAAATTATGAAAAAAAAAAATATTAATCAGACTTCTCTCTCAGGTCGTCTATCACCAACGCCACGATGGGCTTGTTTAAGAGGATTAGTGATTGATGCAGTTTACGGCGGTAGAGTTGACAATAGATACGATTATTTAGCACTTGAAGCATGTGTTAGAGAATATCTTGATGATCCTGTACTCAGCCACACTTGGAAACCATTTGAATTGAAACTTCCATCAACTTCCGCCAATAATCTTAAGGTGTACTATGAAATTAAATCCTATTTTAAGCAATGAATTAAATATTACGAAATTTCAGTTGTTTGAAAACCTCCAAAATAGTATTTCTATTCGTCTATCTATGTTTCTATCTGTTCATCTATCTATTTATCGTTAGGTCTATCGATTTATCTATTCAAGCAGAAAAAGAACCTTATATGGAATACATGATGTATTAAAGAAGGGCTCTTTTAATACTAGAATTTCAGGATAGCCTCCTAAATGCGTGTTCATTTTTTTTATCACACATTTTCATATCTTGGCAAATTTTAAAACAATTTTCATATGCAAAATGGAATCATATGGAAGCATATGCAAAAATTGCGAAATATTCCCATCGGATAGTAACACAAGGGCCAGTGTTGCTCGACAGTGCGTTAGAAAGAAATTATAGTTGTTCAATTACCAGACCTAGTATATATATATATATATATATATATATATATATATATATATATATATATATATATATAAAGAGATACATAGATAGATAGGTAGATAGACGGATAGAGAGAAAACGATAATATGACTAATAATGTAAAAATAGATTTAACATTTAAAAATTTATTAACAGGATTATGTGGAAGTCATAATGAAATTGTCCGATATCGACCAACCATCTCATTTCGGACTACCTGCGAATATCGAAAGAGCTTGGGAAATAAATAGCGGACAGTTGGTGATTCAGCAGTTGAAAGGTCAGAAAAAGTTTATACTAGGTTGATATGGGAAAAAATCGCGATTTTTATTTTCTGAATTCTGACTTAATTTTTTTCGATGAAAGTGTCATGGAGTTCATGTTAATATAATTCTAAAGTGGATTTTTCGGTCTGTATTTTGGTAACATCGACACTGGTTTTATTTTAAATTTTATTTCAAATCGGACAACTGAATTAAAGATGGAAAAGAAGCAAATAAGAGCAATTTTTTGTGTGAATTCAAAACGGATGGTAAAGCAGCAGAAACTGCTCATAAACTAAACGATTCTTTTGGTGTGAGTACTGTTAAGGAACGTACGGTGCAGTGGTGATTCCAAAAATTTCGTGCTAGTGACGAGAGCCTTGAAGATGAGGAAGGTCGTGGGTGTACTTCTTCAGTTTATAACGACCAACTAAAGGCGTTAGTTGAATCAGAACCGCGCCCAGCAATTCAAGAGCTTACACAAAAATCAGTCATCCAACAGTTCTGGACCACTTAAAACAACTAGGGAAATCAAAAAAGAGAAACATGTATATGAATTTAAAAGTTGTAAACCGCAATTATTTTTCTACCAACCTAATATTTTGAGGTTTATAGCCAATTAGCTCCCTAACTCTAAACCCAATGATTCATGTTGTATTAAACCGACTAGACATTTTGTAGATTATTTTTTTTTTCTCCAAAAAAAATATATTTTGTAATGGTATGATAGTAAGATTTCATTAGCTCAATTGATTAGTATTGATGTTAAAAACCGAGATCGTAGAAATATTTTTCGAACTGAATTTATGAAAAACGCAGATGTTTCAAATTTTAAGTTTTACCTCGCTATCGTTTATGTTAAGATTTTTAACTACAGTATTTTTATTATATATATATATATATATATATATATATATATATATATATATATAGTAATAAACCCGTATTTACCTATTAGTGTGGGTAGTGTTAAGGGGCGTAAAGTGCAATAGTGGTTCAAAAAATTTCATGATGGGGACGAGAGTCTTGAAGATGAAAAAAGTCGCGATCGTCCTTCAATTCATAACGAACAACTGTAGGCGTTAGTTGAATCTGAACCATGCACAACGATTTGAGAATTTGCACAAATGTTAGGCTTTAGTCATCCAACACTTCTGGACTACTTAAATTAAAAAAATTATATGAATTTGGAGGTTATAAATCGCAATTATTTTTTTACCAATATAATATATATATATATATATATATATATATATATATATATATATATATATATATATATATATATATATATATATATATAATAGATGAATCTATTTAAAAGGAGGCACTGAAAGTTTTTAACATGAGCTCATAATGTAAAAGAGAGAACGTAGCGAGGTCTCTTTCCTTGCAACCCAAATTATACATCATCATACTTTCATTTAGTGTTAGTACTAAAGAGTAATTTCAAAGAGAAACATTTTTATTATAACTATCAAGTTAAGGTTGGCGTATGAAACTGGATCGAGAAACACACTACAGATTTTTCAATTGGTGAAATGCAAGAATTTGGTATAGATTAGCAGAAATATATTAATAATGACAGCCATATTGAAAAATTGACAAAGTCCATTTGATATATTATATTCGAATCTTTCTTTTCCCCATTTCGTCTCAATATCTCGAACCCTTTCATTACAAAATGTACAAAACTCTCCGACAGCCCCTATTATTTCCAAATAGGTTAATATTTCGCATATTAAACGATTTAATATTTTCAGCGATTGCATTGCCGATCGACACTATAACAAATTTCGATCGTAAAGAATGGAAACGTAAGATAAACCCAATTCTCGAAATATGGAAGAATCTGCTTAAAGATAACAACCTTATGAGCATCAGAACTGTGAAGAACGTTAAAAACGATTCAAGTCCGATAGAAATGTTCGTCGATAATGAAAACATATTCAGCATAAATTTGATTAAAAATATTCACAACGATCTGAAACAGTTGAACAAAGAATTACAAGAGAATATCTTATCTGATTACATAATGCAGATAGGACAATCGCTCCTTAAAAGCAAAGTGAGACTTGTATAATAAATTAATTTTCGTGTAATTTATTATTATTTTTTACTTAGACACCGGAGGACTGGCAACGTCGATGGGAAGGTCCTGTCGAGCCTGTTCCATACCTCCAATCAGTAGCAGGGAAGGCAACGCAGATTAATCAATTAATGAATTCAAATCGTTCATATGAAGAATTGCTCGAGAAGCCGGTCGATTTAGCAGTGTTATTTAATCCGGAAACGTTTTTAGCGTCACTCAAACAACAATCAAGCAGGTAAAATTCCTTATCTATCATGAAATTCAGATTCCAATCACTTCTTAACAAAATATTCTAGAATTGTTTATTATTCCTTTCGATATGGTTTATATGTATTGAGATACCATCTTTAAACAGTGAAAGTGTAGAAAAATCATGTTTTTCTATATACCTTCACGTTTTTTTTTTAAAAATGTTATAATAGTTCGATTTTTACAGTCTTTTACATAACTAATTTTCAAGCGAGAAATATTTACAGAGAATCATTTGAGAACAAAGCTGTGTTGTCCCTTTGTTATTCTAACTTGTTACTATTCTAATATTTGTTGAAAGTCATATTTTAATAATTCGGTATTTTAGATTATATAACGCAGCACCGGATGAACTACATCTGGTATGCGACTGGAATGGTAGATCACAAGGGAAGTTATCGATCACGGTTATCAATCTGAAAATAGAGGGTGCTTTGTTCACCGATAGATCATTGTTACAATGTAAACCGGATTCACCGAGTATTACAAGTGCACCGAATTGTACCATCTATTGGATTCCAGAGGTAAATCATATATATATATATATACATATATATATATATATATATACATATATATATTATATACATATATATATATATATATATATATATATATATATATATATATATATATATATATATACTGTTACACAAGAGTATAATTAAGGTTAAACAAAAATCATTAATATTTGAAAGTTGATAATTCTGGATTTATGTGTCACTTACTGAATGACTCACACACTACTGATGGATTTAGTCAACACTTCGATTGATATATTGATTATTTAAAGGGTTTCAGAGAGTTAATACTCCAAAACAAGTATGCATTGCAATGAATAAATCTATTAAAGTTCTCACAGACTTTTATCAAATGCTTATTGTAACATAAATATATTATTTATACATAAAAACATTTGTATATAACTATTTAGCAAACTAGTATTCTTTTTCTTGATAGGAATAAAACACAAATTACTTACAGTTATTCACATTCGTATTCGTACATCAGAAAGCTGCAAAAACAATCCATAATGTATTGATATGTTTATTCGTTCTTTTTTATAATAATTCTATGTAACATTAAACTATTTCAAATATCGTTCTAATTCAAAATTTTATTCGAAATTCATTATCAAAATTTAGTTCCAATTCGAAATGTTCAGCCTGCCGTGAAATACAGCGATTTATCATTTATGGTATACGGATGTTTTTTCGAGTTTGGTGTTGGACACCTCCATTTTATAGACGGAATGTAAAGTTCATATAATCCATTAGTCGCTTCTATACAGTTGTTCCGAAGTTATAGAAACGCCTCTCCTCCAATCACATGACATCAATCCAATGAGAAATTTGTGGGCAGAGTAAATACGAAATTATAAGTACCAATGAATTGAAAAAGAGACCGAGAATGCTGATTGGGTAAATATCAACCTTGAAGTTATCGAAAAAATAGTGGAATCGATGTCGAATCGGTTAACCGAAATAGTACACGCAAAGGTTTCCAAACAATATAAGAGTTATAATATTTTGTCATATTTGTAAAATTTAAGGATTTTATTTTCATGATAAATTTGGTTTGTACGAATATGAGTGTAAGATGATTCTGTTTTGATTTTGTATTGTTTTTCCTCTTTGTTGTTAATACATTAATATTTGAAATCATGTTATGTTTGAAGTAACTTATATGGAATATTAAAAAAATTAATAAAAATATTTATGGTGTGTATGTGCTTTTTAACTGTTTCAAGTACAGTACATTTGACTAAAAACAGACCTTAGAAGTGGAAGGCTTTTTGTAATAGACTCCTTAATGCAATCCAGTACGTTTTTCTATTGTTTTAAACTTTAAGTAACAGCTGCCATTTGTTAGACAGATACTGTAAAATATCTCGGTGTCCATTTTGATAGAAAATTATTATATAACGAACAACTACAAAATATTACGAAGAAGACCAGAGTGTTGGCCGAAAAACTGAACGGCTTGATGGCTAAGGACAACTATATGAGTAACAAGAAGTTACTATACTTGTCTGTGATCAGACCTATGACCTAAGCAGCACCGATCTGGAGAACGACATGTAAAACAAATTTGAAAAAACTGTAACGCACACAGGATAAATTTTTAAGAATAACGTTGAACAAAGAAACAGGTTATCTCACAGCTGAACTTCACGAAGAGGCAGAGATAGAATATCTCGAAACTTACGAGACCAGGATGAGTCAAAAATTTATAACAGAGGACAACATAAAAATGTACTAATCAACAAGCTGAATGCAGCCGATTTTAAAAAAACACTGGCTTAAGCCGACATCCAGGACCGTCAAGAAGTACTTCTTACCCAGCACGTTTTTACTACCGTCACCTGGAGGCGGGAGCGGCTGAGACAGCCCCACGCCCCAGAGATCGACCCACAAAGACGGCGGAAAAGAAAAAAGTTAATTGTTCCCAGCTTAATTGTTATACAAGAATTGTTTTGTACAAGAATTGTGTGGTAGTTACATATATTTATATATGTAATAGGAAGGGGGAGGGTGATCTTCAATCGTTTTTTGTAAGGTCAACTAGATTTTTGAAAATTTTTCTAACAATAAAAGTCAAGAATGACACATAAACAGCAAGATTGCTAATAATACATGACAAAGTCTAGATAAAACGCAATAAATCCTAAGGCTTGACTAACACACCAGGATTACAGAGAGGAACAGTCAATATTAGACAAAAACCTAAAAATATATAAAAAAAACTGTTAGATAGATTACAGAACTACCAGAAACCATCTCTGAAGTGGTTCACAAATTATACCACTGGAGTGCATTGTTCCAGACCTTTGAAATATGGTGGTACAAGAAACATACCACCAAGCAATTGACGTAAAAAAAAATGGTGGCACATACTTATGTACCACCAGACTTAAAAGAGTTAATTGATATCTTTCTCGTATACGAATATGACTAGAAGTAATTGTATTTAAAATTCCTGGAAATCAAACAAATCAGTTTTTGTTAGATGTATATATATATATATATATATATATATATATATATATATATATATATATATATATATATATATATTGATATATATGCTGCTCGCTGCGCTCGACCACTTCTTAATTATAAACCTGTACATGCCCGAATGAAACAATAAACATATTTTTAAAAACTCAATATGTCTATATAATTATTATCAGATATATAGCAACGTAATCGTTATATATATATATATATATATATGTTAGTATGTCTGTATAAACATGGCAATAGATTATTTTTTGCAACCTTTTAGTTTTCTGTGGATAAATACTATTATATATATATATATATATATATATATATATATATATATATATATACATGAATATGTATGTTTATAATATGCATTATTTTTTCTTTTAGAAACAGAAAACATCTGCTGGAGAAGTCCTATCAATACCATTGTATTACACGTCAAACAGACAACGCCAACTGACCGAACTCTACGTACCAATTCTAGATTCGATCGATTTATGGCTTCAGGCGAACGTAGCGCTTTATTTAAAATAGATCTTCGTGTACAACACAAAGAATATAAAAATAAAAGCAATGTAATTAGATCCTAGACGAGTATATTTCAAGAGAAACCCGAAAAAATGTGCCGCTGATTGTTTCATTTCAGACAGGAATCCGAACAACAAATCGCAAACGGTCGACACGTACTTACACGAAACGTCGCTGACCGACAAACATTTATTCTAATCCGTGTTTGTCTTTTCGACATTCACCAGTTGCCGATTTCAATAGAAAAAATGAACAGACTACGTCAATATCGTCGGGTTTATAAAAGATATCGCGCATAAACCATCTGAATATGATTTTGGCACTCGTTAATATATTAAAAAAGAAATCGAATGAATTGATGCGGAGTTAGAATGTGTGTAAATTTCCACTCCCGATGTCAGTGACATTTTTGCAGCGCTGGCGCGGGGCCAGGAAACAAATGTCTTGTTCTCTTACATTCATCTGTTCGACTAAGTAAGTGTGGGTGGTCAAGATTTTAGAAATTATAAAACACACGATCGTTTAAATAAAGATGTGACGCGGACTGTTTGTGCATTTAGGCCAGTGGCGTGGTTCAGATTAGATTATTTTTCAATTAAAAATTATACTGGTGTATAAATATTATTATTATTATTATATACAGAAAATAAATCATTAACCTAATTGAAACAAAAGTAATTCTTTACACAGATTAGCTCGAAGAGAGCATTCCTGGATATGTGATCATTAACTGGACTCTAATAGAAATACATTTCTGATCACTATAAATTAATTATTTTTTCAACTTACAAACAATAAGATTTTTTTTAAATCAAAAATCTGAATAAATGATTTTTTTTTATTTTTGACTGTTACTTATGTGATGTTATCATTATTATCAGAACAATAAGGAAGAAAATCCCCATCGTAATGTGCTAAACACCAATTAAAAATGTTCAATAATAATTTATTGAACGTTTTTAATTCGAAAAAAGATTATATATATATATATATATATATATATATATATATATATATAGATAGATAGATAGATAGATAAACTTACATTGAAGAATAATTGAAAGAATATTCCGTATTTCCATCTTTATGAAATTCTCGAAATACAGATTTTCCACCCCAACTAAAAACCCTGATTGCGGTCCTAAGCTACTACATCTATATATTTTCTCTCTCTCTTTATATATATATATATATATATATATATATATATATATATATATATATATATATATATATATATATAATATTTGAGATTTTAGGAGGCGTCGCTAAATATTTATTCCCTCATTCAACCGCACAAACCACAAAACTTTTTTCTGATCAAAAATATTAAATAGAAAATATTGAATGTCTTTGATAAAAACATTTTTTTGTCGCTTTTATGGAAGAAAATAATTTATTTGTGGAAGTGAATTTAGCCACAGTACTTGAAAATTATTTATCTAGGATGGACATATTGGTATGAATCATTTTTTTCTTCGGTCTACAATAGTTTCATGCATTCAATATACGTTTAAATAATAAAACAATAGGAAAACAAATACAATAACCCTTGAATTATTATAATGTCTGAAATTTGAAAACAACATAACTTGCATGCCTTTTCATTTTCTATTGCGCATTTATTTATAATTCCGACAAAAAAATATTTTCATGTTTGATTTATGAAATGTTTATATTGTCTGGTACCATTATTATTCTTTTAGAAATGCAAAAGTGAATAATTACCGAAAAATTAATTCTTTCACAAATATCAAGAATTTCAAAGAGTTTCCCTGAAAGTACGTTCCTGGGTACTCTATAAATTGGGTACTCTATATTTAGAAACATTTGCAAAGATTACTTATTAAGACTCATTCGCCAAGTCTTTTTTTCCTGGTTTAGTTTCATATGAATTTTGCGAATGAACATCCTCAGAAACCTTAAATTGAAAAACATTAAGTTTTAATCGTACAGTTCTGTTATTTATAATAAATTTAAAGCATACTGAAAACATACAATAACGTTTATATTAGTTCAAAAACGTTAATAAAATAATGTTACCATAAGTTCTATGATTTTAAGTAATAAATTAAGAACCGTTAAAAGTGGTTTTTTGCAGCAACTAGACTAACTTAACAGATTTGAACAAAGTGACAAAAAACTGATTTTAAAACGAATATTGAACTGAATATGAGAATTTAATTAGATGTTAAAATTATATATATATATATATATATATATATATATATATATATATATATATATATATATGTTGGGATTATTGTAATATAATATTTTTATTATATTCTAATACACATTGACGAGAAAAATAAAACATTTTATTTTATATCTAAATTCATTTATGTGAAACGGGATCTATCTAATATTAGTAAGATTAAATGTTTGGTATCAAAAACTAAGCAAAGAAGAAAAAATCTCACATTTTAAAATATTCAAAAAAAATTATATATATATATATATATATATATATATATATATATATATATATATATATATATGGTGATTTAACTTAGGGTTCCACAAGAAAGTATTAAAAAAAGCAAAATTTTTTAAAAAGAAAACGTTATCCTCTATTTTGTATTTTAGTTCAACTGTATTTTAGTATTGAATTAAACTAAAATACTAACTTAAAAATAACATGACTTTTCTTAATCCCTGCGCCCCCTTTCAATACTTCCATATGGAACCCCAAATTGAGTCATATATATATATAATCTTACTGAAACATTTGTATGATAAACGTAAATGACATAAACTAATGTACATCATGTTAGACATTTCCCTTCGCAGATTCTTTTATTGATTTTGGCGATAGTGCATAAAAGATTGTTGACTAAACATTGCCAAAATGTGACTCAATATGTGTTCCATCACATGAGCGATTAGAAATTCAAACAATACCAGAAATATATTATGAATGATGCTTTAAAAATAGTTTCGATTCTGTGGACCCACCATTTATATATTTAAATGATTCTTAAACAAAATATGTTATATTACAGAAAAAAGCAGATGAGCATCTCTCATTCTAATTCTTTCTCTCTCTATCTTTATATATATATAACTTTTAATTGAAGAATAATTGGAAGGATATTCCGTATTTCCATCTTTATGAAATCATACAAATCCTGAGTTTCTACCCCAACTAAATATTCTAGTTGCACTCCTAACCTAATATGTATATATATGTATATATATATATATATATATATATATATATATATATATATATATATATATAACACACACACACATATATATATATATATATATATATATATATATATATATATATATATATATTGTTTGTACAACATTATAACTAATGAGAGTCGTAGACTTCTGTATTTATAATTTTTGTATTTATTTTCAACAAACGTACAAAATGTATGAGCATTGTCTGGTTAAATTTCAATTTTGTATTTCTCAAGATTCGAAAAACTTATACGTTGAAAAAAAGAGAAAACACAAATACTAGGTAAAATATTCAAATTTAATTCGAATTTTCCATATAACAAAATGAAATACAAAAAATAGCATAATTTTTTCCATAATAACCAACTGTCTGCTGTAGGTACTTCGAAAGAAAATGATTAGAATTATATCATTATTAAATATATAAAAACGCACTGAGTCCAGCCAGGCAGCACATCCGGGGAACACGCACACGCTCTGGAAGTTTTATTATGAAGCATACTAGTTTATCTGTTCTGTTTTGAAAGAAATGCATATTCAGTCGCGCGCAGTCACTCGCGTAAACAAATCACCTCACAATACTAAGATACACGGTTGTCGTTGCGTCTATGTGTCGTCTGCTGACGTGACGTGTTCAGTCGCCGAACAGTTTCTTCCCGAGTTCCATAAGACGGTGGTTACGGCACACACGCAACGCGTCGTGTTTCTTCAACACGCCAGCAATGTCTGGATTGGCGTCGACGAGCCGACAAAGAAGGTCTTCGTACGCTGACTTAACGTTAGGTTCGAGCGTTCCTACTTTAACTTTCCTTAAAGTGTCCACCACACCCTCGACCCATCCGCTTTCAAGAGCGAACTCGGATATCCAGGGAATGTGCTGGAGAACACCTGCCAAAGTCTGCATGCCGAGATACCACAACTCTGCAAGTTCCATCCAACGTTCTTTGTAGCTAAGAGAGACGCTCAACGCTCCGGGATCGACTGATTCGTCGATCGAGTAAGCGTCCCACAAGAATCGAATCGTCGCTTGCACATAACGTGTTATCGAAAAATCGTTCTTCGACGCCTTGGCCGAGCGTTGCTTCAGCAGCAACAGGCCGAGGACGGCTAAATTACCGTGCAGGACCAAATTCTCAGGAATATCTTTCAATTCCGGCAAGACGTCCAATACGAATTTAATCAGAGTATCGTATATCGGATCCGTTTCGACCCGCTTCGGTTCCAGTACTGTTAAATTCATGAAGACGTTACAAGTACTGATCATAGCTGCACGTGAGTCGGTCATACGTTCCAGGGTCGCCGCGTCGGGACCAGGAGGTGGTTTAGCTAAAGCTTTAGCGCGCTCGGCACGCGGTACGGGAGGTCTTTTCCAGTGCACAACAGTCCAATGAAACTGAAGACACTCGAGAAGAATTTCGTCTTCACGGGATTCGAGTAACACTCGTCTCGCATCATCTTCCACAGTCAAATGGCATAGAGCAGGTAACATGGCGCGTAATACGTCGACGCTGTGCTCGATCTCTTGACTCTCTGAAGATGCAGCGGCGGCTCCTGTTCTACTAGCTTGCATCTCGTGGAAAGATTCATTGGCAACCGACAATATGAACGGCAGTAGTTCATACACTTGTGCACGCAGCGCCGATGTTTCATTAGCCAACCAAGAGACTAACACACGGACCATTGCCTGTACGAGTGCTTTCTCATTCGGCGTGAACTCTTGTTTCTTCTTGTCGGCTGATACGCGACGTAGAATTCCCAAAAGTGCTCCGAAAGCACCTTTCAAACTTGTGTAAATTGATTGTTTCTCACGTTGCTCTAGATCGATGTTATCGGCGGCGATAAAAGCGACACAAGCTTCGAGTAAAGCGAAACAAGATGCAAGTATGTCTGACAAAGCTAATGCTTGTTTCAAACTAGCTCCATCGAGCATCCGCACTTCGATAGCGGACAGTTGTATCAGCATCAACAGCATCTCCTTCGGTTTCTGTTCATCTTGCAGGGTCCACTCGGCACCGAGAAGTCCTATAGTAGCTGCAGCTAAAGCCAGCGCGGGTTCACGCTGTGTTTTACTGATGCGGCTGTGAAGTACATCCCAAAGTCCTTTGAAGACACTGCCTGGCCAGGTCTCTTCGACCGATGACGTTGCGATAATTTTCTGTCTGCAGCTAGTAATTAAAGCGCAGAGTATAGAGCAGAGTTCGAATTTTCGTTCGGTGTGATCTGTTTCGAAGTCCAGTGCTATTTTGTTGGTAAGGCCGTGGAACGACTTAGGATCTATATCCCAAGCGGAAGGTCCAAACCGTGCGGCAACTTTCACGAGCACCGATAGAGCTTCGTCTGTTTGAAAACTCTGCTGAGCGTAAATCTCGGATAATCTTTTCACAGCACCAACTCGTAGAAGCGCCTCGAGACCGGCTTGATGCGAGGCGACACTTTGTAAACACGTGTAAGATTCACGCACTATGATTAAGTTGTCGTCATAGTCGGCCGTGTCAGCTTGTGAAACGATATCGAGGAACACCGGTATATTGGCAAGCATGTCTGGATGTGTTGCAAGTTCAGGATCATCACAAAAGCATGTCAGAATTGACAAAGCGACCGATTTGTAAACGACGGGCGGACAATCGACCGGCACGTCTTTAGCAAGTAGCAATTTCTCCAGAAATCCAAATCCTATTGCTTCGAAAATGGCACGTTTCGAAGCAGTCGTACAATTCTTCGATTTGATCAATTTCGTGACTAAGAACAACGCCGCAAATTTTTCAGTATCGCTTTCGGCAGCGCCTAGCATGGCGCACACCTTTTTGACAGCTTCAGATACTTCTCCCATTATTTTTCGTTCGAAAAAACAATCCCGCGTGTAGAATGACACGCACGTGTAATACGTGTATGTTGTTTGTATGGAAAATATGTGCGTGTAGATGAACAGCTATTCGAAATTATCGAATATGTATTACTCAGTGCCACGCGTTGTCTTTAAGGCGTGTAAAATCTCTATTGTGAATGGTACGCGTCGTGATGACCGACTGCGTTTCTAGTCGACCCGACGCCCCTATTTCTATATTTAGATGTCGCAAGAATCTAGAAATATCTAAATCGGGAGCTTTACAGGACACATGATACCTCGTTTCGATACGACCACGCGTTGAACTGTTGCACAAAAGCGCTATTTTTAAATACACGCGCGGGCTAGTAACACTGCTTTCTTTAGGTTGTTCGACGCTCACTTCACACGAATCGACTACCGAAATGTCAACAAACAATATTCTTATCAATTCTCTTTATTATTTTTTCATTAAACACAAATAAATCATTATAAGAATTAAACAATTGGTATACGAAAATTTTATAATCACTTTATTTGAACTAAACGTGAAAGCGTTTCATTAAAATATCAATTATGCATTCTGTATTATAGGTTATGCACTATCCTTTTCTCTTAAGCATATACATGTGTTTATATAAATCTATTCAAATATATATATATGTATCTTTAAATGCAAACAAATACATTTCTTTAGGTTATTTCCATTCGCCGTAATAATTCCAAATCATTTATAAAGAATTAGTCGTCTCAATAAATTAGAAATGATATAAGTATATATGCGACTGAATAATTGCTATACATTTATGCCACAATTCTTTTATTAATAAACCAGTGTCGTAAATAAATAAAACGATTTATTTCCAACAGATATACGTAATAAATTACAAAAGGATAACACGATTCATTCACTGTAAAAATAGCAACGATATCATAATGTGCAGAAGTTCAATTACCACCCATACAAATAAGTAAAGCACCACGTTCGGATATATATATAACAACGCTACTGTTCATCGGATATTGTTTCATAAAATTTATATATATATATATGTATGATATGTGTGTCATACACATGTAAAATTAAGTATTATAAAATTCTTAACTAAACTAAAATGTATAAATCTTAATAAAAGAAGTTATTTTATTACTCCATAGTTTGATTTTGATTAAAAATATTATTGTGGTTCTCATTTTATAATACTTATTTGTGAATTGAAGTATCAATAATATGAATATGATTCTTCAGTTTATGGAATCGGCTTTTTGTTTCTTGAATTAAATCACATAAGATTTCTTTTCTAAATTATACTTAAAGTAATAAAAACTACACAAAATGGATCTAGCCTGTGACTTTAAGGGAGACATTTCTAAAGGGATGTATTAGTATTTATCTATGGTATCACTGGATTTAAGAACTACATTTACACACCACATCCAGGTTTAAGGTTGTTGTAATCTTTGAATCGAAAATATTAACAAGGCTGCACAACAGAGAATTTATTTCTAATAATTTAGCTACTTAAAGTAGAAATATAAATCAAAGAAATAATCCTGGTAGGCTTGAGTTTCACAGACAATTATATATATATATATATATATATATATATATATATATATATATATATATATATATATATATATATATATATAATTTACTTTCAAATTTACACATTAAATATTTAATTTAAATAAATTTAATGACATGCTGTCTAATTCTATGTTCTCTTGTTAACCAGTTTTCTGTACCGATTCCTCTTGGGTTCTATCGATAATCAAACATCTGTCATATTGCAAAATTATACGTTGATTCTGGACATCTAGCATTTGTTCCTATTTTTTTTTCTATTCAACCATTTATAGGCGTTCTAGATTTATTTTATATACTCAGAAATTATTTAATTTGAAACCGATTAACAAGAGACTTCTTAAAATATAAATAATAAATAGTTGTTAGAACATAGTTCCTTAATAATCACAAAATTTGATATGTTGCTATGAAAATCGCTTTTATTACTATAAGTGTCTTATTATATTCTCCAAATAAACATTTTGCTTGTCACAAACCTTTGCAAAATACTAAAATAACGATTCCCGAGTCTGTATGAATTATTTTTCTATAGAAACCGCATAACTAGTAGTTAAAAATTGCCAGTACACCCCTCATTTACTCCAGCTCGCTCCAAAATCGATAATAAATAACGGTTAAAGAAAGATAGGACAAAACGTCGATTCAGAAATGTTCAAAAATAATCTATGATAATAATTTTAATTTTGTTCGACTGATATGATCATTTTTGATAACATTTGGATGCCGATGCCACCATCCTCAAACATCAGGGTACAAAATATAACTTTTATGTTCTTTCAAAATTTACAAAATAGAGAAAAATCTCAGGCTACAAAAATATTTTTGAGTATCTTGGCACTCTGAAGATTATGACATTCTTATCTACATGAAAATAAGCAACGATCAAAAATGATCGATAATGATTTATTAAACACTGATCAGAATATTTGTCATGTATGTGGTCTGTATGGCGAAAAAAGAATTTATTTGCCAGAATGAATTTAGACTGTCAGAACGCTGTGATAGTCTTATGACCAATATGTTATTATATTAATGTATAAATTTATATATATATATATATATACTGAAATTACATTTCATATTTTTATTTTTAATATAATTGTTAAAATTTCTCTTATATCGCCTACAATGTATTATATCAGAAGTTGTGTTCCAGATGGTTTTAAATGATCATTTCGCTACATTATGATCTTTCTATCATGAGAGGTGTATTATTTGTGTCCGTGTTTTATAAAATAATTAAAAGGTATAATTTTAAAAACAGCTCATTATCGGGGAACAGTTTGTTGATACAGCTGGGTTAGCGAGAGAGATATCGAATGCATGAGCTTTGTATAAAACGGCTGAACAGATAAAGAGTAGAACGTACTAAATTGATAAAATAAATCATTATTTCCATAATTTATATGCGAAGGCGTCATAATTTTGCCCATGTCCAAGTGAATTTAGATAAGATCCGATGTAAACAGAAAATATTGACAGAACCATAAAAAGTAAGGGTTGGTTCGTACAAGGGTGGTTCCCGTGTACAACCATCTGATGAACGCATGCGAAATACAACCCCCACAGCTGTCAAAATAATCCGACAACATTGTCAACTCATTCCGTGTAACGGTTTCCGCGTCAAACGACCGTCGATCGATTCCGTACCGAATATATATTCACGTGTACCGTCGTTAACACCAAAACCTATACATAAGTATTTATATAGTAAAAAATTATGTATTTTTTACAACTCCACCCAGGATTTCTAACCTCGCATAACGTTTAAGGGCGGACTATCGATTTATATATAAGTGTAGAGTAAATCTGAACGAGACGAGAGTATGTGCCGGAGTCTGTTCGAGTGTCTGATCGCGGTCCTGTTCGCGTAGATACGATAGAACCGAGTATGGGTCCGTAACGTGATGGTTTTAAGCACGGAATGGTCTCAGGTCGAAGCCATCGACCTAGAGAACGATGGCAGCGGGTTCGGGTTCGGTATCGTCGGAGGTCGTAGCACAGGCGTCGTCGTCAAATCGATCTTGCCCGGAGGGATCGCCGACCGTGACGGTCGGCTACGTAGCGGAGATCACGTACTGCAGGTCGGAGACGTAGCGACGAGGGGGCTCGGATGCGAACACGTAGCAGGGCTGCTACGTGCTTCCGGAGCTCGTGTTCGTCTGATCGTCGCTAGACCTGCCGAGCCTGGTTCTGGAGGTACGGAGATCTCGTAAATCGACACTTTTATTTATTTAATCGAGTATTTTATTGTTTCGTCGTATATCATAGAAGAAAAATACATAGAAAATAAAAAATCTGTTCTATTTTATTCTGTGTAAGAGAATTGATTTCATAATAATATCTGTGATCTTACTACATGTACTTCTTTATAATCATTCGTTTAGATATGATTACAATTCTGATATTAGTGGAGATTTACAAATCAAAAATACAAATCTATTACATATGACAAATACAAAGAGAAAATTTGTGTAATTTAAAATATACAAGTATAATTTTCTGAAAAAAAATTTAAAAATTTGTCACTTACCATTTCCAAGGGAGAATTAATCTTCGACAGGATAATTCACAAATGTCACTCACAAATTCACTCATTTTACAAGATTTACAATTACTTTCATGTTTTTGAAATAAAAAGCACTTATTGGAATTTTTTGGATATATATTTTTCAAATTTATTATTGACAACTAACTTCAATCATTTAATAATGAATTCCCCAATCAGTAATTCTTATATAATGAATGAATGCCATTCTTTTTTAGGTAATTTATAAATAGTCAGCAATTTTATTTTTCTATGCATAGAAATATATTGTATGTATTTTTGTATGCCTTATTATTTCAATAAATATTTTTTATTTGTTATTTTTTATTTATTCAGTTTTGACAAACAGAAAATATATTTAATTAATGAAGTTAATACAGTAGATACATTCAATTAATTTAATTGAAAAAATGCAGAAGCCAGATAAATAGTTTTTTGAGAAATTATTTTAAATGAACAATTAATATACTTATTTTTTTTTCAAAGAATGTAGTATTGAAGAAAAGTACTATACAAAGTAAACACAAAACAAGTGAACATCGACAATAATGAAGCCAAGTACAAATGGCGGTAATTCAAAATAAAATCTTATTATTTGTAATCTATATAATTATTTTTTTTCAATTTATTAGATTTATTTGCATGATTTATTTCATTATTTTTGTTCAAAATATACAATATATCTTTACCTATGCAACTAAACAATCAAGATTAATATAATAGTTGTATAAGTGAAATTATTAATGTATATCTACTGCATATATAAGCAGAAAGGGAAAATAAATATAGCTATTTCTTAGATTTACTAATTATTTCAATACAGAACTAATAATTGAAATAGAAAAATTGTTTTTCGACAATTTTAAGTTTGTGTAATGTCATACATTTATCTATTCAATGTAATTAAAATTTGATGGTGTGTTTCTATGCAAGTTTCACTTTAATTGAAAGGTACAATAATCGAAACTTGCGTGCTCACCGAATCCGACGGACTGAACACACTACTCGAAGAAAATACACCATACTGCGAATCAGCATGTTCTCCTATACCGCAAGAAGACGATGATGACTTCGATGATGAAACTGAATGCGACGAAGTCACATTACGCAAAGACGCCCGAGGACTCGGCATTACCGTTGCCGGTTACGTCTGGGAACGTGAGGAGCTCAGCGGTCTGTTCGTGAAGGGAATTAGCGAAGGGGGTGCCGCGGCGCTCAGTTCTCGCGTCCAGCTGAACGACCGCATCGTAACCGTGAACGGAATCTCGTTACGCGGCCTCACGAACCACGAAGCCGTCGAGATGCTTCGACGTGCCGGCGATTCTGTTACGTTAGGACTCGAACGGTACCTCCGAGGTCCTTGTTACGATCACCTCCAAGATGCCTTAAGAACAGCCGGGGGACCTCCGTCACCTCCTTCGCCGTCAGTCGCCACATCGTTATCGTGGTTCCCGGTCGACGCCGCTGACGAAATCGAACCAGAGTCAGCGACTATCGTGTCAGAACCGGACGACGTCGAGATTTTCGTCGATACACATTTCGAATCCCCCGACGCGACTACTCCGGATGCAGATGAAGCTGTACGAAGACGATGGCAGGTCGCTGTCGGTCAATCTAGCGAAGTTATTGTGGCGCGGTTAAGGAAGCTGCGAGGTCTCGGCATAAGTCTCGAAGGCACTGTTGAAGTAGAGGACGGTATCGAAAGAAGACCGAGACATTTTATACGATCGATTCTGCCAGAAGGACCTGTAGGACGATGCGGAACTCTAAGTTCCGGGGATGAACTTCTGGAAGTAAACGGACAACGATTATTGGGAAGAGATCATGTTGAAGTCGTGAGGATCTTAAGAGAATTACCTGAAACAGTGAGGATTGTGTGTGCTAGAGGTTCTGGCGGGTCCCGTGTGATAAATACAGCTCCGGACAGACGTGCGTTCGCGTCGAGAAGTTTACTAGCCGGTAGTCTTGCAGCTTTGGGGCTTTCGCCGCGTAATTCGACCGGCGAAGTCGTCGTCGATGTCGCATACGACTTGGACGAAGCCGGTAACGAAGAACGGAGACAAAATTCTTCGCCGACACGCGAAGTACTTGTACATGAACATTTAGATAGAGCAGACTTTATCGAGGAGGATTTCAGTGAGGAATTAACGCCGACTGAAACGAATCCAAGTGTGTTGCAACCGTACGAAAACGAATTGAGTCCGGTGCCGATATCGCCAAAAGACCTAAACGCAGAGTTGAGTATCGATGAAGATTGCACTCTCGAACATAACTCGATAGATGTGAATCATAATAAACCGGACTTGAACGAAGCGAATCTGGAGAACGATTTAATTCTCGACACGACCGATTCAAATCCCGAATCGGATCCTCTTCAATCGAACATTTCGAATTCCAATGAGGAGGACGGATCGAATCCGACTTCGAACGAGAATCAGATAGTCGAATCGACGAACCTGGACGTGATCGAATCACTTCCGAGGGAGTCCGTAACGACTACACCGAATGAAACTATGACCAAGAGCACGAATTCGATCGAGTTCAACCACATTTTACCGAACTCGTTCGATTCGAGCTCCAGCCTGCTCGATCTGAACAAAGATCACCAGCAGCTGGAGCGAGAGAGGCTCGATAAACTAGCAGCGATACGTGAACCAGAACCGCTGACTTACTTAGCACTCTGGGCGGATGATATAGAAATCATCGAGCTACAGAAAGGACCCAGAGGTCTCGGATTTTCGATCCTCGATTATCAAGATCCGTTAAATCCACAAGGGACCGTCATTGTCGTCCGTAGTTTAGTTACACGCGGTGCAGCCGCAGCCGACGGCCGACTCCGACCCGGCGATCGACTCGTCAGTGTTGGCACAACGAACCTCCGAGACGTTTCGTTGGACGTCGCCGCCAAAGCTCTCCGCAGTGCGCCGCTCGGACCTGTTCGTCTGGGTGTCGCAAAACCGTTGCCTCCGCCGTGTATCGGCGATGGCGTGCTCACCGACGACTGTTTTATCTGGTGAGGGACCACCGGGACGTCGCGGCTAGCGACGCACCGAACCGTATTCTAAATATCTCGTGCCCTATATAAAAAAATAACAGGGCGTGCGAGGTCGAGTGACCGCGCGCGTTCTCTGAATTCGAAATTCGAATCGATGTCACCTCTTGTCGGATCCGTTCAATGTTTCGCACGTTCTAGACATTTTTGTCGGTTTCGGAATTCGAATTCAGCATGTTAGGAATCAAATTCCACAAAAAGCTGACATTAGACACATTCTTGTTGATTGGATGGCGAAATAACGATTCCACTCTACATTTTTCTTTAGTGTACTGTGAGCTTCTCTTATTTATTTTAATCCGATGATTGTGTTTTCATCGAACAGATTTTATGAATTATGTATTAAAAACTATCTATCAAATAGATATGTATTTCAGGGACAAATCCTAAAGAAATATTCAACAAAGAACACTTGAGCTATTGAGAACTCAAGCAAAAAATACAAATTAACATTTAAGTATATCTTCGATTAATATGTGCAGAAAAGAGATGAAAATATATGCTCCAACCAAAAGTCGTTTGTAAATATAGAACTATCTACAATTAATTACATGAAATAAGAATTAAAATAGAAAAAATGTACTATTATTTATTTCTTTTGCAAACTATTTATTTTATATAGTACTATTTTAAGTACCTAAGCAATTAAATGTAAGAAATCGCATATAATTATCTATAATGTTAATTATGTAATCAACGCTCAATTAATATTGCGCCAGTACATAATTATTAAATTACTCGATAGGAGTTAAATCTTTTTTTTTAAATTGTGTGTTAATTAGGCAGCTGTTTAGAAATGTAGAACGTTTTCAATACTTTTTAAAATTTTAGTTTCCTAAACGGTAAATCTTTAATATTTTAAATTTCGGAATGATTTTTTTTAAAAAAACTACAAAGATTAAGCATGTGGATACGAAATAGTGTGTATATGGATAAGATAAGTAAACTGTATGAGATGTTAGAAAAGAAACTTGTAAATGATAGGATTTAAAGGTTGTGTACTTCAAAGTAGTCTCTTTGTCTTTAAAATGACTACTGACTTCTCCTTTCTGTCTTTCGAAACATTTTAGAAAATCGTTTCGGGAATGCTTTTTAGGTAATTTGTATCTCACATCTTTATATATTCTACTATGTAAAAAATTGGTTATTTTCCAAACCTTTTTCATTTCGAAAATAAGTCACGAACGGAAAGATATTGTGAATCGAGTGGATGGTCCATCGTTGTGATTTGGTTTCAGATCAAAATTTTTTTTAATGATAACTTTGAATGAGTGTTGTCATGATGAAGGAGCTACTTGCGGCGCTATAATGATGCTCTTTTTCTTTCAAATACTCGAAACTATCTTGATTGAAATATTGGTTGTTAGCTTCTCTGGAAAATGTTCATGATATATATTTTAATATCGAAAAATACAATCAAAATGTATCTTCATTTAAATCAATTACTCACAGTTTCCATCCAGTAGAAAGTCATCCACTGTAGTGATTTGTTATTGAGTTTCCGTATTGTAATACTCATATCAACATTGTTTAAAAAGCTAAATATTTGTTATATCTTATATTTTTGACAAGAGTGCTAAAATATAAGAATTATCTGATTCGAACATATGATCACTTGTTAGAAATAGGAAAAACTGTTTTGATTGGAAATCTGTTTGGTTGTGGAGGGAGTTCTGTGTGTTAATCATTCAATCACGTTTCTTTCTTACAATATCTGACATATGCACCAGTTCAATTTGGAATCATATGCGTACAAATATTGTATGTTTGAAGAATACAGAAAAATTTAAACATAAAAAGACACATGAACTGTTTAAGCACTGTCGAAATTTTCAAACCTCATAAACAGACTCATGTTAAATAAACAATGATTCACGTTATCACCGCACGGGTCTTTTATGTCCGAAATAAAAAAAAAAACTCTTAAATTTATATTTTTTTAAAAAATCTATTTTATTTTTTTCGTATCTTCAAATGTTACTATTTTTCATAATAAAAATTATTTTGTTAATTTATTCAGTAAACAAAAGGTTAATAAAATTCACCTGTGTTAAAAAGAAACCTTTATATGTTTCATTTTTTTCATGTACTCAACACTAATTGAATTTATATGTTATATTCAGCACACGCAGAAAATAATTTGAAAGAACGTAAATTAATACCAATTTATATATATATATATATATATATATATATATATATGTATGTATGTACATATATATACACATATGTATATATATATATATATATATATATATATATATATATATATATACACACGTATATGTGTATTTACCACTGATTTTCTTCATTCACAATTCCTATTATGAAATATACGTATCTTATTTGTTGTATAGGTTGTGGGGCTATTAGTTATAAAGCCCACAACAACCCATACAACAAAAAGACGACGTACAGGTATTACTTCTACCATTTTTTAAATGATTCTTATTGAAATATCTCCTAAAAATCCAAGAAAATGAATTTCAATTAAAGTAAAATTTAAATAATTAATTTATAAATTATATCACCTCTTAAATAATTCGTAATAAATATATTTTACTTACCAAAATAATATTTTAGAATACAATATCAACATTTTATGTGTCGTGCGCGGTTTTGTTTGTATCTTTTTCATGGCCAACGCACTTTTTTACATCTGTTAATATTTTTAGTGTTAAGTAATAGACACTACGATATTAATTTCGAATAATTATATAAAGAGGATTTAATCGAATTTTTCGACAATCAGTTCTGTCACAATGGCTAAATTTATTTTCACTATTTAATTCTCTTTTCAGGCCACAGAATATAAAAAAAAATCTGGTCAAAAATGTTCAATAAATCATTATTGATCGTTTTTGGTTATTGCTTGTGTACATTTCGATACCAATGGCAGAGAGTTTCTAACTTTGATGACGATGATATCGCCATTGATTTTATTACAAGCAGCAGGCAAAATGATCAACAGTGATTAGATGTTTTTGTGGTTTGTGGGATGACAAGCGATTGATCTTTTGAAACCCCTTGTGCTTGTAATTTTTTTAAAAAAATAATGCTAATACAATTCCAAAAATTATCAGTACACAAGATATATCTAATAGCTGTCACACAAAACATGTGTACTTAACTTATATAAAGACTGAACGTGTCTAACTTGTGATTGACTGACATAGTGTTTTTTGCAGTTCAGGAGTTAGATTCGTGATTCATGCACAAGCGGTTAATAGTATATTGGTTTATTAATACTGAAAATGTCAGGATAGATATTAGAATTCACTATTGTATTTGCTTTTCTATAAACAGAGAAACGAACGAAAATGTACAACAATTTATAATCAAAACTACATAAATTGATTCTATTTTATTCTAAATTGAATCATGATTTAAACAATTATGGTCGTAGATATTTCATAAAAATTGATATAAAAACTAAAAAACAATAATAAATTCTGAAAATTCAAGAAATTATATATATATATATATGAATAGAATTTTTTACTGCACAAACCACAAAAATTTTTCTAGTCAAATATGTTCAATAAATAATTTTTGATCATTTTTAATGTTGTGTAATTTGATATAACATGCAGATTATTGCACTAAACTTTATGCCATTGTCACCGAAATGCGCATCAACAACAATCTAAAGCAGTATTCTTCAAACTTTGTCGATTCACGGAACCCTGAAGATTATAATTTTTGTGCGGAACCCCTGCCATCCCCAGAAAATTCAAGATACGTACCCCACAAGTTTTGAAAATCGGTCATCTTACATGATCAAATTTTATTATTTACATCTGATTGAGCGGGGTCGTAATGTGTACTCATAAATACAGTTTTACTGCATAATAGTAGGTATTCATAGAAATAAAAGAAATTATTATAAATTAGCTATTTTGAATTTGTAGCTTTTCGGATGTTTTCTTCGAAAATTCTTTCGAATTTTGATTTTGAGTCACGGAACCCCACAGTTTCGCGGAACACAGTTTGAAGAATAGTGATCTAAAGTGATCAATGGTGAGATATTAAAAATGCTTGATCAGAAGAATATATCTGATTTGTGGGATGAAAAAAGAATGCATTTGTGAAGGACAATTTAGTAGCCAGAGTGTCATAACAGTTTTGCGGAATACATATGTTTTCAATCAAATATATTGGTACAAATTATTTATTTACCGGAAAACACTTCTTGACAACTCTATTAAATGAATATAAATATTCATTTACACGTCTAAATGTTTTGATCCATTTCATTCAAAATATTATCCGTTGTTATTCAGTTAAAATAAACAGTAAATTACACAAATCAAACAAATCATAAATATGGTGTGAAAAATATAAACATTAAATCCTGCACTGACTACAAACCTGTTCAAAATACAGCTTTTGTATCCAGTGCAGCAAATAAGGATTATAATGAAATGCTTTGAAGAAAAAACCTGAAGACCTATTCCTTTTATAACGATTCTTGTATTAGAATGATATATCTTATACAGTTTACTGTTCGCATGAGAATGTGTTATAAATCCTTGCTGGTGCACTGAATGCAGATCTAGTTGAAAGTACAGATTACAAACAGAGCAGCAGATAAGAGTAACAACATATTTTTTAAAAAATCAAATAAATACGATTGTTTCAAATTTATGAAATATTAACTGTATACATATTGATATTCGTTACTGTATTGAACGTAAACCGAATTAAATCGGCTCAACAATCATTCCAATAAGAAATAGTGAGATGTTAATTGAACTAATTAAGCTTAGATTCAAACCACACACCTCTTTATTTTAATATTGTTAGTATTAGAATTTCAATACAATACTAGAACGAAGATGTAGATTTATTCCATGAAAATATAACAAATAGGAATGTTTTTTTTAATGTTATATATTCTTCCATCTTTTAAAAAGTCCCTCTGTTGCTCTCATACAAATCATCAACCTATACAATGAACGCTAACTGTTTTTAAATTTCAGTATAGCGTTTAATGTATCGGTCATGATAAATATGTGTATGTGTATATTCGATTTTTTCTTGTGGATAAAATCCCTTTGAAGAATATACTCTCATGTACAATATTTAAACGTTACATTAATGAAATTTCAGAATTCATGAATAATCGTAGAGATATTGCAGTGTTGATGAAATGTTCCTTGAAAATCACCATAAATTATCGAAATTTCCAGATACTTTTTCAATAATAATTGTTAATCCCTAGTCATCACATGTGGTCGTTACATACATATTGAATTTTTCATCATTACGTTTAATTTATATATAAATGTTACAATTAGAATGAATCTTGTACGACTGAATTTTATGAATCAATTTTGGTGAGGTAGTGAACAAGTTCTATTTCGAAATATTAGATATAAGTATTGATTTAGGTGTAATAAATATATATTTATTTGAAAATTTTACGAATCGCTTATTATTAATATTAGAATTATTCTTATAGTTCGAGAAATATTCAAAAAAATCGGTAAACCGAAGAAGAAAAGCTTCAAGTATTGAAAAATTTTATTTAGAAAGATATTCACGGATCTGAATATATGTATTTTTCGAATATAGTTGTCTACAAAATGGTTTTCAATAAATGAATAACATATATATATATATATATATATATATATTAATTAATATATATATATATATATATATATATATATATATATATATATATATATATATATATATATATATATATATATATATATATATATATATATATATATATATATATATATATATATATATATCAATATCATATTCAGAACTTACTTTAAAACTCTGTTTTTATTTAATAATATTGATTTATTGTCGATGAGTCTTGATGTTATTTCTGGATCCAAGTTAAGGCTCCACCTCTCGACTAATGAATATAATTTTTAAAATAGGTCCGATGATATGGAACTCGCATAAATCTTACCTTCCGCAATGCATGCAATCCAGTTAAATTCGATTCGGCATACAAAGCAGCAGATAAGACCCACGCAGTTTTTGTTTAAATTCTTGAAATGTTCACTTCAGTTAGTACACAGTCAGCGTTTTGATCACTGCTCATAGAAAATGTAGGTAAATTATAAATCCGAGTCAATACATTGATGGTAACCAATTTAGTCGACGAAATTTAAGGCCTGGTCGTATTGATTGTTGTAAAAATTACAAAATTCTCGAAAGAAATCGAAAAACTTTAAAAAGTTTAAAATATAAAGGACATGCAGTCAGTGACAAAAGTGTCCGGCCACCTCTTATACTCGATATGTTTTATGTAATAAATTAAGTTTACGGTTGAGAAGAAATTGTTTAAAAATATATTTGATATCGTTCATTACTATACTTTAAAATATAATATTTATAAACAATAATATATATATATATATATATATATACACAATATGTTGAAAAAAAGGTGTGTTTTCAATTCAACATGCCATATTTATATACACAAAAGTATCTGGCCATGCACAATAATTAAAACTCATTGACATAGAAATCGGCAAATCTCCGAATATTTTCGCTTGAAACACTAACGTGAAACGTCGCCATTGTCTTAAAATTCCTCGGTAGCATTGGTTGTGCTTATTTGACGTCTTACAGTATTTTAATATTCGAATAATGTCGAAAAAACTTGAAACAAATATATCTGGGAGAAAACTCATTATTTCTCTAAATGAAAAGAGATATTCACAACGCAAAATTGCACAAGAAACTGGTATTCCGGGTAGTACAGTCCAAGATATTATCAAAAAAAAAAAATCAAAACTGACAGTATATTAGTGAATAAAGGACGATCAGGAAGATCTAAAATATTAACTGAACGGGAGGAAAAAAAAATTTAAGGATTGTAGGAATTGATCTAAGTACAAGTGTTACAGACATATACGGGGATATGCAAAAAAGTACAGGAAAGAATTTGAGTTCTGAAGTACTTCGTAGAAATGGATATCGTGGACGAATTTCGCGAAAGAAGTCATGGATAAGTGAACAGAATGGAGAAAAAAGATTTGAATTCGCTAAAAAAACGTGTGAATCGATCACAAGACTTTTGGGATACTGTTATTTTTAGTGATGAAACTAAATTTGAAATATTTAGTTGATCGAAAAGGAAAACGGTACGGAGGAAAACTGAATTCAGAAAGAAAACCTCTAACCAACCGTGAAACATGGAGGTGGTTCGATAAGGGTGTGGGGTTGCATGTCAACCGCCGGGGCGGGAAACGTTCATTTTCTTGAAGGAAAAATGGATCAGCTAGCTTATATCGATATTTTGAAGCATAATTTAAAGGCCAGTGCAGAGAAGTTAGGATTGGAAAACAAATTTATATTTCAACAGGACAGCAATTCTAAGCACTGTGCCAGAAAATCGAAAGAATGGATTTTATACAATGTACCGAAACAACTCGGAATACTTTCTTAATCACCGGACATGAATCCCATAGAACATTTATGAGGAGTTTTGAAGAATTCTTTGACCAAACGTTTCATAACCAGTAAAGAAGCAATAAAAACCTTTCTTCAGCAAGAATAGGACGAAATCAGTCCAGCTATAACGAAAAAACTTGTACATTCTATGCCTAATCGATTAAAAGCAGTTCTGAAATCTAAAGGATATCCTGCCAAGTACTAGTTTCCATCTTTTCAATTCCTTTTCAAACAATATCATGAGTTGCCGGATACTTTTGTGTGTATAAATATGGCATGTTGAATTGAAAACACACTTTTTTTCAACATATTGTATACATATTATTATTTGTAAATATTATATTTTGTACTTGAGTAATAAACGATATCAAACATATTTTTAAACATTTTTCTCTCTACCGTAAACTTAATTGATTAAATAAAACGTACTGAGTGTAAGAGGTGATCGGATACTTCTGTGACTGACTGTATAACAGTAAGCCATTTGATTGTTTAGCTGATTTCATACATTTTTTTTTCTTCACGCAAAACACAAAATAGTTTCTATTCAAAACTGTTCAATACATCATTCCTGATCATTGTTTATGCGTATTTCGATAGAGACCATCTTCAGACGTTTCATGTTCATCTTCAGCAATCTGACGATAATGAAATCCGAAATACCCATACACACAATTAAAAACGATCAATAACGATTTATTGGTCATTTTGGATTAGAAAACTTGTGGTTTGTGGTGTGAAACAGGAATTTATTTGTAAAGCTGAACTTAGTTACAGTATCAGACCTCTATTGTGTTTAATTTGT
Source organism: Acanthacorydalis orientalis (assembly GCA_034766995.1). Taxonomy (NCBI): domain Eukaryota; kingdom Metazoa; phylum Arthropoda; class Insecta; order Megaloptera; family Corydalidae; genus Acanthacorydalis; species Acanthacorydalis orientalis. Next base: position 40,726,745 of record CM068318.1, on the reverse strand, counting down.
TTTAATTCACGCATTGCTTGTATATTATCTGAAGATAACGAAGAAAAGATATTTATCGATCACGAAAAATATCTTTAACATTAGTTTAATATAGTGTTAATATTTTCTATACAAAATTTTA
>CM068318.1:40706624-40721624 GCA_034766995.1 Acanthacorydalis orientalis | reverse complement strand
ACTGGCGCACATTGTAAGCAGTGTGCTTCGGATCGTTATCTTGTTAGAAATGAAAACTTCCATTTACTTCTATATTTATTGCATTTTCTTTCAAATTATTTTTAATATGTTTAAGTAGATAATCGAATCAATTACTACTAAGTTACCAGGGAGTTTGACCAACATACAGTCCCCACACCATTACTCTTCCGCCACCGAATTTAACAGTTCTTTGAAATTTTTAGGGTTGAGTTCTTTTCCAGGTTTTCTTCATACTAGAATACAACTAATCAATCTAAAAATGTTGAACTTTCTCTCGTCCGAGAAAATTGCGTTTTCCTAAGAATTCGGAACCACATCCAAGTACTCTTTTGCAAACACCAGACGTTTTTTTTCCGTTTGATTCACTATGCAGATTTTCTTCTAGCAACTCGAGCTCGATATCCGGCTCGGTGAATCGTTCTTCTTATTATATCCGCACTTACACAATTGTTACTAGTGCTATTGATTAACTGCAGTTGGCCTTGGAGTACTAATTCCGGTATTTTGGTTCATTTCATGCACATTTTTTCTTTCTTGTTTGGGTGCTGTTTCACTTGGTCGACCGATATGAATTTTATTTTCTGGTGTTTTCCGTCTTACAACGCTCAACTATGCTATAAACAGTATAACGATTTCTTCCTGAAATTTCCCCGATTTCACTTAGTGTTTTATTTTCCTCGTGATGTTTGGTAATTAATTTTCTAATAAAGAACAGCTTAAAAGAATAATTATGGAAGAATGGAACAAAATACGCCTGAACAAACACAAAATTTAATTAAATCTATGCCAAAAAGACTTCTAGCTGTAGTTAATGCTAACGGAAATCCTATAAAATATTAATTTAAAATTACATTACATTTTGATGGTTATTCATCAACTGTTTGAATACTTTTGCGTTGCATATTTGTTAATTTCCTGGAAAAGTGTGTTAATGAAAATTCAATTTGTAATTATAAGTGAAAAATAATAGGTTTAAGTAAAACAAAATAGTGAAAATTCTTAAACAATGTCTTTAATTTAAAGAGAAAATTAGCATTCTGTTTAAAATTGCCAACTGTTTGAATACTTTCGCTGGTCACTGTATATATATATATATATATATATATATATATATATATATATATATATATGTGTCTGTGTGTGTGTATATGTATGTATATATATATATATATATATATATATATATATGTATGCAACATTTGTTAATAAGATAGATGACAGTGAAAGAAGCTTTTAAAGGGATATCTGTCATACTACTTCATTGTAGGAAAACCCTACACTGATGATTGGTTGATTAATTTATTAATTATTTCAGTAAATCTTTCAGATATTTTTGAACAAAATAAGTGTGTGTCGTGTGTGTGTGTATTTCGATTCCCATACCTTGGCATTTTATCCATTTCTCTCTCGTGTTAATGTGAGTTTTGTATTTTCGTCGAGTGTTTGCAAGAGGAACATTTAAAAAATCGAGTATATGTACTCTGTACCTGACCTATCTTCAGATTTATATACAGTTACTGTCCTTATCGTACATTCTTTCACAAAAATCTTCACAATGTCTTAATTACCTATGACAGTTTTGGCTGCGTGTAAAAAGTTTATTCCTCATATTACAATTGTCTAAAATCAAATCGAATAATTACATGATTTTTTTCATGAAATGTTCTGAATTCGACACAAGATCTGTCAATGCTAAGAACCATTATAATTATTTTATTTTCGAACACCTTGAAATAAAATCATACAAAATCCTAGCAAGGATGTAAAATGCAAAAATTCTATTTTCGTGGCACTGTAGCTACGTTTATTTCACAAATCAATATTCACTCGCAACACACCATACAGAAATCAATTCTTGTGATTTTTGTCTCGGCTACAGGGAGTGAAAACTCGTATTTAAAAGATTGTAAAATATTTCTTAAAGGTGTTGATTATCAGTTCGAATATTAAAAATGATTATAAAAAATTATTATCTGGTATACAATAAAAATATCACTATTACCACGCGCGCCGCTGTGTTTTCAAACACTAATTGTTTCTGAGAGAAGCTATTTTTGTAATAAGTTCTAAGTTAAAATTTGTATGTATATTTTTAAGAGTACATCCTTTGAAATTGTCTCAAATGTGAAGCTAGTCAGTACATTCAATTAACCAAGATGTGTCTAAATTCAGCTTAAACTTCCATTTTCTTATTCCGAATTGAAATATTTTTCTTTTTAAAGAAAGGTTCCGCTCGTTGTCGCAAATACTAATAAATAATATTTTTCATATAAAAAATATCTGTTAACAATAATACATTTTTATTCACACCAATCGATTATAGAAATAAATCAAAAACATGATTGTTTTTTTAATTGATGATTTATCGGCGAATTACCATTTACTAGACCAGTGTCGAGTTTCTCAAATCGTTGTCCAGAATTTGAGAAACTGTAGAAATCATCACCAAGAAGTCGTGGATGAAATAAATAAGATTTTAGATGTATCCCGAATGATTCCTGATATTTAACGGTATTTTTTATATATTTAAGATTGTACTGTTTCTGTGTTAAACTCTTATATGATATGAGCGGTCATTCGGGATATCAAGTAATATTTTATGGATTTCTTCAAAGGAAAAATATACGAATCACTGTGTTAGATATGTGAAATTTCAGACAACTAAAAATATGGAACTACTTAATAATAAGTAGGATATTTTAGTAATAGTTTAATCAGAGTCATGATTAGACATTCTGTCCTCTGAAACGAGGTGTTAAAAATGTACTCCTGTGCGCTGTTCTATAAACAGAAAATGAATAACTATGTTGACACTTTTACAAAAACGGCACCCAGGGTGGTTGTTTCGTCAGCTCGTTTCGGATCATAGCTCTCTGATTTTAGTTAACACGTTGAACGCCGGATCGATTTCATGTGACTTGCCCGTGGCGCCGTGACGATTTTTTTGTTGTCCGATGGATATTGTGCTAAAATATAATATACAACAGTTGAGTTCAACTGTATTATCATGTTTTATGCATTTATCGTCTTAGTTGGAGGTCATCGGTGATCCCCATGGCGCTGAAGTGAGTTTTTTCGACGACGCTCCGATGTTCTATTTATATTAGTTGCATTAGTTTTTTTTTACATCATTGTAATAACGTTAATAATATTAAAAAATTTAAAAGTGTTACCACTTACTTGAATTATGTGTTGTTACTAATCTTGGTATCGCCGGTCACCGATGTCCCCCGCGGCGTTACAGGCAAGTTGAATGCCAGTCACCGGTGACCCACACGGGATTCAACGTGTTAAAGAGTATTCAGATTATTTAAGAAAAGTTAAAAAAAAATGCTATTTTTTAATACTAACATAATCACCGCTGTACTGGTTCAACGCCACTTCGCCGATTGTTTTAAAAATCATCTTTTGTTCGATATGCGACATGCATAATTCTTTCTAAAAATCTTTTAATGAAGAGAAAAACGTGAACAGAAATCGGTGAAACAGTAGATGACTCCAGAGAGCACAAACATTCCTCGCGGAATCCAAACCGGCGACTTTCTAATCACCTGTGCATGCGTATAGTACGTATGAGTAACGAAAAATGTTTTGAAATCGTTGCACTTCTTTCGGACACAAAATAAACATCCGTTAGTCAGAACACCACCTCGGTGAAAACGTGTACTGATAGTTTAAAGGTGAAATCATTTATGATAAATGTGAAAAGTATGAAATGTAATCATGTTTTTGATTGTTTTTATAACATTTTTTTTATAATATCGTCTATAAAAGACACTCATCGGTTTCGAACTTCAATATTTATATATACCTGTCTCAAAACTGTTTATATTCCAAGAAAAATGTTTGATTTATTTCTATTGTACTATTGTTTCTATTCATTTGGTTACAATTGTTATATATATATATATATATATATATATATATATATATATATATATATATATATGTATATACACATGTATAAACAAAATAATTAGACAATCATGTATTCAAAAAGAGGATAAATTGTATTTTATTATATTTTTTATGTATTTTACTTAAGAAGAGTTAAAATCGTAATAAAATCAAAACAGGGAGCAGAGGTAGAAAACAGAAAAAAGTAGTAGAATAGAAACCAACATAATAAAAGCAGTGGTAAAACGCAGTGACAGCTGTAGAAAGTTTAACTACTTTAATTGCTTCTGTTGTCCTCAGTGGAGAAGGTAGAAATGAAGAAAGTTACAGTTAAAGACAAAGATGTGTTGCACTAATGGTCTCCGTCCTTTCCGATCATCCGAGTGTCCGTTCTTCATTACTAATTTTGGCACGTTTGCCATCATCAGATTGATTTTAGAGACTATAAAGTCCCAGTCAGATACTCAGATGATGCAAAAAGATGAAGACCATCAGAACAACAGATCAACCTGGATCACGGGTATAAAGACATACAATTATAGTTTAAGGAAAGGAATTGACCGTTTGTCATTTACAGTTGAGCAGAAACGGTAATATAAATGAAAAACATAAATAAGGTATTTTGTCTATGGTCACAAAAAAATATAGGATTTATTCTGGGTAGCACAGATGATAAATTTTTTTCTGCCACTGCTTTAATTGTGGAGTACGAAAAATAATTATATTCTTTCACTGCATTCTCAATTGGTTTCGTTACGATTTTTTTTTCAGAAATATATAAATTAAATATTGACAAAAAATATTTTTCATCTATTTCCTTTCGAACAGTTCTTGTTCAATTATGTTTCTTGCTCGTTGTATTTATAGTTAGATATAAAGTGTAATAACTAAATTATAAATGGATTCCATGGACTATTATTTCTATAATTGTTATAATTTTATAATTTTCGGAATAAGAAGATGTATATTTGTATCGATGTTATCTCCCAACCTATGAGCTATAAAGTTAATGGGTAGTTGTAAATAAAACATGACTCTGAGCTTCCTATTTAACGGATATTATTTTTGTTTTTTTGTCAAATGCACTGTATTTATGTAAAATGCAAAGTTAAAAATAGATATTTTTATCAATTATAGTTTAGCACTGTTACTAATTCACTTTCACAAATGAATTAGCATCTTCAAATATTATAAAGTAATCTTTTATTAAAATATCCAATGATTAATCACTGTTCTTCTGTCGAATATGTTTCCAAGTGTAAAAATAAAACCGTGTTTAAAAATTGTAAACGAAGAGTAAACAGGAAGGTTATATTTTAAATACCTGCAATTAATTTGTCAATTTATTTACTTTATATATTAATACATTAAAATAAATAATAATTAACGACTCGACGTTTTGATAAAAGGAATATTTATAGAGTTTGGATACTAATTCGTTTGTGAAAGACATTTTATCATAAATATATTTTTTAGTATTGTAACTAGATTTACTATCACATATAAACATTCACTCTCTATGCATCACAAACAAAATTTTCTGATCAGAATGTTTAATAATCAATTATTGATCATTTTTGTGACCTGTGGAGAGAGAAAATTCCTCTATGAAAGAGTTATATATTTTAATACTGTTAATAAAAACGTATTTAATTATTGTTGCATTTCATATTTTTGTTGCCAACTTGAAAGCAATAATAGCAGTAAGGCTTATTTTTAAATAAGATATTGTACAATTTTATAAAAGATTTTATTTAAGTACCATGCTCTTTTCGAATTTGTACCGACACAAGTTACTTTCAAATGTATGTATAGAGCAGTTTTTTATACCAGTTTCAAGAAAAACAAGCATCTGCGCACTCTAAAAACATTAATGTAATTATAATCAAGTAAACTGTCTTATTTAAATAACTGTTGTTTTTAATAATCTATTTTGTTAATTGTTGTCATGTCAAATGTGTAAATATTGTTTGTATTGATCAAATGTTGAATTATTATTTAATTGTATGTATTTTTGAAACAAAAACATATATGACACTGTTAAAATGTGAAAATATTGAAATTTTGTAAATCGTCTATCAGTTCAAAACAACTGAAATGTGTAACAAGAAAGAACTATTTTGTTTAATTTAGATGGAATTGTCAAGTATTTACATAAATAATTATTTTTAAAGATTTCTACACTTACTAACATTTAAGTGGATTTCCAGTTGTGATTTTCACAGAAAATACGTTCTAATTAATATATATATATATATATATATATATATATATATATATATATATATATATATATATATATGAAATTTTACTTAAAGGTTTGACGTTTGTATATAATATATTGTATTATGAAAACAAGAGCATTCACAATAAACATGTGAATGTTAAGGAAAAATATATTTGTAAATATTTTTTCTTATATAGTCATCAACATATATATATATATATATATATATATATATATATATATATATATATATATATATATATTCAAAATCAATCAATTATTAACATTTAAATGCGTTTTCGTAAATGATTTCAATTTTTTAAAGTCTACTAAACATTTTTTGTGTAAACATTTTGTTTTTCATGGATACTCCGTTTCACTTACACTTTATAAATCGTTGCATATATTTATCTTTTTTTAATAAGGATTTGGTGGGTATATTCGAATTATATTTATGAGTACTAAATTGTACTTCGTAACTAATTAATCCATACAAACGTTTATACATACATACATATCTATATCTATCTATATACATACATATATATATATATATATTTATATAAATGCTATCAAAATTAATTAAAAATATTTAAGTACGTTTTCATAACGGTTTCCATTTTTTTAAGTGTGTAAAATATTCTTGTTGTAAACGTTTTTGTCTTTTTGGGATACTTTTTTTCAATCTTACACTGTAAAAATTGGAATATATTTCTCGTTTTTAACAAATATTTGTTGGGTATTATTCGGGTTGTATGCATTATGAGTATTAAATTGAAACTCCTAAGTAATTAATCCATACATGCATACAAATATATATATATATATATATATATATATATATATATATATATTTATATATATTTATATATATGTATATATATATATATATATATATATATATATATATTTATATATATGTAATATATTTATAAATGTGACTACTACGTACCTTATTTTATAAAATTAATATCTTTCATACTTTAGTATCACTAAAGTAAAACCGTTTGTGTAATACTGTTAAAAAAAGTTAAAATTCGATCACATTTCATAGACCATTTTCGATCAAGCTCTAATTTCCAAACAGTCGCATAAAATATGGAATGTAGTCTATTGCAATAGATTATATAAACTCAAAATTGTAAATAATACCGATCAATAGTTATTGTTTATACAGAAACTGAGTTAAACATTAACAAAATATTTGTTTATTTCATACATTATGTGAGAGTGATCATAGATTCACACCCGGCCTGAAATTTATACCTCTACCTATATACATCCAATACATGTAAAAATATGTATATTTTTTGTTATAAATAACTTGAAATTTATATAAATCGATATGACATTAACTATACAAACACATGAATACTATTTGATTAAAATTGAAAATTTATTCTACACTCTCGATATAATAACTTTATTATATTATATATATATATATATATATATATATATATATATATATATATATATATATATATATATATATATATATATATATATATATATATATACACATATATTAATAAGTGATAATTGAAGCATAAAATTAAATAATATAATTTAAAAAAAGAATGATAACCATGCGAAACACGTAACTGCGTTGAACAATTCGGAATTTCATTACTTTAAGTGCTTGTTTCAAGAAAAAACAAATGTAAATTGTTGTACAGTATGTCATTGGGAAAGCAGTAAGAATGCTTTAGTTTAGATGACACACCTTATCTATTGACATATGTATGTGTATATATATATATATATATATATATATGTATATATATATATTATATTGTTTAAAATTCCCGGTCTGACTCGTCCAATGCTTACCCGATCCTCGTTTTGTTCAAAAATGCATATCCCGAATGAAAATGATATATTTATCTAGCATGCGTTCGTCTGCGAAAAAAAAACCAGTCGTTATTTATATGGAATGTCATCATTTTTATGTAAATTAAAAATTATTATTTTTTCAGTTCGTGTTTCAATAAAAATTTCATGAAATGTAGGACGAAACAGAAATACATTTATAACTGTACGTTTATACATGCATACATACATACATATATACATACATACATATATATATATATATATATATATATATATATATATATATATATATATATATATAATAGTTCATGGGATATTGATAGCACAGTTTAATTTAATTTAAAAATGGTAATCTATTTGACTTTTATTCGATAATAGCCATGAAAAAATTCATAAAGTAGTAAATATATGAAGATTTAGTCAATCATATCTAAATGTATTCAAAATAAGTTTTTTTTTTATAATTTATAGGTTCGACAAAAAAATAGCGAAAGTGTATGAGATTTAAAAAAAGACTTCTTATGATCCTGTAGTAACAGATTTCCACTCGAAATCTAAAATATAGTACAATAGTACTTCAAAATATATTACCGTCTTTGTCAAAAAATACTTTCAATAATTTATTGATCTTCATAACGCATGAAATGCACGAATTTTCTGTAAAAATTATCCAGAAATCAGAATTTATCGGATTTTTCTCGCAATAAATGGTACGGAAGAGTCGCCAAACACTGAAATTCTAAAACATGAATAGATAGGTAAAAAACGTTCATAAGAATCGAAAGATAGCATACATTGTTATAAAATTGGATATTATTGACTACCAAATAGAAATGAAAACTGTCTTATGAGTAATGTGAATCATTAATAAGAGTCTTTTATTGCTTGTTAATCGCACTTAATCTTAAAAGTTGATGATATGCTATCAAATTGTCGATATGTATATATATATATATATATATATATATATATATATATATATATATATATACATATATATATATATATGTATGTATATATGTGTGTTCTTGTTGTGATTATTAAAATTTCTGTCAATGTAATTAAATTTTCCATCAAGATAGTGTTTTTATTAAAAAAAACTTGTTATTGAAATACTGTTATGAAAACACGATACTCCCGTATGGAAAAAGTGTTATTCAGTTGAAACTGTGTGATCGATAACGAGGAACATGATATTCGAGCTTTCAGCCCGTGTCGAGTAACGAATAGTTTTTTTTCTTTCAACGCGAAAAAGTTTCAAATTCTCGTCGAGGAATGTAGTTCCGAAAGAAAAGTTCAGAAGTATTTCTTGTTTCGCTGTCTAATGTATCGAACGATTTAAAAGTATTTATGTGTTTTTCAATAAAGTTACATCCGTGTGAAATCCAAATATGTTTATATATATATATATATATATATATATATATATATATATATATATATATATATACTATATAGGTATCTGCGACAAAAATATGTATTTTACAAAATTAGAAAATGTTTAATGTCCGATTGGATTCGGGTTTGTTTTGTAATTGAAGTATTTACTGTGTTTATGTATTCATCATCTCTGAGATTATCATCAATGTTTTAAGTGGTTAGAGTGGTTCCCATATCATAGTTTAAAAACGATTCATCTTCAAATATTGTTTATATTTATTTGACACGTGCATGTGTTTTATTGGTCAGATTTAAATTCTATTTAATCAGCGCTTAGGTGTCTAATACGGGTGCTGATTTGAATTTAATACAAAATCATGTTAGAAAGGCAATGAAAAAAAATGGAAATTGCTGAAATATTTACTGATTGCGTAATGCAGTAAACTCTCCTATAACGCGGTACTATCATAAAGCGGAGAAAAAATTACGGCAGCCCTCCTATAACGCGGTACTCTTATAACACGATTTCTATATAATACAATTTAATATGCAAAAGCAGCCTCTATATAGCATGAATTTTTCTATTAAATTTTTACGGTTGAAATTGATAGGGAATTCTCCTGATTTTTCAGGCACGTACATAACCGTTTTTCAATTTTACTTGTCGGGGAATATTCCTCTGTAAACGCAGAAACGATGCAGCATTGCTGTTTTTATCAAAACTAGTGACATGGTGCTCTGGGAATGCAGTTTTCATATAATGCAGAACGAATCAACCTGATTTATATGTACTTACTTCTGAGTTTCACTTAACGCGGTTTTCATATAACGCGGAACGAATTAATCGCGTTATAGGAGGGTTGACCATTCAATTGTTTCGTATGAACAAAGGTATACATTGGTTTCTTGTAGGAATTCCTGACTAGTCAGTTTGATTTGATCTATTTTAATATAGCTGACATTGTGGCTGAATTTATTTTCAAAAATGGATTCTGCTTTTAGCCCACAAACCATAAAAAATTTTTCTCCAATTAAAAATTCCACTCAGTTATACAAGTTGAGACAAAAAAAGAGATTTAGAAAGAAGAGTTTAAATAGAAGAGTTAGATAGAGAATTAATCATTTTTTAATCATTTGATTATCCATTATGAAAGAAATTTTATCAAGGATTAGTCCGTTCATCGTACTTAGATATTAGGTTGGTAGAAAAATTACTGCGGTTTATGAGCATCAAATCCATATACATTTTTTAAGTTAAGTGGTCCAGTACTGTTGAATGACTGAAATTCAATATTTTAAAACCAATAATAAAGTGCATTTTTTTAATTTCCTTGTTTTTATACATATTTTATGGTGCTTACGATTGCATTGAGTGTAAAAAATTGTTAAAAATCAGGAAGTAGAGGGTTAAATAATAAAAAAAAATGATTAAAAGTATATATTAGGCTGGTAGAAAAATAATTGCGATTTATGACCTTTAAATTCATGTACATTTTTCTCTTTTTTGATTTTCCTGGCTAGTTTAAGTGGTCCAGAATTATTAGATGGCCGACTTCTAACTTATGTGCAAGCTCTCGGAATTGTCGTGCGTCGGTTCTGATTCAATTAACGGCTTCCGTCGGCCGTGATGAACTGAAGAAGGTCGCCCGAGACCTTCTTCATCTTCAAGGCTCTTGTCCCCAGCACGAAATTTTGTGAACCACCATTGCACTGTACGTTCCTTAAAAATTATTCCAAAGCGCTGATACCTTACACACCACAAGACTTTTTCCTGTTATCAGTTTTGTACTTGTTCTGAAAACTAAATACATTAATGTACTTATTTCATTATTTCTGGTATTTCCTACAAAATTAAATATTTGAAAAACATGTATATCAATCGACATACGAGTTTCGTGCCAACTTTCAATCGATTCCTGTTCGAGAATTTAAATTCGACCAATAGAAACGCAACAGACGAAAACAAACCAAATGTTTAAATGGGAACCGTTGCTATGTTCACATAATAATCGTTTAGTTTCGGTAAAAAATATAAAAATAAATCCAGTACAGACATTAATAATAAATCTGCTTTATTGGAAATAGGAATATATATATATACACATATATATATATATATATATATATATATATATATATATATATATATATATATATATATAAATGTAATTTCGCACTGAAGTAATGAAAATTCTGTATCGCATATACAGTGGCCAGCAGAAGTATTCAAACAGTTGTCAATTTTAAACAGAATGCTAATTTTCTCTTCAAATTAAAGGCGTTGTTTTAGAATTTTCACTATTTTGTTTTACTTAAATCCGTTATTTTTCACTTGTAATTACAAATTGAATTTTCATTAACACACTTTTCCAGGAAATTAACAAATATGCAACGCAAAAGTATTCAAACAGTTGATAAATAACCATCAAAATGTAATGTAATTTTTAAATTAATATTTTTGGGTTTCCATTAGCATTAATTACAGCTAGAAGTCGTTTTGGTATAGATTTGATTAAATTTTGTATTTTTTTAGGCGTTATTTTACTCTACTCTTCTAAAAATATCCTTTTCAGCTGTTCTTTATTGGAAATTTCATGTTTTCTGATACGCTCTTTCATAAGAGACCAAATATTTTCTATTGGGTTCATGTCTGGTGATTGTGGAGGAGTTTTCAGTACATATGGGCAATTATAAATGATCCACTGGCGCACATTGTAAGCGGTGTGCTTCGGATCGTTATCTTTTTGGAAATATAAACTAGTTTATTTCCATATTTATTGCACTTTGAAATTATTTTTTAATATGTTTAAATACATCATCGAATCAATTATCCCATCAATTACTACTAAGTTACCAGTGCCTTTGGCCAACATACAGCCCTACACCATTACTCTTCCGCCACCGAATTTAACAGTTCTTTGAAAATTTTTAGGGTTGAGTTCTTTTCCAGGTTTTCTCCATACTAGAATACGACCATTCGATCCAAAAATGTTGAAGTTTTTCTCATCCGAGAAAATTGCGTTTTCCTAAGAATTCTGAGTACTCTTTTACCAACTCCAGACGTTTTTTCCGTTTGATTCACTATGCAGGTTTTCTTCTAGCAACTCGAGCTCGATATCCGGCTCGGTGAATCGTTCTTCTTATTGTATCCGCACTTACACAATTGTTACTAGTGCTATTGATAACTGCAGCTGGCCTTGGAGCACTAATTCTGTGATTTTGGTTCACTTCATGCACATTTTTTCTTTCTTGTTTGGGTGCTGTTTCACTTGGTCGACCGATACGAATTTTATTTTCTAGTTTTTTTCGTCTTATAATGCTTAATTATGCTATAAACAGTATAACGATTTCTTCCTGAAATTTCCCCGATTTCACTTAGTGTTCTATTTTCTTCGTGATGTTTTGTAATTAATTTTCTAATAAAGAACAGCTTTAAAGAATATTTTTGGAAGAATGGAGCAAAATACGCCTCAACAAACACAAAATTTAATCAAATCTATGCCAAAAAGACTTCTAGCTGTAATTAATGCTAACGGAAATCCTATAAAATATTAATTTAAAATTACTTTACATTTTGATGGTTATTTATCAACTGTTTGAATACTTTTGCGTTGCATATTTTTAGTTTCTTGAAAAAGTATATTAATGAAAATTAAATTTATAATTATAAGTTAAAAATAATAGATTTAAGTAAGACAAAATAGTGAAAATTCTTAAATAACGCCTTTAAATTAAAGAAAAAATCAGCATTTTGTTTAAAATTGCCAACGGTTCGAATACTTTCACTGGCCACTGTATTTTTCTCTTTTATAATGTTTGTTAAAAAAATCAAACAAGTTCGCATTCGGACAAATTGACTAAACGGGTAGTCGGCTGTATATCTACTCTGTTTAATACCAGCCAATTCATATTACTCTCTTTTTCGACTGACTACAAAGTCGGCCGTGCATGAACCTATTCAAACGTGCGGATGTCTCGTTTTCGTTCACAATCATTTACCAAACACACTTTCTAGATATATCCCGAATTCAAATACGGCTTATCAAATAATTTTCGCTATTTTTATATAAGAATTAAATATAGTATCGGTTACATGAAATTTAAAATTATATAATACATATAAAAAAGTAATGTACGAACAATACAATAATGGAACAATAATAGAAAAAATATATAACAAAAAAATATAATAATTCAAGTGATCAGTGGTGATAATATATAACAGTGATATATTTATTAAGAGAGGCTGTATATGGAAAAGAAACGTACGAGAAAATATAAATATAAATATATAGAAGAAAATTATATTATATTCACGAAACACGTATAAAACGCATATAATTGTTGAAAGCTCAGAGTACTGTTTCAAACGAAACAAAAATTTATTAAAAAAAAAGTAAAGATAACCCGCCAAATAAATCAGCACAAAACGATGTAGGTTGAACGTACTTATTAATATTTTATTACAATATTTAGGTAAACTGTTACAGAATTTTAAACAATTAGGCTACGGAATAAAATAAAAAAAGGTAAACAAATGAAATGAAACAAAACAATATTATTGATATCATTAAAATAAAATAATAAAAATAAAATAATAATAATAAATACACTAGGAAGTTTTGACGATTTCCAATGCACAAATTAAATGCTAGTCATTTATAGAATTATTATACTATTTCTTGTTATATAATCGAACAGACACATTCTTTCATCCATCGGTTTCTGTCGCGTCGATGTACATCAATCGGAATTGTTCCATACATTTTTTTCTGTTTGAATTTGTAAATTCACTTTGTTAAAAAATATACTCTTAACTAATTATAGAAAAAAATGTATCGAATATGATATTATTTGTCGTTTTAAAATCTATTTATTGATGGTTTGAAGGAGCATTCATTTATTTATTGTAATATTTATATTTATGTATCTTCTAGAGTAATTGGTCTGAATAGAACGTTTAATTCTATGAATTACTCCTGAAGTAATTTCGTTGAAGGCATTGAAAAATAACTATTTTTAATGTAGTCTTTAAGCATGTTTTTAAAATACTTCTTTGACATTTCAATTCAAAGAACTACACTTTCTACCATTATCGTTTGTGGCTCTGTTTGTTACCTGATTTTTTCACAAACGAATTTTTGCTTGTTTTACACATTTTTTCTGATCAAAAGTGTTCGATAATTGATTATTGATCGTGTTGATTGTTGTTCATACGAATTTAGATGGCGAGGCCATCATCTTCAGACCACTAACATGTAAAAATTAGTTATTGTACATTTTTGACCAGAAAAGGGATTTGTATTTGAAACAAAGCTCATTTATAAAAATGAAATTTTGAAAAATAATAAGGCTGTTGTCGATTTTTTACATAAGGGACTGTACAGAAACAATGTTGTTAATATTTTGGCTATTTGTAATTTTTTTGCTCTACTTAAAGTAAAATAATTTTAAGGTTGGTTATCGAAAGGTTCTGTTATTAAAACGAGAACGAAAATTATAAGAAATGTTTTGAAATATCAGACTTGTAACTGCTTATTATTTTAAATCAAAAAAGTGTATGGATTCGAAATTCGCATAGTGAAAATACCGAGTTGGTATACAAAAGAAAGAGACAGATAAAAATTTTTCATATGTAT
>CM068318.1:40606624-40704124 GCA_034766995.1 Acanthacorydalis orientalis | reverse complement strand
AATTAAGTAATAAAACTGTTGTTTTAACGAAATGAACGTGTTTTCTTTTCCTAGAAAGATCCTTTATCTATCTATCCATATATATATATATATATATATATATATATATATATATATATATATATAAATATATATATATATATATATATATATATATATATATATATATATATATATATATATATTCCATTTATTACAAACATCCCTTGTAGTTTTTAAACAGTCGATTATACGTAGAGAACAATGAAAATTTTGTCATCAAGTTGTCTATATACTTCTTCAATATATATTCCTTTACGCTTGTCATGCCCCAATACAGTAAATACAGTGGAATCCGGTTATTATAATCACGGATACTGTTATCAATCGACTGTCGTTATCACAATCGGTCGGTGCCAAAACAATCCACAGAAAATTAATTAAAAATAATCCGCCTGTTATAATCGAACTTCGGCAATTGTTATCAGTTCTGATAATTACATTTGGGACAATGTAAAAATAAAAATTCTTGGCGAATTCGTATAAAATCGACATTTTCTTCGGAACTTACTTTAAAACCGAAGCAGACCTTTTATCTTTTCCATAAGTGCATGACAAGAATTGTTAGAAAATACATAAATAGAACTTTTCTTGAAGCGTGCCCTTCATATTTTCAAAACATATTGTAACAGTGATTGAAGATAAAAATATGCATCGTTATGTGTCCTGTTGCGATTTATCCACTTTAATTATGTGATCTGTTTAGTTAAGATGACTGTATAAAATTTGTCTATAAAAAAAACCTCTTGGATCATGGTAGAAGCAAAGCAAAAGCGTAGAGATTTGTCTCTTCGAAAAGAATAAATTTTAGAAGTTCCTCCAACTAATGCCCAGATGCAAGAATCTCTCCGAATTCTTCGTCGTGGTGTGCAATATGGAGCAAAAAACTTCGAAAAGCGTTACGATTACGGGAATTATATTCAGGAGCTAATAAACGCAAACAAACGGCAGACAACACTTGATAAGTTTTTCAAATAAATTATGTTGCTTTCAAAAACGGTTGTTTATAGGAAATGTAGCATATGTAACGTTGTATTAAGTGTACAGTTTGTGATAAATATTAATTATACAAATGTCATAATTACTTGTAATAAATTGAGTTCTAGAATGAAACTTTTTTATCCTCTGTTTAATGTTATCAACCGGTTATTGTTATAAAAAATTGCAAGTTCCAAAGCGATCATAGTAAGCGGATTCTACTGCACTAGATACAAATTAAAAGTCGTAGTATAAATTAAATCAGTACCTTTTTTAATAGACAATGAATGTTTACAGGAAACTGGAATAGATTTCAATCCTCAAAATATCCCCCATTATTTTATATAGCGTTGCTCCATCTGTCAGATAACTGACGAGCCCCTTGTCGAAAAAAATGGCTGCTTTGGGTTGATGAAGTCGTAATACGTTTTCGGATCTTTTCTACTGTTTTAGCATTTTTTGTATGTTGTTTTATGTATCACAACACCTTCCCCTAAAGCTGAACAAATCATTCCTGCGCTTTTCGCATCATTTTTCCAACTGGAATGTGAAAAATATTCAATGCCAAAATGCTACATTTCAGACGCTATCGAATTCACTACTGTTTTGTATGATTATACCAAATGCCTGACCGAGATATATAGTGTTTTTAAATTTTAAAGTTGACACTTCAAAATCCTGAAACAATGAGAAAATATTTTAATCCGAGTCAGAGTTATAACTGGTTCAATTTAAAGATACCGAATTAATTTTTACACCTAATAAATATCTATCATCATTTTATGTTGAATTTACTAATATTAAATATTAAATTATGCACTTTTACGAAGAGGAAGTCTGTAATCGATTAAACAGTGTTGATGTAAACATTTTGTTTTTCTTGAATACTTCATTTCTCTCACACTTCAGAAACCGTCGCATGTATTGATCTTTTTTTAATAAGAATTTCGTGGGCATTACTCGAAGTAATCTTATGAGTATCAAAAGACGATCGACGATGCGTTTTTGTTTATATATATTTGGGAATTCAAGTTTTGAACAGAGGTTTGGGGATTAGTTTTTCAATTACAATAAATCATTTTAGTTTATGTTGTGTGTAGATACCTTTATATACAAATAAATTCTCTTAAGGCTTTGAAAGGATATTAAAACAATTTCATATATGGATACTGTACCTTAGATTTCATATACTTATAAATTTTATACATAAGTCACTGTGAATTATAAACACACGATGAAATATATGATTAAGTCCATCTGTTTTCCTCGACCCAGCAACGTAGCTTAATACAAAAATCTCAAAAAAATAATGTAAAAAATATATACAGCCTGTTTGAAAGTACGAAACAAAATAAATAATTAAATATCAGGATACATTCAATAATTTTGTCGGTCTTGTAACATTTTTTTTAATATAAAAAGGTTTGATTGGTCTGACATAAAAGTTTAATCGGTCTAAATCGGTTTAACATAAAAATAAATTAAAAGAATTACTGCTTGTCTGAAAAACAAAGAAAAAATATATATAAACGAATATTAGATTATTTCTAGTCGTTTTGTCCACTCTGTAACATATTCTTAATTTAAAAATTAGATAGAAATAAACTAAAAATGTTTACAGCTTGATTGAAAGTACAAAAAAATAATTAAATCCACTCATTTGTTCAGCCGTGTGCTATATTTTAATATAAAATCCTCGAAAAATAAACTCTAAAAATGTTTACAGCCTGTTTAAAAACACCAAGGGAAAATAAATAATTATATATCTGATTCTGTCAATCGTGGAACATATTTTTTGTCGAAAAAAAACAGAAAAATTAACTAAAAATAATTATACAGAATTTTTGTGAAAAAAGTAAAGTAAATAATTAAATTACGTTCACATTTTTATGAATCCTTCATGATATTTTAATATAAAAGGTCCAGAAAAGTAAGTTAAAAAATTATACAGTTTCTTTGAAAATGCATAGGGAATTATGATAAATTTTACAACATTTTTATTGAATAAAATATCACATCTTTAACACAAATTAAATCATATGAAACGAACTTATTAATATTATAGTATATTTTCTTAGTGGATCAGATCGTATAAAGGAAATTAACTAGTAAAAAGAATCAAGTGTTAATGTTTGTAAGTTAATATAACAACTACATTTTTTCAAATATGCCGCCTTAATTAATCAGTTAATGTCCAGTTCACTCGATCTTAAACGCACTCGTTTATATTCCAATTATCATCTATTTCGATTAAATCTTCACGGTGCTCGATATCTTGCCGTGCAGCAACAGGCGGTGATCAATCGATGCTCTCGACAGGAATTCGCGTGCAAGAATCCACAGTCAGCGAACTCGCAGTGCGGCGGCAACGAGTTCGGCGCCAGCGCGTTACAGCAGCACGCGTCGTGTAACAATTTATTGCCGCAGTACGAATACACGGACGAGTCGCACAAAGGGCACAAACGGCGTCCATCTGGTATGAGGGCGACGACGAACGACGACGCGTACAGGACGAACAGCAGCCTCGTCAGTGAAGACATTTGTAACGTTTCGACGCGTCAGCGTGAAATGAAACACTGTCGTCGGCGTGGAACCGAAGAGGCCGTTACACTGATGGTCCGAAGAAATCGGTACAAGTTCGCCTACGAATAAATCCGTTATGGCCTATTGACACGGTATGTTGTTGTTCTGTACGGTGTATTTGTTTTTTTTTCGCTCGTTTTTAATTGGATGAGAAATGTGCAGCCGTGCCGTGTCGGATTCGACGGATACTTATGAGCTGTTTCAGATAATTGGCTTGAACCACATTTTTGACAGGTTGTTTTTTACATTTCTTGTACGCTGTCGTATCTGGTCGTCCGTTATTATTTTATCATTACATATTAATATCACGTTATATTGACTATTCTTTCTTTGATTGTGTGAAGATAACGAACGATTACATTTAAATATTGTTTTATTAAAAAAAAAACTCTTTAACTCTTTCATCCCTCGATCTTCAATTAATCATCAAAACAGTTGTTTGTATTCCGATTCACTTCAAAATCGTTTAGAAATATTAAACTTAATTTTTTTTGATTAAAAAAAAAACAAGAAAATAGAATGTAATGATTTTAATATTTTTACAAGAATAAAATTATCCATGTAATATGTAATCAGTTTTACAAAAGAATTTTTCATTCGTCCTACAAACCACACACTCTAACAGAAAGTTAATAGAGTTAAATATTTATATAAAATGCTCATTTCAAAAATATTCCAAATTCATTCCAAAAATATTTATTCATTATATATATATATATATATATATATATATATATTACACATATATTCACACATATATTCATTATATATATATATATATATATGTATTATATATATATATATATATATATAATATATATATATATATATATATATATATATATATATATATATATAAATATTCATTCATTTCCAAAAATATTTTTTCTTGTAAACAATCCTTCTAACTTTTTGATTAGCTGTATAATTTATTTCCTCGTATTTATAGGAAAAACAATTTGAATTTAAACCTTTTCAGGCACTCATTTACTGTGAATTCATTAAGTGTTGTCCTAATATTTCAAATTGTCTCTCAGTTTGAATTTATCTAGATAACTTTCCGAATTTAGCTTTCATTCCTTATTAAAAAATGTTATCGTTACACAAATAATTGTTTACAAAAGTACACCGATTATTCATAATTTTCATCCAATTGAAATATATCAAAATATACAAAAATAAAACTATTCAATTAATATGCAAGAGATAAGTAATTACTTTTACAAATTAATATTTGAATCAATCCATAAACCACACTTTCTTTCCGACCAAAAAATAATTGTTCGAAGATTTTTCCGTACTTTAATGCCTTGAAAATAATGGAATTGTTATCAAAATGTGTATAAGTAACCATCAAAAGTGATCGATAATCATTTATTGAACATTTTTGATCAGAATTATTTTTATGGTTTGTGTGATAAGAGAATAAATTCATTTGTTAATGCTAATCATCTCTTTAAATTGGAATAGGATGTGTGTTTCAGATTGGCATTCGATCATAGTTTTTGGTACTAATTATATTTTTATGAATTCATAAATTTTTCAAAATAGTAATACTACAATCACAACATTTTAATAAACAGGAATACAGTGAACCGGTAGTTCTAGACCTGTGGCTAAATTCACATTCAAAAATAAAGTTTTCTCTTAATCTCTAACAAAAAAAAATTTTTTTTCCTGATAAAAAATGTTCAATAAGTGATTATTGATCGATTTTGATTGACAACTGTGCGGATTTCGATAATTCCATTGTCCCTAGAGCGTTAAGAAAACAAAGCAATGCAGGGTGAGTGTGTTTTTATAAAAATCGTTTGTGAAAGACAACACAAGAATACACTTATTGTTTTAAGGACGAGTTATACGAGATTAAATAAGTAGAATATTTATTCATTTGTAACATAAGTGGAATATTTCTTTAACAATTGCACTTTATATGCCTTACATATTTATTAACCAACAGGAATGAAAGAACAAAACACAAAACGATATAAAAATATTGTTAAAATCGTAACATTTCGATAATTATTATTAATTTGGCATTGTTTTACAAATGACACTATTCTTTACATATGTGATATTTTTTTGGAACAAATACTTATATATTATGCTGTGGTGATTTTTTTGGTATTAAACATTTTTGGTAAGCTAAGAGTTACAGAAATATTTTCAGTAGAAAAATAACGAATTTGAATCGTATTAGGTTGGTAGGAAAATAATTACGGTTGTTGTTTTCTGAATTCTTACCTTCATTTCTTTTCAATGAATTCCTTTGTCCTCGAATGGGAGGACAAAGGAATCGAAATAAAGGGCGAAAGATTAAGCCATCTCCGGTTTGCCGATGACATAGTTATTTTCGCAAATACTCCGGAAGAGTTGCAAAAGATGATAGAAGAACTAAACGATGCCAGTCAAAAAATCGGCCTCAACATGAATCATACAAAGACAAAAGGACTGTTCAATGCGTTTGTCTGTCCGAAGAAAATTGAAATAAAAGGAACCGAAATAGAAGAAGTTACCGAAATATGTCTATCTAGGCCAGCTTATCAACAGAGATGGATCATTCACTGAAGAAGTAAATAGGAGAATAAAAATGGGATGGAGCTCTTTTGGACGAAACGCCTCGATATTTAAATCAACAATCCCACTCTGTTTAAAGAAAAAAAACATTCGATCAATGTATACTACCAGTTCTTACCTACGGCAGCGAAACATGGGTGCTTAACGCCAAAATAGTTCAAAGACTCCAAACAACACAACGAAGTATGGAACGATTCATGTTGGGAATAACAAGAAGAGATAGAAAGAGAATAGAATGGATACGAAAACAAACAGGAGTCACAGATATAATAAGAAGAGTAAAGAGTCTGAAATGGAAATGGGCGGGACGTGTCGCAAGAAGAGAAGACAGCCGATGGACAAGAGAAATTATTGACTGGGAACCAAGGAATATAAAAAGACCCAGAAAGAGACCAATGAACAGATGGGATAAGGATATTAAAAACTTTCTTGGAAAACTGTGGAAAAGAGAGGCACTGAATCGAACAAAATGGAAAATCATGGAAGAGGCCTTTATCCAGCAGTGGATTAACAGGAGCTGAAGATGATGATGATGATGATATATATATATATATATATATATATATATATTTGTATATGTATAAATACACAATGTACACTTATTTATATACAATAATTATTATTTGGCTTGTAATGATATGAACCGATCGTCCATGAATAAGTTCGATTCGACGCCGGTGTCTTATAAAGCAATCGGTTTGAAAATTCGACCTTCACAACTCCGATTATCTATCGTTCGATCTACATTAAACAAACATCCGTACTATCGATGCGACGATCAGTGCCGTCGTCGGAATCGTCTGGTGCGCGCCGCGCGACATGCAACAACAGTCGCGCACGCGTTTGTATTCGCCGCAGTCTCTCAATCTCGGCCTGCACGGATCGCGGCCCGCGTAACACGTGTGCGGCACGTGCGATAACGGTTCCTCATCGCGTCGATCGCAGCAACAGTGGTCGGACACAAGGTCGATACTGCGGCAGTATCGCCTCTCGCGCCACGAGCACGGCGCGCAGCCGACCGGAAGCCGACGCCACACGTCGCCGTGCTCATCGCCGGCGAGACTCGCATGCTTCTCGGACACCTCGTGCTCGACGAAATAATCGTCGACGGCCGCAACCGCACAGAACATCAAGAAATAAATTGTCCGTCGCATTGTTCCACACTTTTCAATTTCGTTTTTATATCACGAATCGTTCAATTACGGATCAAAACATTTCGTTTCAAACAAAAACCGTACCCAGTTCGAGTAATATTTTTTTTCTCCTCCTAACTATTCAACCAGTCATCGCTTTTCAAACATTCTATATAAAATATATCACTATTCGTGTACTGCCGTCCGATAATTCAATCCAGTCGGACCATTGTTTCACTTTATTGCAAATTCAAACACAATAGCAGCCATATAAATGGATAAATCGTTCGTTTCACATAATTCCGGGCTTTTGTAATAAATCACATTATTTAATTCATATCTCAACATATTTTACACATCGTTTAATTGCGATATTGTTTTATGAAAATGTTTTATGAATGAATAATTCAGTATTGTTTCTATTCACTTGATAAAATTCCGTTTCGCATGTCAAAAATTCAAGCCGTTTCACTTCCCATAAAGTATTAGAAAATTTTCATTTAATTCTTAACGCTGCAATTTAAATATTTCTTTACAGAAACTGAAATTAATTATTTTCATTTGTTTATTTGTCTCTTATTTATTTATTAGTTTTCATGTTAAAACAATATCTTTACTTTATATTAAACCACTTTTTTCTCAGGGAAAACGTATTGAATTGTAACTATTTTTTATATTAAATTAATATTTTGAATACGACAAACGAGTATTAACTTTTTTATTAGGTTGGTAGGAAAATAATTGCGGTTTTTGTTTTCTCAATTCGAACCTTGATTTTTTCAATGAAAGTGTTCATGTTAATATCATTTTAAAGTGCATTTCGGTCTGTATTTTGGTGCCATCGATTTTGGGTGTATTATTAGTTTTGATTCCAATTGGGTTATTGAATTAAAGATGGAAAGGAAGCAAATAAGAGCATTTTTTTGTTGGAGTTCAAAAAACGGGTGGTAAGTCAACAGAAAGTGCTCGTAAACTAAACGATGATTTTGGTATGTGTACTGTTAAGGAACATACAGTACAATGGTGGTTCTAAAAATTTCGTGCTAGGGACTAGAGCCTTGAAATTGAAGAAAGTCGCGGGCGTTCTTCTTTAGTTTGTGACGATCAAATGAAAGCATTAGTTGAATCAGAACCACTCACAATTCAAGAGCTTGCACAGAAGTTAAGCGTTAGTTGGGTGGTTGGTTATTGGGGTTTTAGGTCGCTTAGACAGTTAAGGTCATAAGCGCCCGATTAGACGTCAGTCATCCGACAGTTATGGACCACTAAAAAACAGCAAGTGTATGAAGCTGTACATGAACTTGAAGAGCAAAAACCGCAATTATTTTTCTATCAACCTAATACAGTGTAGTTCGGACTCTATTGCCGTATTCACTTTCAAAATTTGATTTTTCTTTCACCACCCACAAAAGTAACAATTTTTTTCAGATCAAAAATGTTCAATAAATGATTCTGGATCGTTTTTTTTTTATTGTTGAGCGTTTCGATAGGAATGCCATCATCCTCAGAGCACTAAGATACAGAAATATCTCTCTTTAATTATTCTCTACCTTTGTGTTCTGTCGATCATGGAATTATAATTGGAATTCGATCACTCATTGAGCCTTTCTGATTAAAAAAGTACTTCATGGTGTGTGGAGTAAGAGAAAAACTAATGTGTGAAAATCGAACATATTGCAAATACTCCATATCTGACACAATCGGATCACAAGGGTTTTAATAAAATTGGATTAAATCGGTAACAAAATGTAAACGCGCAATAAATTTCTTAAATATCACTTTGTGCACTCTTTTATATTTTTAATTTTTGTTTGAATTTATAAACCGATATTCAATCTGGTCTCCCCTAGTTACTTAACAGTTTTACTACTGATCGCGTTGGCCACGAACGCATTTCGATTATCATTAAATACACTGTCTTGTAACAACAATCAAGTAATACACGCTATTAGAGAAAGACAAGTTTTAAGTCTAGTATTGAAAGGGATCGAATCCCCAGGAACGACACGCAACTACACGGGTACAGAGATTCCAATCACTGTCAGAAATACTACAAACTGCTTAAAAAAAAATTGACAACAATCAAACATTTGAACGAACGCAGCCGGTTCTGCAAACGGATGAATAATTCATACTGAATAAATCCGTATGTAATTACAAATCAGATGTTTACCGACCATTTTTAAATACCTATATGCATTATTTATAACTACTTTTATTTATAAATAGTAATAAACGATTCGTCCGTGCGTTGTGTGTAATAAAACGGAATTTAAATCAAATGTGTTTCGGAAAAATACGTCATTGTATATATTAAACACTCTGTTATAATTAGTTATCCCGTCGGTATGTTTAAAAAAGATTTGAAGAGATTTAATACGATGATGTTATAAATCATTAAGCATCACTAACGAGCAGAATCGAGTATTGTAACTGTTTCTGTTTTTGAAGGATGTTTTAAGACTCTCACGATTAAACGTTCCATTAAAGATATTCAATGAAATCATTTTGTTGGATATTCACACGCCTGCGTTAAACGTTCATAAAAGTTTATATTTAAACTATATATATATATATTTAAGAACATATCCGTACATTATCTGTTTTGATGTTTAATATTTGTTACATTTTAGTATTCGATGGAAAATAATATGATTTAAACCAATATTTTGAAGACTTTCTCATGTTAATGATTTGTTACTAAAGATATAACTTTAACAATTTTGACCAATTGTTCTGATAATATTGGTATTTGAAAATTATACAAGTTTTTATTTTTATAAATGGATTTTGTTTTTCACGAATGAGTTGTTTTTATGTCTATCATCATTGAACATTTTTGATTGTTGCTTATGCGAATTTCAATGCGACGCCATCATCTTGAAAGGACCAAAATACATAAAAATCAGAACAGAGATTTTTCAGTATTCAGTTCTTTCTGTACCATGGCGCTCTGAAGATGATGCATTTCTCTTAATCTTCCATTTGTAATTTTTAAAGTGAAATTCTTGTTTTATATGCGAGAGGAGGTTCAAAAGTTCACGGAAAATGGGAGGATGTGAGGGTTGGAGCCACTTCTCATTGGTTACGGCCGAAAAGAAAATATTTCAGTTTTATTCAAAGAAGGAAGTTATAAACAACAGTATTCATTTACATTTTGTTATTGCAATCATGCTAACTTAATTTAGAATAATATTAGAGATTTCTTCTTCTTCTTCTTCTTCAATAACGGTATTTTATTTTTGTGATGTTTAGAGAGTATGAAAATATTCATGGAAAACTGGCAGAATGTACGGTAACAGATCGATTATATCTTTATGTTTTTCTTTTGTAAGTGGTCGGATACAAAAGATATAAAAAATGAAATTCTGCACTATCATCTAAAGATGTTTTATAAAACATCTGATAAGGGGCATCATTTAGAAATCTGATCCATTGTATATTTTCAACCAACAAACAGATTCTCCCTTAATGATTTTCTTTCTTTTTGTAATTGATTTCTCTAAAGATTCTGTTTTCCAATAGCAATACAATTGTTCGTTTGAAAGCTTTAAGCAAAGAAGTTGACTCAACTTAATGGTTATTTACCTTGGAAATAAATATAGTTTTATAAAAGAATCAGATAGGTACGTGCACTCTTTCAGAAAAACAAAGTATACCGAAAAGTAAATGACCTAGTCTACTATCAAAATAAACAAAAACAGAATTATGTGTACCGGGCAACTTTGTAAAGTCATTAAATGGTACGTTTTTTATTTTTTTTCTAAGTCTTTCTAGATTATCAAAATATAATAATTGTAATAAAAAATAAATCATAAAATCATTTTTTTTCAATTTTTTGACTTAGTCCACTGTTATAATTATTGTTATATGTATATATATATATATATATATATATATATATATATATAGATTGTTTATGTAGTGAAATCTTCAATATTTGTTGGTCCACTGCTTGGATGAGAACATCATTAAATCATTAAACGGTACATTTTTTTTTCTTTCTAAGTCTTTCTAGATTATCAAAATATAAATAATTGTAATAAAAAAAAATCATCAAATCATTTTTTCAATTTTTTGATTTAGTCCACTGTTATAATTATTGTTATATATATATATATATATATATATATATATATGTGTGTGTGTGTGTGTGTGTATGCATGTATGTATATATATAGATTGTTTATGTACTGAAACTTTCAATATTTGTTGGTCTACTGCTTGGATGAGAACGTCATCAAGTCATTAAACGGTACATTTTTTGTTTTTTTTCTAAGTCTTACTAGATTATCAAAATATAAATAATTGTAGTAAGAAATAAATCATAAAATCACCTTTTGTGGAAATATATATATATATATATATATATATATATATATATATATACATATGTCTATAAATATGAATGGTATCTGAAATTGGTACACGTGCTAAAACTAGTTATAGAACACAGGGATTCAAATGATCGAAAAGAACGAAGATCAGTAGAACAATACATCAACGCGGTTACAGATATAAACGCAAACAATTATAATTTCAAGTAGACAGTTACATTTGCCAGACTGTAATGACCTATCATTGAGCGTAGTTACAACATGAATCAAAGATAAAAAAAAAATCTATCACACGAATTGCGCACGTACGTGTATTAAGAATCTAATTTCAAGAATGAATTAATTTTATTACAGATAAATCTCGTATAATAATCCGAAGATGTTTAACAGTACGCTGTAATTTATTCCATTACGGTTAAGCACGTACATTAAAAAGTCGAGCACGTGAAAATAACTTCACTGTGAAATTAAGTTAATCATTAATTAACTTCTTATAATAACAATTTAGATGTTAACTGAGGTGTTACCGTTTCTTATACATAAATGTATGCTTTTAATATGGATGTATATGTGTGTGTTTATGCGCTTTATTTATTTTGTCTTTTCTGATTATATTTTGTATGCGGGTCGGGTAAAGTAAAAATTGTTGGATATGCATTTCAAGGTTATTTTTTTTAAAATTTTTGATATGAAGTGAATATGGTAGATATATTATTTAATAATATATTATTAATTATTATTTTATATATATATATATATATATATATATATATATATATATATATAATTAGTTATATATAATTATTTATATTTATATATAAAAATTTATAATTATATATAAAAATGTATATATATATATATATTAGTTTTTACACATTAAAAATATAAATCATATTATTTTTTTTATAATCTTACAAGACAATTAACAGATAAAAAAACTATTATTTCAAGTTAAAGTAATTATTTAAAATGAGTAATTAAATACAGGAAACACCGGTTAACAATGGAATATTAAGAACCAGGGAAGAAACCAATGAACAGATGCGATAATGAAATAATTTTTTTATTGGAAATCAGTGGAGAAGAGATAAATTCAGTCGTACTAAATGGAAGGGGTCATTATCTAGCAGTGGACTGATAATGATGATGATGAACACTGGTTAAATTCACTTTCATAAAATACAGTGAGACAGAACACTGATCATGTGACTGATATCAACCAGTCAGATCAGAGACTGCTTGACCGATATCAACCAAACAGAGAACGAATAATTTTTTCGATTAAAGTATTTTGTAAAAGTGTATATATGTATGTCTATATACGAGTATATATATATATATATATATATATATATATATATATATATATAAATATATATTAGATGAAAAGATAGCCGTTTAATAAAAAAAAAGATAAATTTAGTCCCATTAGAAAGAGATTAGTGACCTTTAAATATATCATTCCAAAGATAGCCGTTTAATAAAAAAAAGAGATAAATTTAGTCCCGTTAGAAAGAGATTAGTGACCTTTAAATATATCATCCAAGAGATAGCACTCTGAGATCATAGTTTCTTTGAAACACATCAATGGATTCCTAGATCCGCACCCGGCTTCAGATTTCCGTGTTCCCAAAATTTAAAAAAATCCTCAATTGTAGGCGATTTTCGTCAGATTAAGAACTGACAGCAACAACGAATCGCTATTTTGGAGACGTCGAAGAAAAGTATTACCGGGACGGCATGAAAGCACTGGAGCATCGCTGGATGAAGTGAATCGGAGTTCACGGGGGGACCATATTGAAAAATAAAAGTAATTCAAAAACACAAACTATATTCTTTCATAGCCAGGCCGCGAACTTTTCGAACCCCCCTCGCATTTCTTCGCACGTTTCAAATTTCATTAAGGAAACGGATGGAATTGTGATTTCGAAGAGAACTCTTTTTACTGACGACATTCACGTCATCCGCTGGATAGGAACTTTTTTAAGGTTAACGTAATTACATTCTTTCCGTGTACGTTTTCGTGCCAGCGAACAATTATGACAAATTGTTTCGGACAATTTCATACAAACATACAATCATTTTATTCAGTTCATGTCAAACATGTCAGATTTATGTACGGTTTATATTTAATACATGTTTACAGAGTTCAATGAAATTTCGTTTCAGTTATTTTTACTTCTGTTCATTTTGTTCATTCAATTGTGTGACTTTAGTTTTTTTTATTATCATTATATATATATATATATATATATATATATATATATATATATATATATATATTTTACTAAGAATGATTATAAAACAATTTGATTTAAGTCTTCGACCTTTAATCGCATGGTACATTATTTGATACTTTGAAGGGCATTTCTTTCATCCTACAAAGTACAAAAATATACAATAAATCATTATTGTTTGTTGTATTATTAGGTTGTAACATATCAAGTTGCCGAATTTCAGTCAGTCAGAGGTCGACCGCGATTATGAAAGGTTCTGTGCAACATTTTACAAGTCCATCTATTTGGAAATGACTAATGTACTGTACCCTTCAATTGTTTTTAAATACAAAGTCAGTGTTGTCATTTTTATTTTTTTATACCCTTTAACAGGACGGTGTCCACAAAATATTCGAGTCTACTTTTTTATATGAGTTCAAGTCGGGACACAGTGCAGCGGTAACAGGTAGAAATACAATGGAGCTTTCGGAGAAGGGTCGGCTAGCCAGAGAACGATTCAATTATGGTTCAAAAAAGTTCGTTCCGGTAATATGAATCTCGACAATGAGCCTCGAGGAAGGCCCGAGACCATTGTGAACGAAGAACATTTGAGAGCCATGGTGGAAGATAATCCATATACAGCAGTTCGAGCTCTCGCATGTGATTTAAGTGTTAGTTTTATGACTGTTTCTCGTCACCTCGCTGCAATAGGAAAGGTGAAAATGGTGGATAAGTGGATGCCGCACGAATTGACAGATTGTCAGAAACTGAGACGGTTAGAGGTGTGTTCTTCATCGATGATTCGAAATGATAGAACGCCGTTTTTAAATCGAATCATTACTTGTGATAGAAAGTGTATTCTGTATGATAACAGAAAAAGATCTGGACAATGATTAAATGCAAATGAAGCTCCAGGACACGCACCCAAGCCGTCATTACATCAAAAAAAAACTTAGGGTTGCTGTGTGGTGGATAAATAAACGAATAATCCATTATTCTTTTTTAAAAACACGGTTGATTCATATTCTCACGAAATCGACAATATGAATGAAAAATTAAAAACAAAGCAGCCAGTGCTGATCATTAGATATGGGCCAATACTATTGCAAGACAATGCTCGGCTACACACATCTCAATTTCCAAATTAAATTCATTAAATTATGAAATTTCACCGCATCCCCCTTATTCGCCAGATCTTTCACCGACAGACTATCATCTCTTTCGCCACTTGGAATATTATTTAAGAAATGAAAAATTCCGAAACCAAACAGAAGTGATTCAAGGATTCGAAGACTTTATAACCTCTTAAAATGTCGATTTTTATAAAAATGGATAAACAATCTAATTTCTCGTTGGCCAAACACCATTGAAGCTGATGGAGCTCATTTTAATTAAATATATTTTGTCTTGTTAAAAAAATGCGTTTTAATTCTCACCTACAAATTCCGCAATTTCATATGATACACCCTGATATATATACATTTCAATAATAATTCTATCATTTTCAGAATTTCATCTACAGAGAGATTATAAAAAAGAAGATTTTTAAAATTCTAACATTTAAAAAAATAAATAATTGTTAAAAAATCAAATAAATACAGTTTTTCTGTGCTTGAAGATGATGTAATTCTCACAGAAATGCATATAAACAACAATCAATAATGATTTATTGAATATTCTTGGTCAGAATTTTTTTGTACAGGTTATGAGATGAAAAAATAATTCATTTGTAAAAGCAAATTTGGTCACAGTATCAGTTAACATATTTGATTTTTTTTTAATTTAAAACAGACAATATATTCTAAGATAGTAATTATTTTCTGTGAAAATTTTCTCCTTTTCCAAGACAACACATCAAACAGTATTTCATCGAATCGTTGTTTCATTTAAATTTAATCATAAAATGTTTATGAATTTTCACAAATTAACTTTCGTTTCTTCACAAACGACATTTTTTCTGATCGGTACTCGTCAATAAATTGATAATTTTAATTTGTATCAAAGCATAATTCAGTGATTGAGATCCTCAAATCGTTAACATGCAGAGAAATCTCTGTATGAATGTGCTAGTTTGAAAGTAATTCGTTTTTAGTGTTACAACTAAATCAATTTTCACAAATCGTTTGTCGATAATGAGATCTCTGTCAAAATCCACACAGACTGCAATTAGTACGACCGATAATCAATTACCGAACATTCTGATTAGAAAAAGTATCTGTGGTCTGTGGCGAGGTGTGGTGTTTGAGACTGTAGCTTAATTCACTTTCATAAATGAATATTCACATTCATGAAAGTGAATTAAGCTACAATGCCAAAATAACTATAATTGAGAGAGAGTCTATTGAAATAATACACATTTATCATCCCGTTTCCTGATTGTCTATTTGCACATTGTTTATTTTTTAGCAATTAAATGATACCGAAATCGATTTCGCACGATCGTTTGCGGTGTCACTAAATATGGGTCCTTAGGTGGAGACACACTGGTCAATTTTTAGAACTGGATTCGAAAATTGAAAACAAATTGATTGAAAAGAAACAGAAAATTCTAATGGTCTTTGTATCCATGTGGTATGTGGATTGAAGAAGTGAAAAATTAATTTATTTATCGAAATGAATTCGGCCGCAGCACTGAAAAAAAATATTATATTTGTAAATGTTATCAGAAAGATAAAATCATAGAATGAGGAGTTTCTGAAAATTACTGAGATTAATACAGTTCGATATCCAATCATAATATATTTTTGTGCTTGTGAATAAATTGATTTTCGCAAAAGACTCTTTCATTCATTTTTTTGATCAAAAATGTTGAATAATAATAATTGACCAGTGTTGAAGAGTTTTGGTGATCTAAGAATGATAGGATCGGTATCGAAATGATAATACACAACAATTAGGTTCTTCAATAAACAATTAATGGATATTTTTAATCAAAAAAAATTATCAAATTGTATCACAAGAGAAATGATTAGCTTGTGAGATAAATAAAATAGTTATCTGCAAAGAAGCAACTCTAAACATATTAATAAGCGAATCTTAGATTCTGTGAAAGCTGTTAATAATTCAAGTCCTATCAAATTGCTCAATTGGTTTCCTGGATAAATATTATTGAAGTATTCGGTATTCGAAACAAATTTGTACGCTGAAGAGAATTTTCAAGTTCCAGAGAGAATTTTTAACCAAAAAGTGTAAGAAAACTGAAGATGTCCATTCGGATGAATTTATTTTTAAAAATAAAATCTGTTTCTAGTGTTGAAAACGATTAGTCATAAATAAGTTCTATATTAATACAAAGAAATGTATTAGTCTTCTCGGAAATTTGAATACAGACAAGCGTTTAATATAAATTCAAAAGACATCCAACCAGTGGAGCGTCCAATAGAACACTCCTGGCACTGGCACTCCTCATAGAAAAATGGAGAAGACATAAGAAAACGAAATAAAATCCGTGTAAAAATGTTTCTATATACACAAAGAGATTAATGTAACCAGGACTGAAATAATTCAGGAGCTCTCTAAAAAGAAAATAAAACTGATTTTATCATTTAAATAATTTTTTATAATCACCTAACGACTTTTATTGAATTCACATTAAACATTTATTTACACGTTCAACTCGCCCCTCCCTCAAGATTAAATCCTGATTCCATCCAACTATGACCAGATCTACAAAATCTACCCTTTTGTTAAATCAACTTATATGTTCACAAAAATGTTAGGAGCCTAGTCAAGAATTTCATGAACCAATGATATAATTTAAAGACAGAAATTCGTTACAACAATATATACAAAAAAAAAAAAAAAAAAAACAAAGTTACCGAATGTAGAGGCTGTCAAAGAAATACAGTTGTTTTTTGGTAAGAATTCAAGACATAAACTAGAAAATACTGTTTAAGTCTTGTAGAATAAGTCTTAGAGCCAGAGTTATAACAAACATGATCTATTAATAGAAAAAAAGGATCGCGTTCTATGTTTAGAGACCATTTTTAGCCAATTTTTAGTGACTGGGACAATTGAAAATCAACAAAATACATGCTGGATCTCTGAGAAGAAAATTTCTTCCTGCACACAAGTCTATCCATCAAATAAAATGATGATAATTTGAATATTTTTGACACTCAAATGAAGACAAAAGATGTATTCATCTCCTCTCTAACTTCTACAAGATAAGAAGGAGAAGGATGATACAAGTTCCTTCATACAATAATCAAGTTTAACAGAAATATTAACTTTTGTCAGTACTTCGACCAGAATATCACTATTCATAAAACAAACCGAAAATGGGATACAAAATGTGGATATTCACTCGTATTAAATTTCTTAAAATGAATTTAATTTGTATTTTTTTTTTCAAAGATTTAATCGAAAATAGGATTTTGTTGTATCAATTCCTAATAAACCATCGTTTATTTATAAAAATGTATGAATTTCGTGTCACAAGTTGTTGTTATTGTCGCTGAGTAATTATGTTAAGTACTATTTATTAATTAAATATTAGTAAATGGCTGTTTAAGTTCATAGATTAACAAAAAAAAAATATCACTCTTTAATCAACTATCTTTCCGTTTAAAAAATATTTTAAAAAACGCCACTATTCACTTTATTTTAAACAGTTAGGAATTATCTAAATAAAATTCACTTTTGTTTCAAGAACGTAAACGTTTTAAGTGCGTTTGAAACAATTTTAAACATGTTTTAAGAATTTCCATTATTCCTTTTTATCAAAAAACTGTCGTTCGAATATCGAAAACACTCAATAAACTCTTTTCCAAACCTTTCAATAAATGTAAATCCATTTTACTTCAATCGCTCGTCATAAAATATAAAAACAAATCCGAACCTCTTCTTCACTATCCGTCGTGTGTGTGATTATTACTATTAATCGATCGTTAAAATATGTCGATGGACGTGTGAACTTCTTAGCATTTCTCACCGAAAAAAAGCCGACTGTTCCAACTCTGACGGACACACTCGCGGCCGTTACAAATATCTTACTGTGCGCATTGTCAGTGGATTCACATGTGGAAAAATACCTTCTATTATTTACAGGCACGGCAAGAGAATTAAAATTATTATGAAATGTATCGCACGGTGAGTATGCGAATACAATACGCATTCACATTGCTCACGTATGCGCTTCGCAGCCATCAGGGCCGGTGCTCATAAAAGTGCATACGGATCTCGGTGGGCTGCGTGCCGTATTTACTGAATACTTAAAAAAAATCAGTACGTGCGTTTCGATCACACTACCAGTTTTGTATACTGAATGGCGGTGTTGCGAATCCGGTTGGGAACTGGTCTCGGGAGAGAATAAATTCGAGTATTGTGGAAAGCATGTAATGTATTTGCATATGTATAATGTGTTTGTATAGGTACAAGTACGTGTATATATATATATATATATATATATATATATATATATATATATATTTATATATATATATATATACATATATACGAGTATATATATATATATATATATATATATATATATATATATATATATATATATATATAAAGAGAGGCAATGAATCGAACAAAATGGAAAATCATGAATCATGGAAGAGGCCTTCATCCAGCAGTGGATTAATAGAGGCTGAAGATGATGATATATATACATATATATACATATATATATATATATATATATATATATATATATATATATATATAAACCATAACAGAAATAAAAATATAAAAAGGTAGAGAAAAATCTGTTTTTCTGTACATTTAAATTTTTCTGTACCTCGATGCTCTAAGAATGACAGTCCAGTGACGTATGTGATTCCAGAATACTTTCTTTAGCACACAACGACCTAATTAACTTTATTTGAAGATGATATTATCTGCAGGTGATAAATCATTCTCTCGCCACAGAAACCATAACATTTTTTCTGCTCAAAAATAGTATTAATTTAATTTATTAAAACATTCATTAATTATCTACCTAATAAAACAAAAATCAATTTGTACAATTGATTGTTGTAGAAGTCATTGCAGTAATAATAATTTATGAGTCAACAAGATTTATGAATGTCATAAGGACACAAATTAAATTGTGAAATAATTTGAAATGTATTTCTGTACCTTGACGGTTTGAGGGCGACCGCTTCGTCTATAGTTGAATTAGAACCATGCTTAAGTTAGAGAGCTTGTACAAAACTTAAACGTTACTCATTCAGCAGTTCTGGAACATTTAAAATAAAAAATGTATATGAATTTAAAGGTGATGAATCGCAATTATTTTTCAAGTAATCTAATAGTTGGGTTAACGAAGAAAACCCCGTCTATCACATCAGCAACAATCAAGCAGATGTTAAATCTACAAGTAGATACCTCTACTACAAGAAGAAGACTTATCGAAAAGAATTTGATTGGTAGAAATCCTGGAAAAGTATTATTATTGGACGAAAAGCTTAAAACAAATCGAATAAAATTTGATCAAGAACACATAGACTGGCCGCTTACTGAATATTTACTATAATATAATTATTGAGCTTTATAGTTACTATTTCATTACTTTCTATGTTTAAAAAAAACAATTTTTTTACATTAATTTGTTTTATTTATTTTTGAAAATTTCTGTATCGAAAGCTGTTGATGCTATATTTTGCACAGTACTGCATATATATATATACATATATAGATAGATAGATAGATAGATAGATAGATAGATTGTTCAGCAAATTTTATTCAAATTGCTAAATGTTTTTTGTTCATATGTATCTGTATATATATATATATATATATATATATATATATATATATATATAAATATATATATTGTATATATATATATAGATAGATAGATAGATAGTTCAGCAAATTTTATTCAATTTGCTAAACGTTTTTTGTTCATATGTATGTATATATATATATTAGGTTTGTAGGCGAATAAATTATTCTCTCGCTCCAGAAACCATAACATTTTTTCTACTCAAAAATAGCATTAATTTAATTTATTAAAACATTAATTAATTATCTGCTTTATTTTCTTGTACTCCTAAAATATAAAAAAATATATAATTATATAATTATATAATATAATAAATATAAATAATATATATATATATATATATATTATACAATATAAATATAAATAATAAATATAATATTATATATATATATAGGAGATAACTTAATGAACGTTTTAATAAATTAAATTAATGCTATTTTTGAGTAGAAAAAATGTTATGGTTTCTGGGGGGGAAAGAATAATTTATTCGCCTACAAACCTAATATATATATATATATATTAGGATACTAAATTGACCAAAATATCTGAATATATTTTATTAGTTTGACAAGAAAATGTTTTTGTTTTATGAATTCTGACCTTAATTTTTTCCAATAAAAGTGTTCATGTTAATATCACTTTAAAGTACATTTTTCAGTCTGTATTTTGGTGATATCGACTTCGGTTTTACTATTAATTTTGATTAAAATTGGGCTATTGAATTAAAGATGGAAAACAAGCAAATAAGAACATTTTTTGAATGAGTATAAAACGGATGACAAAACAACAGAAACTGCTCTTAAACTGAACGATACTTTCGGTGTAAGTACTGTCAAGGAACGTACAGTTCAATGACGGTTCCAAAAATTTCGAGATCGGCACGAGAGCTTTGAAGATGAAGAAGGTCGCGGGCGTTCTTCTTCAGTTCAAAACGACCAACTGAATACATTAGTTGAATTAGTACCACGTCCAATAATTCGACAGCTTGTACAAATCTTAGGAGCTAGTCATCCAACAGTATATATATATATAGGAAAATCAAAAAAGAGAAGAATGTATACGAATTTGAACGACTAA
The DNA here is from genome assembly GCA_034766995.1 of Acanthacorydalis orientalis. NCBI lineage: Eukaryota > Metazoa > Arthropoda > Insecta > Megaloptera > Corydalidae > Acanthacorydalis > Acanthacorydalis orientalis. The sequence goes on along the minus strand of CM068318.1, from coordinate 40,682,448 downwards.
AACCGCAATTATTTTTCTACCAACCTAATATATATAAGTGACGACGACATTTTTGAGCAAGGACACTCACTACTATAGTTGGCGAGATGAAAAACTAATTTATTTGTGAAACTAACACGAATCTTTCTGTACTTTGTGTTCGCGTTAATGGAAGGACGACCCTGCACTTAAAATAAACTTTATATTAAATTAATTTCACACCTCTGTTCGACAGTTACCTCTATCGCCATTACACATCGTGTTTCGTTTACATAATAGACGTTCCTTAGTTCTGAGAAAGATTGTAATTAAAATGCGAATTACTTTCAGCGAAACAATACATCAATAAAAAATACAAACATGAAACGAATATATAAAATGGATTATCAGTTAATAAATTTCAAATGATTGGCTATTATTTATCTATTAGAAGAAAATGAGTGAATACCTTATATAATTCTTTCTTTTTTCTTATTGACAAAGAAGCATCCGATATTGCAAAATCATAATTACAAGTAAAACTCTGACAAGTAAGATTCTAACATGGTCGGTTCAGACTTAATTATGATTAAAATACAAGTACAAAAAAAAGTATAGTTAATTTGAATACTAACTATATTCTGCTAATTAGTTTTGAATTATACTTTGCATACATAACATCGAGATTTAAAAAAAATTCAACAAATGAACGAATTGATCTTTAAAGGGACCCGGTGGTCTAGAATTTTCGAAAAATCGATTTTTTTTTTCGAAAGTATAGTATCTTAAAAATATACTGTTAAAATTTGATGACGAAATTCAGAGTATTTCAGGATCTACATCCCATTAGAAGGTCAGGTCAGTTTCTTGAGAATATACTTGCTTGAAACTTTAAACGCGTTTATCTCGAAACTATTTTTTTTCGTCTTGCGGGGGCCAGAAAAAAAAAACTACTTGACCGATTTGTCTGAAATTTTAATATGTAAAATTTTTTAAAAACTATTAGTTTTAATTGTTAAAACTAATAGTTTCCGTAAAATATTTATATTTTTTTTATTAACAAAACATTCAAAAATACTGGTCGTTTTCAAACTTGTACTTTTGACTACGCGCCATTTGGTCAAATTTTTTTTTTTTATTCTACTTACTGCGATAGCTATACTTATACTAATTAAAAATTCGTCAATTGTTTTATTTCAGATCAGAGGGAGAGATAAATCATCATTCACCACGCAATTCCATTTTTTTAGAGAGGGAGATTTCAGCATCATTTTTCTAATTAAAAAAAAATTTTTTTTTGTCTTTATTTTCATTTTTGTGTAGTTTATTAGTAATAAAATAAGTGTAAAAAATTTGAAAGCATTATTCATTACCCTCATATAGAAAAAAAATTTTTTAAAATAGCTTAAATTTTAGGCCGCTAGACCACCAGGTCCCCTTAAATGTAACTACAAAGAAAATATAATAAAAAATATGACGTAATTTCATCTCTGGAATGTATAAAAATCTAAATAGATACACATTTGATTACAAAATCAAATAAAAATTTAATAGGTATAAGAAATGTACAAAGTTCGAGGTAAGTAAGTGTTTTAAAAAATCTATTTACATTAATTATAATTAATAGTTGTTAAGATCACGGACCGTAAAAGAATAAATAACTGAGTATACGTCGGGAACGACGGGACTGTCTTTGAAATCGTTTTTTTTTCGAATCAATAAAAAGTCAATTTGATTCACCATTTGTAAATTTCATGAGATTTTTATAACGCATTTAAAATTGATGGCATTCAATTTTACGGTCAACAAATATAAACGTTTACTGATTCAAAGGAAAGAGATCTAATGGGGTACTCTCATTCCTAAATTATTTACAATGATTAAAATGTATTGGGTTGGTGGAAAAATATCTGCAGTTTTTATCATTTTAAGATTGACGACGATTTTTCTAGTTACCGTTATCTTTTGTTATAGCCATGTGATGCATCATTGTAAACAATCAAATCAGCACTGCTGATTGCAGCTTATGTCTATTGTTTTTATTCTCTAGAATTGTTGGATATGACCTTTTAAATTAGTCATGGGAAAAATCAAATTAGCACGATTCTGTTGTATGAGTTTAAATTGGAAGGTAAAGCAACAGAAACGGCTCGAAATATCAAATTTGCTTTTGGTGAACAGTCTGTTAGTGAATGTACAGCTCTACACCACTTCCAAAAATTTCGTAATGGAAACGAAAGCCTTGATGATGAGAAGAGTCGTGGGCGTCTATTCAGTTATAGATAATAATGATTTATGAACCATTATTGAAGCGGACCCACGTGAAACAACTCGAGAGGTGGCAGAAGAACTCAATGTTGATCATTCAACAGTTGTTCGACATTTGAGTCTAATTGGAAAGACAAAAGAGCTGGATAAATGGGCGCTGTGCGAACTAAACGAATATCAAGCAATTCGGCGATACGAAGTATGCTCTGGGTTTCTATTGAGTGACAAAAATGATTTCTTTCATGATCGCATTGACACATGTGATGAAAAGTGGATTCTATACAACAATAGGAAACGTTCATCACAGTGGCTGGACCAAAGAGAAGCACCAAAACAGTTTCCTAAACCGAAGCTTCATGAAAAAAGATTATGGTCACTGTTTGGTGGTTGAAAAGTAGCATCATTCAATGCAACTTCTTAAATCCTGGTGAAACAATAACAGCAGAAAAATATTATCGGAAAATTGAAAAGCTGCATGAGAAGTTGCATCGTTTACGGCCAGTATTAGTCAATCGAAGAGGGCCAATTCTTCTTCATGACAACCCACGATCATACGTTGCACAAATACTTTAAAAAAATTAAATAAACTGGGTTACTGAAACCTTATCTCACCCACATCTTATTATCCAGACTTGTTTCCGACAGATTATAATTTTTTTAAACACTTGAGTAATTTCCTACAAGAGGTTTTCAAAGATCAAGAACTCATGAGCTCAAAGCGCTTTCGAAGAATTCGTTAATTCCAGGATTCCAGAATTCCATCATGCATGAATAAACAAACTTGTTTCCCTTTGGGAGAAATGTGTGCAGGCAATTTTCTTTATTTTGATTAATAAATATAATTTTAACTGATATATGCGTCTTTATACGCGATATGTAAAGACCGCAATTATTTTCGCACCAACCTAACAAAATTGTGTTAAAATTAAACAATTCTGAACGGATTTGAATATATTTCAAATTATTTAATTTCTTTTTCAATCATACTATTGTATGATGCTGTTTGCAATTCTCAAAAACGACAGTTATCTATGTTACTTATTTACTTTTTAAAAAATATTTAACACTGACAATAAATAACTAAATTCTAGTAATAAATAAATATTAACAATTACAAAAAAATAGAACAATAATAAAATACTGTAAAAATTGCACGACCTTCGATAACATTTCTTCAACATATTTTCTAACATTTAATACAACACCGATCTAATATTTCGATGGCAATGCTATTATTATCAAAGAGCTAAGGTCCAGAAAAATCTTAAATTTAAATGGATGACCAAAATGAAAAATGCAGAATTTTATGGGTTATAGGTTATGAAATCTTACCTCACCCATCTTATTGTCCGCACCTGTCTCCGACAGATTATCATTTTTTTAAACATTCGAGTAATTTCCTGCAAGAGAAGGTTTTCAAAGATCAAGCATCAGCTCAAAACGCTTTCAATTAATTCCAGGTCTCCAGAATTCTATCTTGTAAGAATAAACAAACTTCTTTCCTGTTGTGAGAAATGTGTGCAGGTCACTGGTCTTTATTTTGATTCATAAATATGATTTTTAACTGATACTTGTGTCTTTACACTGATACGTCAAAACCGCAATTATTTTTACATCAACCTAATACAATTAAGATTGATTTTTTTTCTTATAATTTGAAAATTATCTCAGTTTGTTATCTCATTCTCAATTTCAAGACAAAACGTATCTTTCTAATAAGAATTACATGCATTCCATATAACAAACAGCACTGAAATTAAATTTTATTTTCTCATCACGAAATTATTTCCAGTAATGAACTGTAGTATAAATTTTGTGAAATTTTAAAATAAATCACTTGTTATATCTCAGACTACTTGCATATGAAAATAACTACTTAATAAATTAATCAGATTCCATTTGTAACATCTGAAACAAATGTCTAAAGGTCAGAAGAAAAGACAGATATGAGATATTTTTTTTAAAAAAAAAAGAAAGACACGTTTATTTTTCTATAAATATTTTTTATGATACAAACACGAGATTGGATATTGAATATATTGATTCCAGAACAGTTTATGTAGACATTTCGATGCTACAAAATATGAGATATATCACTATGTCCATCGCAATAAATTATTTATATGGATGAGGGAAAAACATCCGTGTGACATTGCTTGCGGCAAGAAGAAACTACACAACTGTACAGAATGTACAAGATATGCGATGTATGAAATCATAAAAAAGCGGTAAAATAATTCGTAAGTGGATTATTGATTCAATGTACGGTCGTTATGGTAACAGCGACAAATAATTGTACTTGTGGAGATTAAGTTACCTTGTTAAAACAAATATTTTATTTAGACGTTTCAGACAAAATAATATAATTTCACTAATCACAAACCATTATATGTGTATATATATATATATACACACATATATATATATATATATATGTATGTATGTATCATCATCTTCAGCCTTTGTTAATCCACTGCTGGATAAAGGCATCTTCCATGATTTTCCATTTTGTTTGATTCAGTGCCTCTTTTTTCCACAGATTTCCAAGAAAGTTTTTAATATCCTTATCCCATCTGTTCATTGGTCTTTTTCTGGGTCTTTTCATATTCCTTGGTTCCCAGTCAATACTTTCTCTTGTCCATCGGTTGTCTTCTCTTCTTGCGATATGTTCCGCCCATTTTCATTTCAGACTCTTTACTTTTCTTATTATATCTGTGACTCCTGTTTGTTTTCATATCCATTCTATTTTCTTTCTAATATATATATATATATATATATATATATATATATATATATATATATATATATATATATATATATATGCAGAGAAGGATCTATATAGAAACTAATGAAGGTTAAGCTTCAGGGCTCCGCTTTGTAAGTGACCCGACAATGAATGAAAATTAAAAAAAATGCGCTGTACAAATAACCAAAACATCGGTCAATTTTCTTTTTTAATAATTTCTAAATAAATTAGTTTTCATTATTTTTTATAGATCGTTTATTTAACCCATGGCATTAAGTATGACAGATGATATCGGCCAAATGATCCATTACAAATACAGTCTCTTTCAATTAGATTTTTCATGACTTTTCCACATACTTCTGGTGTTACTTTGAGCGATTTTTTGTTGAATGCTATCCTTAAGCTGTTATATTATTAATGTCTTGTTGGCGTAAACCCTTTTCTGTAAGTAAAAAATCTGGTGCAGGTGAACGAGGTGACCGAGCGATGAAACCAAATTTTGAAATTATTTAACCAGGAAATGTACTGCACAAAATTTGAATCGTAGCGCGAATTGTGTGCGATGTGGCACCTTCCTGTTGAAACCATATGTGCTGTAGACCTTGTTTATTAATTTCAGGCACGAAGAAGTTTTGCAGCATCGTACGATATCGATGACCAGTGACAGTAACAACATTTCCATTAGTTCCATTATCTTCAAAAAAAATGGCTCGATGATGCCACGAGCCCAAATTACACACCAAACAATCACTCTACGAGGGTGAAGTGGTCATTCATGGATCATTCTTACTTTTTTTTCGATCCTCAATAACACTGTTTTCCACCTGTATATATATATATATATATATATATACATATATATATATATATATATATATATATATATATATATATGTAGAGAGAGAGAGAGAGGGAGGGGGAGAATAAAGGATATGTGAAACGGATTTCGCTTGATAACAGTGAACAATGACAATAATGCAAGTCACATATTTAATAAAACATTTTTTTAAAAAAAAAAAAGCAAACAAACAAATAATAAACGTACAGATGAGCCGTTGTTAGCTGGATGTCGGCGGTGCAACCGACTCTGAAGCATGCAAATGTGGCAGCGGCGCGCGGAGGACATCGAATACACGTCACGCGATGTGGCAATCCTTTTTCGGGTCGCTGGTTACAACGTTTTGCTTCGATGATCCGGTCAACAGCAACAATACATCATGTATTCGTATTGTTCGCATAATGTGTATCCATTCAACGGGCATCCGAAGTTATTGAGACACGTCACAGGTAAGTTATCTAGAAAATCGGTTCTGATTGCGATTGGAGAATATTATGTCGTTCGAACGAAGCGAACAATGAGATTAGTAGGTTACCCTACTAAAAAAAGTCTCTTCGAATCAGTCTCCTAGCAGTTAATCTCTACACGTTTTATATTTATACAAAAATGTGTCAACGTTTTGTGTTGAACTTAGTAATAAATACTCAGATATTGTCATAAACTATAACCGAATGAAATAAATTACAACTGAATCAAATTATATTCAAAAATCACTAAAATAAATAAATCAACACACTTATAGAAGACTGGAGAGCATTAATAAGCAGATGAAATGTTTATTAAATAACAGGAAACAAAGATGATAGTTACATTTAAAAACTAAATAATAGAGAGAAAAATAGAAACTGTTTTCTGCAAAATTGAACTTGGTAAAACAAGTTAAACTTACAAATAAATATTCAGTTCTTATACTCAGTAGTAAATACTCAGCTAGTGTAATTCAATAAAACCGACTAAAATAAACTATAATTGAGTCAAAGTTATTCCAAAAAACTGAAATACTATAAAAATCAATACATTTGGTGAGTTTTATTAGACTGGAAAACATTAAAACATGAATTATTTATAAAATTGATGATACAACAATAATATCTATATTTAGAAACTAAATAACAGAATATCCACAGAAAACAAGTATAACTGTTTTCTGTGGAAGGAGATAAAATAAGGAGTATGTTTTAAAGTGCTGAATAAATTCGTATTTAAATAAAAATCAAACGTAAGACTCATATTTCTACCTATATACTAGACAATTAATGCAGTGAATCATCTCATTCGTTTCAAAGTACTTTTACATAAGCGTTTTTTTTTGTGCCAGAAAATGTGGACCACAATAGAAAACACATTCTTGTCACTATGCCCATTCATACAGAGTTAATATGAAGGTATGTATTAACGAATGTATTTACAACTATAAAAGTATTTTTTTTTGATAACACAAAACCTCATATAGAACAACTCTTAGTATCATTTAATCGCGAGAAAAATAATCAATGTAGAAATATAGAATTAGATCAGCCCCACACTGCATGCGACAAAATGTCTTAGACAATCTAGTGTGTCTTGAATTCAAGCTTAGACAGCGCATGCTTAACATGATTTGAAATTCCTCGTATAAACCAATCAAAATGCAGCACTGGCCATATGATCATAGATACTATGGCTGGTATGGATTTTAAACTTCGTTGCAATTAAATATGTTAATCTTCACTATTCTTACTAGAAACCTATATAATTTTTACTGTTCGTTAAAAACGGTTACTTTCTGTCAATTATTTTTTATATGGTTTTTTAAATTATGATACAAATGTATTATCACTCACATGATGATTAATAATATTAAATGTAAATAAAACAACACATTTTATTAGTCCAATATCATAACATAACATTTATTTACACATCTGAAATGTATTAACAAACATATGTTATAGCTCTGAGTGTTTTTAAAACCCAAATCTAGCTAAACTGTGTAAGCCTCTAGTTAAGATATACTTTCATGTTAAAGCTTTGCAAGCTGTGATAGCTGATCTCTGCATGCCTCGAGTCAAGACGCACGTTAAGATTGTCTAAAACCATCAGAATGGCTACCTTTACATTGTTTTAAATGTATCAAGCACTCATTGAATCTGACACGTTAGACACATTTAGATGATAAACTTTGTCACATTTTGACATCAGACTATACGATTTCTCTCTTACTCTCTTCAGCCTTTCCATTTTTTACCCTACATTTCCCATGTCTAAGAATGTCTAAGACCGTTTATCGTATCGGGTATACGGCTGACCTTAGGAAATAGGCCGATAAATATTTTTTATTCCAATATGACTAAATTTTCTTTCTCGAATGAATATTCATCCACTACAAATCGCACGAATGGATTCTGATCAAAAAATCAATAATTGAGTAATGATCATTCTTATAATTAAGTGAATTTCAATGGCAACGCTATCATCTTCAAAAAATTGGCGAAGAGACATTTAATTGCAATACTAAAAAACTATAATTAATTTAACAAATTACTTCTCAGTAATATGATGGACTTATCCATGCTTTAATGCTTGGGGATGATAGAATTTTCATTGAAATTCATATAAGCAATAATCAGAATGATAAGTGATCAATTAATGATCGTTTCAAGAAAAAAATTATGTAGAGGTTTGTGAAGATTGAAAATTCATTTATGAAATACTCGTTCTTACTCTCACTCTTTCTTACTTTGTGATTATTAGACGAATACATAGTATATTACACAGTGCTAAAATTAATAAGAAGTATCTCTACTGCTATAAATGTAAGTCAATATTACGGTGTTTCATTTATCTTTGCTTTATGTGATCAGAAAAAGAACAAAAAAGCAAACACACTCAACTAAAATAAAACTTGATCTATATACGAGGGATAATCAAAGAGCAAAAACATTTAAGGAGTGAAAATCTCTTATTTCAGAAACAAAATGTTTATAAAATCCATTTTTCAACATATTCTCTCTGAACTTCTATGCACTTCTATGCATGTGTAATCCTTAAAGGGATTCTATATTCCGTCCCTACTGAAATTTGTTGGTCCCTTGGGGGGACACTCTTGCACAGTATTAATGAATTCTCCTTATCAGAAAGAAACTTTTATCCTCGCAACTCCTCTTCTAGTAACCCAAAAAGAAATCATTTGGTGCTAAATCGGGACTATTTGGTGGGTGGCCCAGGAGCTCAAAACTTGGAACGCTCTATCTCACAGGGTTAAAAAAACAAATCAGTGTGTTCCAGATCTGGATTCTGAGTTCCTTGACTACATCCAACGTTTAACCGTGATTTAATGCCCAGTGATTTACATCTTTTTGAGCTGCTAAAAGAATAACTCGAAGGATAAAGGTTCCTTTTTGACGAAGAAGTCATTCATATTATAAAAGGTGGCTGCGTAAGGAACCAAAAAGTTTATTCTAGAATGAAGTTCCAAAACTCATTAACCGTTTGATTAATTGGGTACAAGTTAGGGACGATTAAGTTAAAAATGACCTTAACAAAAATAGCATGAAGAAAATTATTACTATGTACTTTACGACTTGCCCTCAAAATTATTTTATTGTGATGAAGTTTACAATTACAACGCCGTATTACTGTGAGATCAATGGAAGTTGAGGTTAGGTCCGGGGTCTTAGCCGTGGCTTTTAAACCGATTTTGAAAGGAGAGTCGTATTTCAGGAAGTGAGTATGAGGGGTGGTTTAAAAGATGAAGTCCGGAAAAAATTAAAAAAAAAAATTTCAAAAAGACACCCTAATTTATATATGTATATATATATAGAGAGAGAGGGGGGGATAGAGAGAAAAAATTGAGGCTTCAACATGGAAGTATTAAAATGGGGCGCAGGGGTTAAGAAAAGTCATGTTATTTTTTACTCAGTATTTTAATTCAATTCAATACTAAAATACAATTGAACTAAAATACTTAATGGAGGATAACATTTTTTTTAATTTTTGTGTTTTTTAATACTTTTGTGTGGAAGCTTAAGTTGAATCACTTTGTATATATATATATATATATATATATATATATATATATATTGATTGGATGAAGATGATGTTGATATATATTAATTGTTTTGATATATATTGATTGTGCTAAGCCAACTGAATGTAAAAAATTAAAATTAAATCAAGTGTGCTTAGAATAAGGCAAGCATATATCAGTCATAGATTGATGATATTCTTCTAATCACAGTTTGTTATTCTATGGTTGTTGTAAGAATAGAAGATTCCTGTTAATTAGTTAATTTCCTCTATCATGCATATACGAATTAGTATTAGATACAGATAGACTCTGTTCTACAACACAGAAACAGATGAACTACGCTGTATTCGAATGCTAACGTACAAATGCAAAAATATTATATCACAGCTGTCTGTCTTTTCCTGATCGAACCGAAAACTCACCGTAAAACCTCGCACATCCGCAACAGTATCCACCGACAATGGCCGGATCGTCGTCGCAGAAATGTTGTGGGCATCCAGTGCACCTCGGTCCTAGACCCAGTGTCGGGAAATGCACTTAAAAAAAGCAACGTACATTTATAAATATATTTAGTGTGAACGAACACGGTGTACGGACGTTGGGCGACGGGGTGTGCAGGTGTAAAGGAAATACGTCAAGACGTGATCGGGATACGAATCGATCGATTCGTCTTCACAATCGATTGAAAACGAGACAGAGAGTTATGAGTGGACATTTGCACGGTGGCGTTTTCGTATTATTATTATTTGTTGTGTGTGTGAGTGTGTGTGTTTTTATTTTATTTTGGACGAGCGCTTCGGCATTCACTGAATGAATCGATCGGAAAGAATGCCATTATCAATTAAATCTCCGTGCGTAATTCAATTAATATATAAAAGGTGAAATGTTGCGTTCGAATATGGTTGTTAAAAGGCTGTTCCATCAATGAAACGATCATTGTTGTTTTTTTTTTAGATATTTTATGAAGACAATAAGTAATTAATTGTTTCTTGCATTTCAAACCTGTATCGAACTTAATTTTACAAGAGAATATCACAGAATATATACGAGGGTAGAGTGATAAGTACCCGTGTCTGACAAGAAAACACAACTGTTTTTGAGAAAATTATTTTCTATTTTTCAAGGTAATCTCTTTTTATCTCGATGCACTTAGTCTAACGCATGTCCAATTTTTTTATCCCTTCCGAATAGCACGGTTTGTCAAACTGCTCAAAACAGGCATTTATAGCAACGATAACTTCTGAATTTGACAAGTCATCTGGATTTTTTGCAACTTTTCCCAGATTGTGACCAAGCGCCATTTCCTACCTCTACGTTTCTCCTTCCACGAAGTTAAACTTCACACTATTCTGTCATATATTGGTTATCGGGTCTCTAACGACTCCCACGTAACCACGTCGATGGCTCCCCTCATTTATTTCATGATAAACAACAGCGCAAATCGGTCTTAAAAAAATCTGAATTTGATGCAAACCATTTATCTTCGAGCCATTCCTTCAAGTTTGGAAACAGGAAAAAGTCACACGGTGCCAAATGTGGAGAATATGCTGGATATGGAAGCGATTCGTAGTGCAATTCGTGCAATTTTACCATCACAATTGTTGATTAGGGTGCGGTGCGTTGTCGTGATGGAAGAGTACTTTTTTCTTTGGCAAATGAGAACGTTTTTTCTTGATTTCATCATTCGGATGGTCCAGTAATGATGCATAATAGGCTCCTGTTATTGTTTATTCTCTTTTTCAAGATAATAAATTAGCAATATTCCACGAGCATTCCCGGAAACAGTCGCGATAAACTTTCCAGCGTATGCAATAGCTTTTGCCTTCTCTGGTGCACGTTCGCCAGGATAATTCCATTGTTTTGACTGCTCTTTCGTTTCAGGTATATGGTGATAGATCCATGTTTCATCAGCGGTAATGTAACGACTCAAAAATTCACATCGAGTACGTTTAAACGTCGTTAAACACACCTTTGAAATGTTCATTCGAACGCGTTTTTAGTCGATTGTGAGCAGACGCGGCACCCATCTGCTGTATAATTTTTCCATATGTAAATTTCCTTGTAAAATGTTCCATACACGTTCATCTGAGATACTTACTATCTAATTTACTTTGATTCTACGATCATTAAAAACAATTTCATGGATTTTTCCAATCATCTCTTCAGTAGTCACCTCAACTGGACGACCACGTTTAAATCCATTGAACCAATATCAAGGTGCAGAGTCCCCGTACACGGCGTGTAAAATTTCTTTAATTTCTCCACACGTTTTTCCATCCGAAAACAGAAATCAAATCAGTGACCGATCCTGACTTTTTTCCATAGTTGAAAAAGAGCAGTAGTCGTTTATTTTGAATAACTATCAAAATTAAGCTAATTAAAATATTGTGATCAAACTTGGACAGCAGTAGTTTGAAAAATAATGCTGTTAAATGATATTCGAGTTTGATATCAATGGTTTCATATCTTGTAAAAAAATACATGGATAATTATCACTCTATCCTTTTATTTAAATTTTTTCAAAGTTTTCATGCCTTTTTGTGATTGAATTTCGAATATTCTGGCACGTTTTCTTGACAGTCTAGAAATGTTTTATTTCACTTAAATGTGTGGTAAGAAACATTCCTGGATTTCCATTAACATTTTTTAATATACTGTAAAATTTAATGAAAATTTTGATGATTTGGCAAAATGGTGTCAATGCGCTGCTTTAAATTTCAATTACATTTTTTTTTAGTAAAGGTGATAGAATATGTCTTACCCAGACAGAAGTGAAACACAAACGCTATTTATCCAGTTTGAACATATGAACATTTGTTAGAACCAAGAAAGATCATTGTAATCTGTTTAGATATAGAAAGTGTATTTCATAAGATAATCGTTCAATCTTATTTTTTTCGCCGCACGGATTTATAAACACGGTTAACATTTTTTCCGAATCATGGAGTAGAAAGGGTTAAATTGAAAGTAAATTAAAACGTTACGAAGGTGAAAAAATGAAACTTTCTCAAGAGTATGTAAAAATCGATGCAGTGAAATTAACATAATCGTCGGCATGTATTTTCGTGTAAGTGCCATTTGTGTTTATTTTAGTGTTGTAAAACGGACTGAAAAGTTTCAGGCAACATTATGAAATATGTATGTTTTTTTTCCTAAAAAAAATATGCCACGTTGTACGAAATGAAAGAAAAATATAACGCGTCTTGCTAGGCGATTTGAATAAAATCGATGTTGAAAAATGAACAAGTGTTCCAGAATCAAAATTAAATCATGCAGCAGTATTTACATAAACGGTGACGTGTTTATGTAAATTCACGTGCTCGATTTTAAATTCACGACGAGGAAGTAGAAATATTTTGACAAGTTTATGTTCGCTGTTTGTTTATATTTCGTTTTTCATATTTGAAAATTTTAATAGGACTTCGAAATCGTTTCACTGCGTACAGCCGAAACACACATTAAAACTGAACATGTTTTCATTTCTGTACATATTTTATTTAGATCTTTTTTTAAAAAAAATTAATATAAATTTACTACGAAAAAAATATCAAAAATGCGGACTGACTTCCATGTTTTTTTTTAAAAAAAAATATATCATGTCAAAAAATCATGGTATAAAAATCCTATTTCATATCTTAGAGACTAGTACAAGATTTAAGAAGACCATTACCCCGAGCCCAGTTTTAACACTGTGGCTAAATTTACTTCCACAAATGAATTCGTTTCATACCCTGCAAACTACAAATACATTTCTGATCAAAAATTATTAAAATCGCTATCGAGAAACGCACAAGCACAATCAAAAACAAACATGATTTATAGAACACTTAATAAAAAGATATTTGCGGTTTCCGGGATGAAAAAGTGATTCATTTGTGGAAAATAAATTGTATCAAAAGTACGGATGGATATTTTATTTCTAATATTAGATCGGTGCAAAAATAATTGCGGTTTTTATGTATCGAGTATAAAGACGCATATATCAGTTGAAAATTATATTTATGAATCAAATAAAGACCATTAGCGTGCACACATTTCTTCCGACGGGAAACAAGTTTGTTTATTCCTACAAGATGGAATTCTGGAATCCTGGAATTAACGAATTCATCGAAAGCGCTTTAAGTGTATGTTTGATCTTTGAAAACCTTCTCTCGTAGGAAATTACCCAAATGTTTAAAAAAATGATAATCTGTCGGAGACAGGTCCGGAGAATAAGGTGGATAAGGTAAGAATATGGCCGTAAACGATGCAACTTCTCATGCATTTTTTCAACTTTATGATAATATTTTTCTGCTGTTATTCTTCCGTCAGTATTTAAGAAGTTGTAGTGAATGATGCCAATTATCGACCACCAAACAGTGTTCGTAATCTTTTTTTCATGAAGCTTCAATTCTGGAAACTGTTTTGGTGCTTCTCCTCGGTCTAACCAGTGTAATGAACGTTTCCGATTGTTGTAGAGAATACACTTTTAATCGCATGTAACAATGAAATCAAAAAAGGAGCATATTTGTTACTCAAAACAAGCGTAGAGCGAACTTCATATCGCCGAATTGCTTGACGTTCGTTTAGTTCATACGACACCCATTTATCCAGCTTTTTTGTTTTTCCTATTAGACTCAAATGTCGAACAACTGTTGAATGATCAACATTAAATTCTTTTACCCCTTCTCGAGTTGTTTTACGTGGGTCCGCTTCAATAATGGTTCTTAAATCATTATTATCTAAAACTGAAAGACGTCCATGACACTCTTCATCATCGAGGCTTTCGTTTCTATTACAACATTTTTGGAACCGGTGTTGAGCTGTACGTTCACTAATTGACTCTTCACCAGAAAAAATGTTGATATTTCGAGCAGTTTCTGTTTCTTTAAACTCATACAAAAAAATCGCGAGAATTTGCTTTTTTCCCATGACTGATTTAAGATGTTATATCCAACAATACTAAGGAATGAAAACAATAGACAAAAGCTGGCTAATTTCATTGCTTACAATGATATATTACATGATTAAAACATAAGATAACGTTAACTAGAAAAATCGGTTCCAAACTTAAAATGATAAAAACCGCAATTATTTTTATACCAATCAAATAAATACATGTATATAAAACACATAAGTTCTAATACTTACATCTTCTCTCTGTTCTCGAAATCGCCGTCGAATTTTTCCATTTAGCCCCATGGACATCCGATCCTATAACAATGATGATAAAAATCAGTTTTATACTAAGACTAAGTATTCTTTCCATTGTCGGTAACTCATCCGTTACCCATAATATTCTTTATTTATATAGTGGACGTTGGATTTTTAAAATCCAGACAAAACATATTAAAAAGCAATTACATTCAAAGCGTCTACTGAGAATTCTTATCATTCCATTAGTCTGCTCCTCGATTACGAAATCGAGAAACATACATAAGAAATATGTTTAATGTCGAAGATTTACTAGTTGTATATAAATAGTATTGAAATAGTAAATAGTTTTTGTATGAAGGTCAGTGGAAATTTATTGATAAATTGGTCAGGCTTGTTTTATGATAATTATTTTATTATCAATTTGAGATGTTATAATGTTTAATGAGGCATGTCTAGATTGTTCTTTCATAAATAGAAATATATATATATATATATATATATATATATAAAATCAAAGATGGCAGACATCAACTATTCTATTTATGTTTTACCAGACATAATTTAAACAGTTCATAATAAATATAAAATAAAAACAAAAAATACTTATGTTATATATATATATATATATATATATATATATATATATAAACTGTACAGAATTGTTATAAACGGTTAATTTGATTTTAAAAGAGAATTGTAATCCAAGAAAATAATTGTTATATTTATATTAACACGGAATAATTAAATAAAAACATCTATTCATCCCTTCTACCTGTTTTGTATATTACATGATCTAAGGTTAAAGACATGAAATAAACTAAAATATTGACAACCGAATTTTATAAAAAAAATGAAGGGTCGAGCAAAGCAATTGTTTGAGTACTTGGAGTTTAATCAAATAGACTGTTTAGTTTCAATTGATTTGAATTGATGTTTTTTTAATTTTTTAAATTGAGAATATTCAGAAATTGAATTAATAATCAAACTATAATTTTTTCATTTATTTAAATGAGATATTTATGGAATGGTTATAAATGAAACCATTGTTCTCAAAAAGGGTCAGATTGATACTAAAAGAGAATAATTAAATGAAATCACTTCGTTATTCTTACGTTCTTTGTGTAGGGCTAGATTGATACTAAAAGAGAATAATTAAATGAAATCTTCTCTTCGTTATTTTCACACTCTTTGTATATTATTAGATCTAAGGTAATCAATCCATCAATGAAACTGAAATATTGGTAAACAAATTTTATAAAAAAATCTAAGGGTTAGCAAGGTAACTGTCTGAGTATTTGCAGTTAAATCAGTTAGTTTGTTTAATTTATCTTCAATTTTATAGTAGTTGTTTGAATTTAAATATTTAAAAGTTTAAAATTTCTGAGTTTAAATATTTTTTTTAATTTTTTCAATTAAAAATATTCGAAAGTACACTAAATAATCAAGAAATTAATAAATTTATTAATATATATATATATATATATATATATATATATATATATATATAAACGAAATGTTTATTAAATGGTTATAAATAAAACCGATATTTTCAAAAATGATTAGATTAATATTAAAACAGCATAATTAAATGAAAATGATTATAGTGAATGCGTCCTGTATATTATATGAAGATTGAAATCATCTTAGAAAATATCTCAACATTGTAAGGTTGAAGCCATTAAAAATATGAAATATTGATAGTCAAGTATTATATAAAAACTTTTACACAAAAACAAGAGATTGAATGAATTAGCTAGTTTATTTCAATTATAACTGTTTTAATTTCAATAATTTTTTTAATTAAAAATATTGATAAATACAATTAATAATTCGAGAACCGATAATTATTCCATGTGTTTAAATGAAATGTTTATGAGACATTTATAAATGAAACCGATCTTTTCAAAATCGGCCACATTGATATTAAAACAAAATAATTAAATGAAAACGTCTGCATGAATAAATAATTAAAAAGCATTTCGGCAGAGTCATTAAACGAAAACGTCGTACCCGGCCGTAATCACAATTCGTTACCATAGCACCGACAGTAAACAAAGTGATTTTTTTCCGAAAAAGGTTATGATTTTCGTGTCCGAAAAGTCTTTGTCGAAATGCACAAGATGAAAAGACAGGAGAAGAAAATTACCGGGAAGATGAAGGAAAAAACGAAGACAAATTCAAAAGGTAATAATTTTTGTTCGTTCCATTCTGGTTAGTACATCGATTCGTCTAACGTGTAATTTACCCTAACAGCCGGTCTTCGTGTTGTTTCGATGAACGCTTTATTGATTTTTTTTTACTTTTCGCTTCATTTTTTTTATTTATCTCTGAATTATATTTAATAACGAAAAAGGTGTGTCGTTGGAATATGAATATTGCGTTGAATCGATTCAGTAATCTCGTAGATACGTACAAGTTGCAAATTTAAACTTTAGATGTTATTCACAGCGAAACTTTTAATTTCGAATTAATTCATTATACATTTATATTCTATCGTTATATATAACAACTCATTTTTCGAATACTTGTAACAAATTCTTAGGAATGAAATATGATTTTATTCAAAACAAATTAACTTTTATTACATATATATATATATATATATATATATATATATATATATATATATATATATATATATATATATATATATATATATATATAGTGACCAGCAAAAGCATTCAAACAGTTGGAAATTTGAACCAAAATGCTAATTTTCTCTTTAAATTAAAGGCGTTGTTTCAGAATTTTCATTTAATTTATTTTACTTAAATCTATTATGTTTCACTTATAATTACAAATTTAATTTTCATTATTACACTTTTCCAAGAAACTAAAAAATATGCAACACAAATTCAATAATTGATAAATAACCATCAAAATGTAATGTATTTTTTTAATTAATATTTTGTAGGGTTTCAAAATTTTATCAATATTTAATTATTTATTTACACAACTATCGATTAGAAAAAAGTGTAATTTGTGAAAGAATGGAAAATTTATTTGTGAAAGTTATTTAGTGCCAAAGAGTATATTAACACATTACCGAATGAATGTGCAGCTATACCTAGGTCCGTAGCCAGACCTTCATATTAGAGGGAGCAATTTTTTTATGCCAAAATTGTTTAACCTCCTACCTAGAACCAAATCAATATGAAAAAAATCTATTTTGGAAATTTTTATTATTGAAAAAGAAGTTACATAATTCATATTATATAATTAGTAAAGTTATTAAAACGCAATAATTTATTAAAACAAATTATACGTTTT
This sequence comes from Acanthacorydalis orientalis, assembly GCA_034766995.1. NCBI lineage: Eukaryota > Metazoa > Arthropoda > Insecta > Megaloptera > Corydalidae > Acanthacorydalis > Acanthacorydalis orientalis. The sequence continues at coordinate 40,664,223 of CM068318.1, read as the reverse complement.
TAAAATAACAAAGAAGTTCTTCTCGACTTAATGTAATAATTTAATATAATTGTAATGTCCGCGTCGTCGGTAGAAACGCGCTTATAGAAACGTTTTTAATCAAGGTAAATCCATTAGGAAGATTCTCACAATGATTTTTCATGATTTTCAAATCTCTCAAAATCTTAGATTTTGTTAAGAGGGTGGGGGAGGGGAATCAGAGCAGCCAGGAGGGAAGAAATACCTCCTTCTGACCCCGACTGACTACTGGCCTGGATCTATTTCATTTTTATTATGGCGCTGCATGACCGAATTTTTATTCTGGTTGGCAATGTATTAAGATAAATTGTGACCAAAATATAATCCGTAGTGTTTCAGAAACGGTGTATATATTTATATTAGAGACAAAAAATGTGTGATTTTGTGTTTTATTGTTTGTGTATTAATTAATAGAAAATATCAAACAAAACTCAAAAGATTAACCTACATTTTTTCATATCGATGCGCCCATAAACCCGAAATTAATCTACATTTCTTTCACAGATGAATTATTCTCCCATTCCACAAACCACAAAAGATTTGTTTCTACCTTTGTGCTCAAATGACGGCTGGATCGTCATTTCAATTACATAAGGAGGAATCAAAAGATCTTTTATGGAATATTTTTGATCAGAAAGATTCTTTGCGGTTTGTGGGGTAAAAAAGAAATCAGTTGTGAAAATAATAAAATTTACTTTTTAACAACTTAATATTGCGATTCAAGTAAAAATTCATCTTATTGTGTTTTTAGACTGGAAACAGGACTTTTTTATCAAACAAAGACTGAAAAGTTGAAAAAAACACTAAAACCCGTTGTTAGAAGTGAAGAGTATCATATTTTATAATAAATTGTAAAAATTATTTCTCGAATAAAAGTTTATATTATCGCTGTTAGAATTGATGGATTTTTTTCTAGTCCTTCTATTTATCGATTTCGATAATAATAATAAAAAATGTTTGTGGGACGAGAAAACAATTTACTTGTAAAAGTGGATCTAGCCACAGTATCAGGAACTGTACTGCAACTAATCTGAACATTTTCATTTTAGTACACAGTCCAAAACCTCCACCAACAAAGACCGAACATTCTCCGCAACGTGGCACACGCAAGAAAAGTCTAACAATAGAAATACCGACCGTAGATACGGCCGTCGAGGACACTTGTATCGACTCCGAGAACAAAAAACAATGTTCCACACGATCGCGTCTCTCAGACAAGGTCTATAACCAGAAATGTAGATTCTGTCACACGCCGTATTTGATATTTGCGTTACGCATATACGAACAAGTTTTGATCGAAGACGCGAACACGTACGAACATAGATGTTTCATTGTTCGCAGACGGATTCAACTCGACGGTTTTAAGCTGGATCAGGTGAATGTTGCATTTATTAATTAATAATGATGATCTGATTTCATTTCTCAATTACAAAACGACTTATATTTTAGATCTATTCAGTTATTTTTAGTAATAAAAGAATGAAACTAGTTACAGTTGTTAAACACTTAAAAATATGATTTTGTATTTCAATTCTAATCTTCATTATATTCCTCTTTGTTCATATTCTATATTTTAAAGTTATTCTTTCACGTATATATTTCTTTAATATATTGGGTTGGAACAAAAGTTCGTAGCGTTTTTAAGGTGAAATTCAAAGGCAGTGTTTACTTATTAGTACATATATTTATTCAAATACATACGTACCATTTTAATCCGCCACCATTCGCCATCTTTCACGTAGTTTCATTCAATTCCGTCATCTCAGAACTTGGCATCTTTCTGGGGTATGAATCGATCCAAGTGGTTTCTGAAGGCTTCCAGGGAAATAAAGTTTTTTTCCATTAAGAGAATTCTGTACGGACAGGAATAAGTGGTAATCTGAAAGTGGAAGATCAGTTGAATGTGGCGGGTGAGGTAGGACGAACCAGCAAAACTGTACCAATTTCCACCAGGTTTACAGAAAGACGTGAGGTCTAGCTTTGTCTTGGTGGAAAATGATACATTTCCAATTGACCAATTCTGGACGGTTTTAATCGTTGCCGATTTTAATTGATCCAATTGATCAGACTACTTGTTTCGATACTATGTTTCGATAATAAAAATTAATTTCAGAAAATATTAGATCTTCATGTCAAATCCGTTTGTGAAACATTGAAAATCTCTGTGGATGATGTTCAATCTTACGACATTTGTTACTGCGACCGTACGAAAAAAATTCCATTAACGAGTACAGAAATCGATATTCAGAACCACTTCAAATCGATGGACACCAATATGAACACGACGATGGATCAAGAATTCACTTTAAGTGAAGGTACGGCAAAAATAATAGACAGGATAATCGAAAAGAACGCTCCTCGTTACGATTTTTTTACAAAAATTGACAATAAACTGAAAGAAGCTAATTCGCAAGCCGATTTCAAGAAAGTGTGCGAAAACGGCCGGAACGTCACACTGTATTCAAGGAAATCATCTGATAATATCGCGTGCCAGATGACAACAGTCTTACAAAAAGAGTCCGTGTCGACGGACGTAGACGATCTCTGCGAGATCCCTCAAAAAGATGAAGAAATCGTGAGAGAAGGGTCTATCGGAGATTTCATTGATTACAGTAATTCGTATAACTTGTTCAAATCGAAACATGAAATAGTCGATATGTTGTTGAACAAGAATCATAAAAAAATATCTGATACGAACATGAACATAGAGAAAATTCTGAAAAGTCTGGAGATCAGCGAGAAAGACATACCGGAGAAAGAGTCCAGCACGATTGTATTCAAAATCGACTCGAAAGTAAATGAGTGGAATGAATCTTTTCAGATACCTACAGCTCTCTCCTCGTCAAACGTTACAAAATCAGATGTAACCTCGGAGAATCCGATACCTTTAGAAGTGTATCCCGATATTATCAGTAAAGTCGAGATCAAGAAGAACGACGATTTCGATTTAGAAATCATTTCGAAGAGAGCTGAAAATTTCGTTTCCTCAGAGGACGTTAAAGAGATAAAAACGCCTTTTGTGAGCCTGTCGTCAAATGACGACATCGCCTCTGGCACACATCTCGACGATACGGAACAGAAGTTTTATGATCAAAAGAGGACACTTGCTCAAACGCCGACCGATAACATTATGATGAAATCGTCTCTGAAGCTCAAACCGACCTCTGCCGAAACCATCAACGAACACCAAAATAAAGAATGTGAAATTCGCGCTGAATCGTCTGTTATTGTCAGCAACGATACGACGAAACGAGATCCTGATGCGGCTAAGAAGAACACTCGGAAGGTTTCTATACAAGACGACGATATCGAGCTACCTATTTCAATGGACAGTTCGGAAAAGTCGACAGGGTCAAAACCGGAAGGCTTTAAAGAGATGTACTCGAAACTTACAGACTCGGTTTTTGAGGGAATGGACGAGCACGATAAGTGGGAATTGGAACAATATAGGAAAAGTGGCCGGAAAATGTCGAAGCAGAAAGACGATCCCAATGCAGACATGAATAAAAGGAATTCAGATTCTTCGAAGAGGAGTAACGAATCACCAAAATCATTAGAGTGTCGGTATAGTTCCGATTTGTCTAAGAAGCGGGTCTCGATCGCTCCGATCGTTAAATCGAATGATAATGTTGTAGAAGATAATAATACTCAAGGTAAATTTAAATCATTTTCGAAATAGGGATTAGACAGAAATCGAATAGTAATGAATATGTTTATTAAAGATATTTTGAACGTACAATTTCCAATGAAAGTAGATAAAATTCGAAATTCACAAATATATGCACATTATTGATAGTAAAAGGAGGATGATAAGTGATAGATGGCATCCTAGACTTCCATTTAGAAATCTAATTTTCTTTTCCAGCATTTTTTCGACTAAATTTACTAATATTCTTATTTATTATGTCAGCAATTTGAACGTGAATATGTTTTGAAAGTAAACATTCAATCTTATTTTAATATCTAACGTTTGTTCGGTGTATTTAAAGCGACAAATGACGACACAGTAAGAATGTGAAGTCGTGATTGTCAGCTTTCACGCTGTACGAAAAAAGTAAGAAGATAATGAAACGAGAGAGCTAAACGGAGAAAGATACTGAATTGAATATTAAATCTTTACAATTTTTTGTTCAAACATCTCAACTGTTTTTGATGTTGCTGCACTTTTCAGACCGGGAATTCACAGACCGTGCAACAAGCAACATTGAATTAAATTATAATTAATTTCTTTAAAACTATGCTGTAAATATAATTACATTTTTAAAAAAAAAAATCATAAGTTAGTGCATACAGAAAATGTTAAATAACTATTAGTACTTCTTCAATATTTTCTTTGCTATTACATTCGAGAATTGAGTTATTTTGAGAACACTTTTAAAACTAATACAAATTACGATTGTAATTACTCTTCAAGTGTCTAGTGAATTTATTTTAAATTTTATACATAGCTTCAGAATAAAAAAGAACATTCTTATAGCTTTATCAATTTGAAAGTATTTTTTAAACCTCTTATCCTTAACCCCTATGTGAATATTAACAAAAACTACCTTTTTCTAGAAAATTCGACTCAAAAATATTTAAATTTTAAACATCGTTTTAGCTTGTTTTTATTTTATAATATGCTATTATTTTGGGCTTCAGTATATATAATATCCTGCTATTAAAAAAAGTCTATTGACAATCCATTTTAGAATCATCTTTGATAACACAATTTAAATAAATTTCCATATTGTAAACACAATATTGAAATTACATACATATATATATATATATATATATATATATATATATATATATATATATATATATATATATATATATATATATATATATATACATTAAGCCATCGAACCAATACAATAACCTATCTCTTCAAAATTGATAGAATAAATTGTTATAAACTGTTGATTTTCCAAAATAGCAGATTTTATTTAATTCTTGTTTAATTAGTTTGATGTAATAATTGCAATACATATAATAAGAGCTTTATTTTTCTCTGATGATAAGCACTGCGACATCTACCGACGAATATCTCTACTTCGTAGATAACACCGTTAAAGAGACAGCACCATTAATTGGTTCTGAATCATAATACGCTCAATACTTATTTAAAATATTTATTTTTTTAACCAAAAACGTAATAAACGTAGACATATAAGTGCATATACTTTTTTCTGAACAAAAGGTCGAAAAAGAGTAAAACATATTTTACATGTTGTCTATCCATTTGGAGTGAAGAAATTTGTCAGTTTATATATATATATAAACAATTAATTGTAAAGAGCAGATGGGGCAGATTTATAGAGGCAGAGTGTTTGTCGCCAACATATTTTTACGTTTTTTCATGTCTGCTAGAGAATGGTGGCATAAAATGATGTTTTCATGATACTAGCACCTATCTGCCAATATTTTTTTTCCGAACATATTAAACAGTCGCTTGTTCAGAGTTGAATCCGCTTTCAATTTGAAAATCAAATGAATTTGAAAAAATCAAAAGTTTAGTAATCAAACAAGTTCGCAAAAACGTTGTAGAGTAAATACGGTTAACCGGAAGGGTACAAACAAGTGATTTATTTGAAAATCACAAAAAATCGTTTATATAAAAGTAAATGTTTTCAACGTCATTAGTGGAAAAAACATTTAAAATACGTTAAAAGCTGTTTGAACTCAATACATCCGTAGATTTATAAATTTAGCACTTTCTCTGTTTGTATCTGTAATGAGTAAATTTATTGCAATTTCGAATAACAATTCATTGCAAGTATAGTATCGGAGAATAAAATTTTCTAAATTTTATCTTTGTTTTAATGGCGGATCTACGACAGTCAACTTAGAGTTAGGTTGGTGGACGTGGCTTCCTGTTTTAGGAACGCACTAAAACTACCGAATCTGAAACTATTAATAGTCTTGTTATTTCTGGAAACTTCTTCCTCGCCATTGACCATAGGTCTTGTTTTCTATCTCCAGCGTCAGTTATATTTTTTTCTAAACTGGTTTATGCAGAAACAGTTAAAAAAACCTATTCGTCCGTTTATTTCAACCTGTTCCTTCCACATTCTACGTTTTATTCATCTGTTGTTACCAGTCTTTCATAACTTGTTCCGTACCAGTCCATATATCGAAATGATACAGCTGTGCATATTTTTCTGCAGCTGTTAAAGAAGAACCGCCATGCATCGTAATAAGTCCCTCAATGGAGGAGCGCATCGAGAAGAATCGATTCGAACTAGCGAAATTCCGATATTACCGCAAAGATCAATCGCCCCCAAAACTACTCATCAATATGGAAACAGAACCGACGTCTAGTATTAAAAGTCCTACCTTAAGCTTTGAGGAAAAAGAGGAAAGTCCGGAAGAAAATGAAGGATGTTGTTCGTGGGCGAAAAAAATCAAAAGGCACGCGTATAAAAGTAATTCGAGCAAAAAAATTGACGAAACCTGAGAAAAATATGGAACAGTCGGACTTCTAAAGAAATGTTTTATGTTCTTTTTTATTTTTATGTTTTTTTATACACTGAATCTTTTTTCCTAATAAAATTTCGTTTTGAAATTGTATAATACAATTTATTATTGAATTTGAAAAATGATTTATGAGACAAGATTTAATTATCGCTAATAACCATCCATAAAGTATTCGAACAAAAAATAAGCAGTTAAAAAATCAGATTTCCAGTAACCTTTCATATTTACATTAGTATAGAGTATTATATAATTGAAATATGAGACAGTAAATCACAAACGGTAGTAACTTATAAAATACATATTTAGGGCTGGACGAATGATAAGACAGGCAATTTAGTTTATTTCGAATTTTTATCGATAATTGTAAAAGATTTATTGAATTCCGCAAATTTTTATCCCACAAAGAATAAGAAAAAAACTGATCAAAAATGGTCAATAAATATAATTATAATAACAAGTTATTAAACATTTTTGATCTGCTTTTTTGTGATCAAAAATTATTCATTTTTGAAAATGAATTTAATCAAGTGTCAACTAGTGACATTTGCTGACAATATAAAAGAATAAATAGTTAAATAAAACAAAACAAATTCGTACAATTCTATTTTTTATAAAAGTCTATGTTCAAAATGATCTCCTTTCTTAATAAGTTTAATTTTATGTGAAACATTTCATTAATAAATATATTAGATAAATTGTCTGTGCAAACTTCTGAATTAAAAAAAAATGTCTGATAAATTATAGAGAGAGAAAACTAAATAACAATGAGTGGAGATATTAAAAAAATATCTAATAACTAAAGTATCAATAATTAATTATCAAAATCATCAAACATATACCAATTTAATGTCAAATTCACATCGATGTAAGTACCTTTTTATTTTATCCTAAACTTCATTATTACAATGTCCTGTTGGACTTAATCGTTTTGAATCGGTTATGTGTGTTTTCTATCAGTTTCGGTATAAATACATACAATCCTTAAATAGATGTTGAAGACTAATTTTAAATGTGATTTATATTCTTCCATCTCTTCTCTCTTCTTTTTACATGGGATGTGATTTATAATTTTAGAGCATATATTTGTTTACTTGACCCCGTTTAAAGCATTATTTTTATTTTTTATACATTTTTTAGGTTGTAAAAACTTTTTAATTTTATATTTTTATTATTATTACTGTATTAAGTCGTTAATGTCATGTCCCGTTTCTAATATGTGTTTAGCAAAAAATGATTTGGTTCTATTACATTTAATACATAGTATTCTTTATACGTCTTTAATTTTTAACTGTTTTTCAATAAAATAATAATCAACCTTTAGTAGATGTTGAAGACTTCAACATCTATCTGGGGATCGTATTTATGCTGAAACTAATAGTGGAGTACAGACACTAGCTGACCTAAAAGGGATACTAACAGGACAACGTATCAAGACGATCGCACGTATTTAATCTTACAATTACAAATGTTTCATTTAGCTTACACGAAAACAAAATCTCAGTGTTGGTACGAGGAACCGTGAAAATATTCCACACGCTGTCTGTGAACGTGTTTCCGAAATGCAGACTTTCAATTCGAAATGCTAATAATGGATATACAGGAGGAGTACAATTCTATTTATCCGTTTCCGGATGAAGTGATCAAGAAATGTAAGAGATGTTGTACACCTTACCTCGTCTTTTCTCTGCGTGTCTTTGAACAAGTGATCATCGAAGGAGCTACTGAATATGAACACAAACGTCGTATTGTTTGTCAACGGATAGATCTGGATACAAAAGATTTAGATAAGGTAATTTTCTTGACGTTTGTTTAAGAACAATTTTATTTAGGTCGAACATCTCTCAAGTGAAATAATAATCGTGGGTAGAGGTCAGAAAATCGACAATGGTCAATTCAGTTGAAATTTGATACGCTATGTCCTTTTAGCTTTATATGCAAAGAATTAAAAATATAGAAGGAATGTCACAAACTTGACAAATTCGATAGCGATTCCATTATCTTAAGATACAGAAAATTTTAATGAACACTAGTACTGTGAATATGATAGCATTGCCATTGAAATGCGCATAAGCAACAATCAAAAATGATCAACAATGATTTATTGAACATTACTGACCAGATTTGTTTTGTGGTTTATGGCGTGAAAAGAAAAACAATTTGTGACAGTGTCAGAACAGAAAATATGATCATCTTTCTGTAATATTTCGAACTAGTACAAATTTCATTTTTTTATCTGCATTCTATTTATTTCATTATATTAATTTATAAATAGAAATTCATTTTTTCGTATCCACTAACCATATCCATTCCTATACAAAACTATAAAAATTGTCCTATTTTCTATCGAAATTCTGATAGGCTGGTGAAAACATAATTGCGGTATTTACGTGTCAAGTATAAAGACGCATAGATCAGTTAAAATTTAAATTTATTAATATCAAAATAAACACCATTGGCGTGCACACATTTCTCCCAACGGGGAACAAGTTTGTTTATTGTTACACGATAGAATTCAGGAATCCTGGAATTAACAAATTCATCGAAAGTGTTTTGAGCTGATGCATGATCTTTGAAAACCTTCTCTCGTAGGAAATTACTTACATGTTCAAAAAATGATAATCTGGCGCAGACAGGTCCAGATAATAAGATGGGTGAGGTAAGGTTTTATAACCCAGTTCATTTAATTATTTTAAAGTCATTTGTGAGACGTGTGGTCGGGGGTTGTCATGAAGAAAATTGGTTCTTTTCGATTGACTAATACTGGCCGTAAACGAAGCAACTTCTCATGCATTTTTTCAATTTTTAACAATATTTTTCTGCTGGTATTATTTCACCAGGATTTAAGAAGTTGTAGTAAATGATGTCACTTTCCGACCACCAAACAGTGGCCATAATCTTTTTTTCAATGAAGCTTCGATTTAAGAAGCTGTTTTCGTGCTTCTCCTCGGTCTAACCACTGTGATGAACATTTCAGATTGTTGTAGAGAATCCACTTTTCATCACATATGACAATGCTATCAAGAAAGGGATCATTTTTGTCACTTAATAGAAACCGAGAGCATACTTCGTATCGCCGAATTGCTAGATGTTCGTTTACTTCATACGGCACCCATTTACCAACTTTCTTGTTTTTCCAATTAGGCCCAAATGTCAAATAACTGTTGAATGATCAACATTGAGTTTTTCTGTCACTTCTCGAGTTGTTTTATGTAGGTCCGCTTCAATAATGGTTCTCAAATCATTATTGTCTATAGCTGAAGGACATCCACGACCCTTATCATCAAGGCTTTCATTTCCATTACGAAATTTTTGGAACCTGTGTTGAGCGTTCACTAATTGGCTCTTCGCCAAAAACAAATTTGATATTTCGAGCAGTTTCTGTTGCTTTACGTTCCAATTTAAACTTATACAATAAAATCGCGTGAATTTGCTTTTTTCCCATGACTAATTTTAGAAGTTATATCCAACAATACTAAAGAATGAAATCAATAGGCATAAACTGAAATTAGTAGTGCTAACTCTATTGTTTACATTGCTGTATCACATGACTGTAATAAAAGATAACGGTAACTAGAAAAATCGGTGCCAAACTTAAAATGATAAAAACTACAATAATTTTTGCACCAGCTTAAAGAATAAGCAACCGTTTCAGTGATTAAAACTCCATATTTCAGGATATACTTCAACGGCATGTTAAAAATGTATGCGAGGTTCTGAAAATCAATCTGGAAGACGTGAAAAACGACTCGTTATGTCCATGCGGCCAAAAAATAATAATCTCATTACCGTTATCTCTTATGAACTACCAGAAAACTATCAAAATCAAACCACAAAAAGACACATCCCGTCCGAAATCTACTGTTCAAGAAAACAAAATAATATTTAATTACGACAATCTGAATCAAATTCCTGTAATATACGAACCGAACATCGTCCATGCTCTGAGTACGAACGTTAAGGACACACAGCCACGCAAATCGAAATCGAAATCTACCGAAAAGAAAAAACAAGATAAACGTTGTACATCGAACGAGATTCGTCCGCATAAAGCTAAACTTCCTACCAACGTTACTGAAAATGTGTTCGGTTCTGATGTTCTTGATACTAAGAAAAAGGGCAACATAGGGATTTGTAATCAAAAGAAATGTGTTCGTAATGTGCAAGTACAAGTACCAAAATTGATACGTTTGAGTGAACAATTGGACAGGAATGAAGTGTGTGTCCAATTAGAGGACGTGGTAATAAAAGATTCATCGCAAATAAATAAAGATGTCAGAGATATTGAAACCCAGACAGAATGTGGCTGTGATGATATTAAGAAGTCGCGTAAACACGACAAAAATAAAATGTGTAAGCAAAATGAATTGAATGAACAGAAAAACACTCTGGATACGTGTATCAATTTAGCTAAACAAGAAAGCATACCGGAAACACGCCTACAATCGAATACTTTCTTAGATCAGAGTCCTTTACGTACGGAACATCGAACGGAATGGATCCAAAAATCTACGAAACCAAATTCGAAAAATATGAATGCACCTAGAAACGGTTGCAAGATGGACGCGACTTGCCAAATAACAACAATATTTGAAAAACAAGATGTCGGTTTGATGGCGAGAAGTGATGATTTTAATGATATCTATAGCGAGTCTGTCTACGACAGACGCGATTCGATGATCAACTTCGAATTTGATGTAACGAGCCAGACGAATGAAACAATTCTGATCAAAGATTCGACATCGTGTTTCAAGATCGATTCAGAGAACAGCCAACTATTCGACGCTGAATATTTCAAATGTGAAGAAAAAGTGTTGGAGAGTTCGAAAACTATCGAACAGATCCTGGACAGAATCATTAAATCGGTTGAGAATTCGCAAACGTCTTCACAATTGCCGTCTGAAGACAATACGGACATGGATCCGAACGGTCTTTCAGTGAAGAAGTCGCGGGTTGGTTACGATTTAGAGAGTCTCACGGGTGAATCGAACATCGACAATTCTGGTCAATCGTCAGTGGTGGCACAGCTGGATAACGCGAAATCGCCGACGGAGGTCGAAGCGGACGTGCGCGATTTAGCGACTGAAGAAAATACGAAAAAGAATGCTGAACATTCAGGACAGTTCTACGAGTCGAATGTAACGACTGCTAGGAAAAGCAGTTCGCATCTGTCGACAAAAAATTCAGTTAAATATTCAACCGAGACGAGTGTTGACGGTATAAAAAAGAATTCAGGGCGGAAAGTGTCTATACAAGAGAGCATACCGTTGACTGCAAACAAGAAATCCTCGATACGCAAACTAATAAGTGACACGGAGAAATGGCCAAAAACAGACCTGACGGTTTCATTCCATAATAAAAATTCTTTTCGAGGTATTGATTCCATTATTGCCAGAAATATTTTTTTTTTTAAAAAATCAGATTTCATTTAAAAACATATAAAATTCAGAGATGGTCAAGTACAAACCATCATTATATAAAGAGTTTCTCTACAAAGTTTCACATTGAAATCATCTTGAAATTGATGATTTCAATACATACTTTTAAATGAGCAGAGAAATTTAAACATTTTCCTAAATTTTTTGTACTTGTATTCAAAAAACAAGACATATCTTTAAAAAAATATGTACTTGCTAATAACATTGATTAATTGTTAATTCATATTTTTATTTTTAATCTATCTGAGATAACACACTGAGACTTTCAATGAAAATTGTGAAACGTTTCTGAATAAAATAAACTGACTCCAACTCTTACAGTCAAAAATCAACTGTTGAACAATCATACATTATATACTAATATACTTAATAAATTTTTAGTACAATAAACAAAACTTCAATGTTAAAAGCTGCAAGGGACCATAATTCAAAATATTTAGTTTACAAATAGTATTTTTTGGAAAAAACTATGTTTTCAGTTACATTTATACATTTTAGATTCAACTAATCAAACATCAATGAAAACAAAGCAAGATGTTTGCAAGCAAACTTGTAATTTACTCGAGACATGCGATCAGTGTTTGCAGACTCAATCAACTTCAATGCAGGATGAAAGTTCTTCAGTACCAGAGGGTCAAAATCAACAAGAATGCCTCTGCCCAATTGCAATGGAAAGGAAGATGAGGCAAATGCAAACAGATTCTACATTGGAAATGCAACAGAACAACCAATGATTCTTTAAATAAATAAAACATTTCTTTGCATAGATTACATACATTTCAGATATTATCCTTGTATACACATACACACAAATATAAATATATATATATATATATACGTGCATATTTTTAATGTCATAATTTTTTAAACAAACAAAGATGACATCATATAGAAAACTTAACATATACTAGTATCAACATTTCAGAACATGTAAAAATGATAACTTTTATGATTTGACTTGAATAATTTGTTTATAATCTAATAAAATTATTAACTATTATACTTGGAATACTTCTAAATCAAATTCCATATGAATAATTGAATAATTTGTTTATAATCTAATAAAATTATTAACTATTACTTGGAATTATACTTGGAATACTTTTAAATTAAACTTCATATAAAAATTAAAATATAACATACTAAAAATCTAAAACAATAATTTTATATATATATACTTATATATATATATATATATATATATATATATATATATATATATATATATATATATATAACAGATTGCATTAAATTATACTTAGGGAAAAGAGGTGCAGTATAAAAAACAAGTTTTGTTGATATTTAAAATATTTATTTAAATCAAAGTAAAATGACAATGTGTAACTGCCATTTAAATATTTTCTTGATACTAAAATACAACAGAACAGAAAATAGTTCAGGAGATGGTAAGGAAATAGGATTTTGCTATGAAGGTTTTCGTATATACTTTTATATTTATTTACATAGTGTGTAAAGACAAATATTAAAAATATTTCTTAAAATTCTACACAACAAAAAACTTCTACTTCTTGATAATCACTTTTATGTTATTTAAAAAAATTTGAACAAAATATAATACAAGAAATTCTTTAATAATTGTAAAATAAAAAAAATTTGATGAACTAAAAAGCTTTACTATTCGTGAAAAATGAACTGTAATATTTCAATTTTGTAAAAACTTTTTAAAATTTATAACACTCATTACAATCAATATGAAAATAAGTATTATATAAATGTAAAATAAATAGCTTGAAAATATATCAATTTTGTATCAAAGTAAATCAATAGACTATTAATAACATTTCTAATACATAAAAGAATATTTTTCCATGCTTTGAAGAAAAATTGTAGATCCATTTAAAGACTTTGTAACATAATTAAAATGAAATATATATGTATATTATAATTCATATAAATTCAAGTTTATTGAAAATCAGACAAATATCATTAAATATACACAGCGAAAAATCAACACACTTTCAAATACATAACAAGTCCTTATGTATATAATTCAAACGATAAATCTTTCTCCGAGATACGCAAATCAGTCATATAATTTTTGTAGCGCATATGGGAACGAGTTATATGTAATAAAAGAAAATAAACCGAAACTGTACAATATAGTACTTTGATTATTTACCTGTTACAATTTTACAAAGCCATATTCCGTCCTTCTATTGAAATTTCGACAGCTCGCCTCATCTGTTTTGCACGTTTATTATCGAGGAAAGCTTTCGCATGCTTTTCGAATCGATTTAATTGTTTCTTTGCACCCTACGGAATGAATAAAACGTATACATGAATACAGACCACAAGTGCATCTCAACACTACTATTCCTTACTCTGCTTATGTCCGTTTCGATAGCCCATTTCGGTCGTACTACGTAATCTTTATTCGAAGGCATCGGAACTCTCGCTCGCCCGATCCAACCCTTGTCGCCGGGTCTTAATGCTTTTTCATCTTTCGTCAGAGCTTCCGCTAGTCGTTTCGTTTCTGCGGCCGCCGCATCTTCGGCACGTCTACGTTTAGGCATCTGCTCCATATCACGTTGCAGTCGTTCTTCACGGCTCATAGCTTTAAAATCGGCCGATAAATTAAATATAGGTCTGGCCCATTCGCTTATTAATCGGCCGGCACGTTCTCGATTTTCTTTTGTCTCACGTGGATGCTTATATAGATACATGACTGCTTTACCGATACCAGAATGTTTTAACGTTGATTGATCGACACGTGGAAACTAAAAAGGAAACAAAAATAAAAAAAAACACAACAAAACTAAATTAATTAAAAAAGAATCACATACAACTAATAATAACTTAAGTACACTTTCTCTGATATTCAATGAAGGCAAAGAACGATCCGGCATGGGTGCTAGCCAATCTGTTAAAACACTTAATACATTATGTTCGACGAAAGCAAGCTGCAAATCATGTTTCTTCAATTGTGACATGACTTTAGGTAACATTGCGATTTTTTTAGTAGCCGGTCGTTTCGCTTGGTTCGAGTCACGATCTTCTTCCGCAGCCGTACGCATATCTTGCAACAACTGTGCTATTATATCATCGTTGTCATTGATTATGTCGATATCTTTACGTCTACGTTTACGGGTTTGTTCTGAACGTTTTTTCGCGAGCATCGCTTCGAAATCCGATACGTGTTCACTCCTAAACATATTAATTATATAAATGACATGAGTTGTTCTCTATTACCCAATTTACTTACCCCCCATCCCCTTCTTCCCTCACCCCTTCATCTGAATCAGACATATCTGGTAACACTTCGGCTGGGCCTTCTTCAACTTCTTCCCGTTCAGGAGGTGGTTTTTCACCACCTTCTTCTGGTTCAGAATCAGAAAGAACATGTTTACGTCCTCGAGCAGTCGAAGTCTCTCCAGCACCAGGCGACCCACTTCTACTACGTGATCGAGAACCAGACCTAACAAGATTTATTTTGATTTTAAAAGTTCTAATTTTATAAAGTAAACTTTAAACGTACCTTGAACGTGAATGTTTTCGTTTGGAACTCGGTGATTTGCTTTTTCGTGATCCGCCCGATCGTGATCTAGAACGCGAACGAGATCGTGAACCTTTAGATCGGGATCTTCGTGAACCTGATCGGGATCTTCGTGAACCTGAACGGGATCTGGCCGAACCAGACCGAGACCTAGACCTGGAACGTGATCTTCTTGATCCGGATCTGGATCTTCTTGATCCGGATCTGGATCTTCTTGATCCGGATCTGGATCTTTGTGATCCGGATCTTGATCTTCTTGAACCTGAACGTGATCGCTTTGAACCTGAACGTGACCTTCTTGAACCTGAACGTGACCTTCTTGAACCTGAACGTGACCTTCTTGAACCTGAACGTGATCGCTTTGAACCTGAACGTGACCTTCTTGAACCTGAACGTGATCGCTTTGAACCTGAACGTGACCTTCTTGAACCGGACCGTGATCTAGATCCAGATCGGGATCTTCTCGAACCGGATCGAGATCTCGAACCAGACCGAGATCTTCTCGAACCAGATCGCGATCTTCTCGAACCGGACCGGGACTTCCTTGAACCGGATCGTGACCTTCTCGAACCGGACCGTGACCTTCTCGAACCGGACCGTGATCTCCTCGAGCCAGATCGTGATCTTCTAGATCCGGACCGCGAACGTCTGGATCCAGAACGCGATTTTTGAGACCCGGATCTTGATCTTTTGGAACCAGAACGTGACCTTCTGGCTTTCGATCTTGATTTTACTGACCCTGACCGAGATCTTCTAGAGCCTGATCTAGATTTCACTGATCCAGAATGCGACCTTCTTGAGCCCGATCTCGACAACCTGGATCCAACACGTGGCGATTTTGAAACAGATCGAGACCTTCTGGAACGAGATGCCGCGGATCCTGACCGTCTAGATCTAGATCGCGATCGAGACCTTGATTTACCAATTGACATTTTCGATCCTGACCTAGATCGTCTTGATCTCGAACGTGATTTTCGCGACCCCGAACGAGATCTGGATCTTGACTGTGACTTAACAGAACCAGAACGTGAGACTTTCGACCCAGACCTTCTAGATCCGGAACGTGATCTAGACTTTGAACGCGATTTTGATCTCGAACGTGATTTTCTTGAAGTCGGCGATTTGATTGAACCATTTCGTGACGCTCTTGATGCCGATCGCGACGCTCTAGACTCCGCCCTTGATTTAACAGAGCTTGAACGTGACCTTCTTGACTTAACCGATCTAGATCGAGACCTGGCAGACCCAGAACGTGACCTCCTAGATCCAGACCGTGATCTTCCGGAACCTACAGACATAGATCTCGAACGCGACTTGCTCTTTGACCGCCTAGGCGACGCCGATTGTGAATGCCTAGATCTATCTTCTGAATTTTTAGATCGTGATCGTGACCGAGACGCAGGCGACCGAGAACGTGAGTGCCTGGACCCAGAACGTGATTTCACCGATCCAGATTTCCTCGATCCGGACATCGACCGCGATCGGTTCGAACCTGATCTTGAACGATTCGAAATGCCATTTCGAGATCGCTCAGATGATGCGGATCTTGATTTGCGTGATTTGATCGGCGAACCTGAATTGGATCTTCCTGACGAGCGAGACCTCGAACGGGAATTTCGAACTGATGGCGAAGCGTGGCCAGACGCATTGGATTCTCTGGAGGCTGATCTTGAGTGAGAATTGGTCGGAGATGGTGATCTCATTTCGTCATCTATTGGTGTCGTGTCAAGTGTAGAACCAGATGAATCCATTAAATACTAACCCTACGTAAATTGACTTCACATCAATATACAACCACATTACTTATATTTGCGAACACATGTGCAACCATTCTCGTTCGAATACATGTACTACGTAACACTTATTCACACACACACATACAAATAAGAAGCACTTTCACATATAGTAAAAATAGATCATATTTTAAACCCTGTTAAAAATATTTTTATACGATTAGAAAACTAATTAATTAAAACTTACTTAATTGAAAATACAATTTCATTCAAATAAATTGGGAAGTATTGATACCAAAATGTATTCGTATTGTAAACATTAAGTACAAGCAAGGTTTCTAATATCATCTAGATAACAGATACATTACTGCACAAACATATGATATGTATGAAGGCTAGCTAATTTAATATCACTGTTAATAAATGAACAATCACACAAAAATAAAATCAAAATTTATTACACTGTTAAATCTAAAAGATGAAAATATGCATAATTCAATTAAATATTTTCTTTGATTCTCTAAAACACAACCTCGAAATAAAAATTGATTTTACTATCATGAAAAAATATAAAATAAAAACATTTATACATGAATACGTTATGAAATATTTACATTAAGTTGGAAAAAATGTTTATCACAGAGCAAAAAAAAAATAATAAACAACTCACCGACAAAAAAAAACAAATCTTGCAGTTACCAATACAGTTTGAACCGTTTGAACACTTTTCACAAATAAATAGGCACAGCACTAATACATAAATTAATGGTAACTGTTCGTACTCAACACTTTGTCTATTAAAATATTTATAACAAATTTATCCTAAAGGATAAATTAAGGATAATAAAGGTGTTCCAAACTTTGGATAAACAGTCATGTGATACAAAAATATTTTTACACTATAACTGATTTCAGCAGCTTCTTTGCACCCACGGTGTTATGTTAAAAACAATTTAATTAAATACATGATCAAATCATTTGAATATCCATTATCTAAATACATTTCGAACAACTGGATAATGCATGTCTGACACTTGCATCAATCACACACTTGTCATTGTGACCAACCGAAGCAACATTAAATCCACAACAAATTTTATTATGGATTATTCTTACACCACGTAACAAACCATTCTCAAAGAATTATATCACTATCGAGGACATAAATTATATAAAATATAAGTAAAACATGGTTTTTTTTTAAAAAAAAACTCTGATGTAAAAATTGGAAAATAATAAATAAATATCACATTTACAATTGTAAAACATTTAAAAAAAGAATAATGTCTACATATTTAATTTCAACCAAAACAACAATTGTAACAATTATTCAAAATTAAAATTTATAGAAAATGTTATTTTTTAAAGATTACTATAATTAATGAATTCATAACTTATGACAAGATAATGAATTGTACACTTTTATTATTTTCAAATTAATAATACAGATCATCTGGTTTTTAGTTAATAATTCTTACAGTTATTTACTCACAGAAATTATATATGAATATATACTTTTTTTATTAGCATTATTATAATCGAAAAGTAGTTATAGTATAAAAAGATTGTTGATATATTTTTAAAAATATACAAAAAGTGTAAGACTATACTTGGAAGACATTGTAATCAAAATTGTATTCAAACAACCTAGATTTGAGTTACATATTTATGCAACAATAAAATTTAAACCAAATAATACATTTTTTAGAAAGAAATCTTTAAAATTCAATAATAATTGTTAAAATTATATCTTCTAAAATATTATATTTATATATGCATATAACAATTCTAATAGGCTAAAAATGTTATCCTATTAGAATTTTTAATTATATTTTAAATATATATATATATATATATACACATCTTTCTTACTTCGAAAAGGCCTGAATCCAATTTTTGATTTATAAATAATGAATACATTTCTTTAAAAAAAATTACAAAAATCTTTAATTACTTGCTTCTATTAGATAAAATTTAAATATTTCATATTTAAAACAAAGCATGCAAAAGCTGAATTAAGCTTGTTTTTTGTCATTTCATACACCCTTGTTGGGCTGCCTCTTATCATGCATTCAAGATAATAAATATCCTTCATACATGTAGTCATAATTAAAATTTTGACTTTTAAACAAAATATATTCTTGTTTTAAATCATTCCAATATCTTATTTGGTTTTAGAAAGTAAAATTTATATACATATGAATTAATTCTAAAATAAAATTTGCTGTTTAAATTTTTATTTACTGTAATTGATGTGTCCCTTCTATCGAACATACTTCAAAATTTTTTTGAAAGAATTTCCCAATTTATCTACCACCTGACAATTTTAAATTAAAAAAAATATTTACCATAAAGTAAAAAATAATGCTAAGTTATTACGTTTTGTAAATTTTTTTTACAATTATACAATAAACGATTAACATTTTATTTATATACCAAATTAATATGAAGTACAGATGAGGAAAATAGGTAAAAAATAAAAAAATAGGATAAAAAATTCATGACAGTGTTTATTAAAAAAGAAAAACGAAACAGTTGCTATTGTAGACAAGTAAAAACAACCTTTACAAACTTACACATACGTGACATGAATCATGATTATTTTACTTAAAAGCAATTAAAAATTGAAATGTAATTCAACCTATAACATTCACCACAACAAATTTTTATATCCTAAACTTTTAATCTTTGAACAACATAAAATGTGTTCTCTTATAAAATTAATAGAAATTAAAAATGTTATTCTGACAACTATAACTATATAAATGAAGTTGTTTAAAAAACTGTTTTCCTTTATTTAAAAATAAGCGACTTCGAAGCTATTAAAATGTTAATATACTTATTGTCAGCTCATACATTATAAATATGCATAATTCATGCATTATCTTATAATTATTAATAAGTGAAATATAAATTTATACTTCTAGACAAATATTAACATATTTCTATAACCATGACAAACTATTTGTAGATAAGTTTCTCAAATTTTTTATTTGAGATTTCAAATTGAATCAATTTAGAATATAAAAATTTGTCAAAATACAAACACGTAAAGATCAATCATTTTAAATTCCTTTGCTATTTTTTTCTCCAAAAAATAGCAAACAACTTTAATTCCTATTATTACTTATATTTATTTTGCGATTACATTCCAGTATTCAACCTTATGACCTTTAGTTCACACAGTGTATAATTTGTCACACGACATGTAATTTAAATAAGAAAAACATTATCTTTAATGTGATCTGAATATAATGAGTGATTTCATTAGTTTTTAGAAAACAAATAGGAACATCAATGAAATTAGATTTTTAAGTAGGAATTTTAAAACTTCTTGTTCATACAAAAAAATAATAATAATTTGAACACGTATACATGGAACGTATGAAGAAAAATGATACTTGCTGGTAACAGCAGGTTCGATTGCTACCAAAGTGAGACAATCAAGCACGATTCTGATACCATAATTATTAAAAAATCAAAAACCTATTTTAATACTTATGGAACGTTCAACCGATACTGACAAAAAATATATATAATATCAGTCGTAAGACAATTTCCCTGACGGATTTACTCAGTCAGAACTACCGACAGCCACGGCAACTGGGATTTCAGTCATTATTGCATCGGTTTCACATTTTTCTAGTTTAGAAAGTTCGTCACCAGTGGTGACACATTTCGATGTATCACCGTTGTGGACGATGGTCGTATTTTCAGATGCTATCTGACTTGTTGATTCGTTTTCTCCATTTAACGAAGATATACCATTTTCTATTCCGTTTTTAGCTTCCACACTGCTGTCATCTTCTTGGTCTTTTGATTGGCAAATAGATTTCTTATTGGCTAACAATCGTTCTTGATTCACTACTTCGAGAGTTCGTTCCGCTTCTTTAAGTTTAGAGGTCGCATCTTCGACCTGCAGGCGCGCGTTCTCGAATTGTTGTTGTATCGCATCGTGTTCACGCTTAACTTCTGCAAGTTTACTCTTAACAGTATCTAATGATATAAGCAATGTATCTAATTCCTTTTGAGCTGTTTCATATTCAACTTTTTTTGCTTTATATTTAGCTTCATGTGCAGCCCTTTCCATTTCTTCTATATTATCAGATTTCTCCTTTTCACATTCTAAATTATCAGACTTAACATCCTTAGCACTATCGTCAGTCTTTTTCATATTTTCTTTTTCAGTCGATTCAGTTTCCACATCCGGTTTATCGTCTTTATCATCGACTTGATCTAAGTCTTTTTTACATTCATCAACCGATACAGTTGTTTCCATTTCGGCACTAACTTTATTGTTGATTATCTCTGTATTCACTTTTTCTTTGCTTACTTCTACACAAGATTCTTCTTGTTGAAGCTTCTCAGTTGAAGATTCCTTCTTTGGTGATTTTTCAATGTGTTCTTCCGAGAGGTGAGATTCTTGATTTTCTGAAGTTTCAATTTTCATTTCCTGTTTATGAGATTCCTGTTTCTGCAATACTTCTATTTGTTTTTTATCTTCCTGTAATTTTTCTGTATGTAATTCTTTTGCCGGTTTTTCTGTTGGAAATTCTTCTTTAACTTTTTCATGTGGTGTTTCTTTATCATCTTTTTTATTTGATTCTTCATGCAACTTAGTCACTAACTCATCAGTTACTTTTTCTTCAACTGATTTCTTACAAATGTCTTCTGAAGATTTCATTTTAGAATCTTTTTTATTACTGTCGGCATTATTTTTAACATCAAAATTTGCTTCTTTTTCAGTTGAGGAGGTGGTACTTTCAACACGAGAATTTTCTTCCGAATTAGTTTCTTTCTCATCTGTTTGTTTAATATCTTCATCGACAATCATTGGAATATCAGATGTATCCATCTTTTCATCTTCTTCCCCATTTTCAACTTGT
The DNA here is from genome assembly GCA_034766995.1 of Acanthacorydalis orientalis. Classification (NCBI taxonomy): domain Eukaryota; kingdom Metazoa; phylum Arthropoda; class Insecta; order Megaloptera; family Corydalidae; genus Acanthacorydalis; species Acanthacorydalis orientalis. Next base: position 40,642,175 of record CM068318.1, on the reverse strand, counting down.
GCAGTCTTATCAATAGGGTTTTCAGTCTGTTTTGAATCCGAATCAGTCTTCTTAATTTCAATTTCAGTCTTCTTATCATTTTCATGAATTTCTTTTTGAATGTCTTGATCAACTTTATCAACATTTTCTACCACTTTTGGTTTTTCAACTCCATTTACAGCCGTTGCACTTTCATCCTTCTCTTCCTCATCTATCTTCGCTACCTTGGAAGTTCGATCCTAAATAGAATCATATGTCAATAGGATTATAATTACAAAAGTAGGAAAGTATATAAGCAGATAAGATGACTTAATATGAACTGTCAAATATGAAATAATAAAAAAAAAATTATGTTCTCTTAACAAAGTCTATGCATAACTGATATGTATAATATTCAAAAATTATATACTTTAAATTAATTTCTATACATTCACACTACAATATAAAAATACATTGTTTCTATATTGTAGTACATTTTCTTTTATCAAACAACTTAAATTTAGATTTTCTATAAGTCTTTATTCATCTAGATTAGTTCAAGTACATGTCCTCCACCATTAATTTTGGCATACGTGTCATCCTCAGGTAGATGTTGAAGGCATCTACCCGAAGATGACACTAATGCAGAAAGCAATAATGAAAAACAGACACTTAGATGATCCAAAAGGACCATAACCAACAGGACAACGTATAAATAGGATTATGGGTATACAAACATAAAATTAAAATTTTAACTTAAATTAGCAACATATTCACCAAATTATCAGCATTTAATAAAACATTCGATTCATGGTTAACTTTTTTTAAAAATTGAAACAATATTTTTATATAAGAATAAAATTAAAAGTTCAATTTTAGAAATCAACTCACTTCCTGTTCTTCAACAGAATCATCAGGATGTTTGCGTTTTTGAGCAGTTGAAGGTAATTCAGTCAATAACCGTACTATCGGGAATGATACGGTCACATTACCATCTTTCTCTGTTTCACGCAAAATAAGCACCGGATGAATTTCAGCTTTAGAAGCAGCTTCAGCTTCAGCGACAGAATCAGTAAAAAATATAATATCATTCGGTGTACAACTCAATTTATTGACTATAGCTACATAACTATCTTTCTCGGTTTTACTACCGATAGATAAGTCAAAATATTCTGTGATGTATGATGATAAATCCCCAGAGAGTGATTTAGTGAAGAGAAGTCGTTGCGCACGGACACTACCGGATGAATATATACATATTCGTTTCTTCATTTCCGACCAATCCCGAAGTGCAACTGCCACATCATCATAAACGCTGAAATTTTCAAATCATTTAAAAACTGTTTAAAGCAAAATAGAATAGTTTGAGAAAGATACACACTGTCCCTTAATATCACCAGACTCGTAGCCTTGTTCATAAACAATACCGTGCAATGTTTTAAGATTTTCATTAGCTTCCATACCATTCACAGGTTCAGTAAGACGTTTCACAATCGAAGTAATCTGTTCTTCTTTACTAGCGTCCTAACAACGTTTTAAAATTAGGAAAAGAAATTTTTTACTAATATCGAAAACGAACCTTAGGAAAATCTGACGAATCACTTTGAAGCCGGGTGACCGTTTCTTGAATAACTTCATCGTTCCAATGTTCAGTAATGTACTTGCTTGCATTATCTACCACATATGAGTGAAGAGTGCCCTAAAAAAAAAATAATAAAAATACTACAATTTTAATCATTCCTATTTTATACACTTAAGAAATAATAAAATACCAATCATTTTTTGATAATTATATCACACACTATGCAATTTAATACTTTACAAATAACACATATTAAATCGAAAATTTAATAAAACCATAACGAAAACTATTCAATCCTAACATATGACAAATTCTCTATAAATTTCTGAAATTACCGAAACATATAAATATAATAGTTCATAAAATGAACTGTAATTAAAAGATTATATTAAAATATATCAATACTTTTTATTATATAATTACAGATTACTAACTTTAAAAATAAAGTACTATATTTCATAATTACAAAATATTTAATAATTACAATAATTATTAAAAAAATGGTATAAATATAAACAATTTAAATATTTTATTTATATAATTAACAAGTACATATCAAGAAACAAGAATAACAATTTTCTGTTATTATATTTTTTCCCTAAAGACTAAATCTAAAACAGTTAATTATAATTAAATATTCGAGTTGAAAGAAGTAAATCCAAGCTGATAAATTTCTGTAAAATCCATTTGTTCAGCAAAAATCCTTTCTTCCAAATATTGAGATACACAAGATGACAGTTGATCAGCAAACAATTATAAAACTCATCTGCATTTCTTCGAATATCAGTTTTTTCAGGTTCTTTTTTAAATTCAGTAAATATTTAAGTTGTAGAAGGTGTGCTTCTTATTAGGACAATAATGATGAAAATACATCAAGGTGAAAAAATAACAATAAAAAAATTCATACATAATATAATTACTAGAATTTATACAATATACATGTACACAAATACATAACACATTTTTCAAAATGTAATAATAAAATATTTTTAACTAATGAGTTTTAATAATAATAATATTAAAATACAACAATCAACAATCCTGTAATAAACAGCATTACGAATACAGTACATACACAACTTTTAATCTATGAATAATTAAAAATATCCAGTTTTAGGTTCCCAGCACCATTTTTTTGAAAAAAAAAACAAACAAACAACTGTAAAATAGAATACCAAAAGAAAGAAAAAGGAGAAAACAAAATAGTCTGAAAAATAAAGTAAAAATCTTTATTTGTACTTTAATGTCCAACATCAATTTTACAATTTTTGCCTATAACTACATCTGCACTATATATATTTAAAACAAACAATTACTTTATTTTAATCTCATCATTAACTTAAATTTAGCTAATTTACTGTAATTGTGTGACTAATTGTACAAATCCATTATAGAATTTTTACTATCACATGCAAAAAGTCTTACGTGCTAAGAATAGATAAATGTCAAAGAAAAAACAAATACCATTTTAAACATTAAACAAATCTATAAAAATATAGTAATAATATTGAAATATCTAATAGATTTTCAACGGGAAACTATTTTTTTAAATTGCTAATACCACACATACACACATATACATACATATATATATATATATATATATATATATATATATATATGTGTGTGTGTGTGTGTGTGTATGTGTGTATCTTTACCATAGAAATAAATTACCGTAAGTTACAAATTTCCAAAAATAAAACTTGTATAGCTATTTGTAAGAAAATATAAATATTTTATTGTGACAAACTAACGGAACTTTGTTTCTTGATTCTTGAGATTTACAGCTTCTAATTTAATGAGTATAATAAGTTCTAAGCTAGTTTAACAATAACTAGTGATATAAAATTAGAATATTAAAATCTTATTGTTTGTTCATAACGAAGTAACAATGTTTATACATTGATATTTAAATAAAAATATTAGTACCCACTCTAAACTTGCGATTTTCTCTTCCACTACATCAACAAAATGTGACACGATTATTTAACATTGGTGTGTGTGTGTGTGTATATATATATATATAAGCATACTACTCATATATTTTAAAAAATAATATGAATCCAGTTATGTACCAAATTTAAAAATAATTATTTACACAAAATTCCATGAAAAGTATATAAATCTTAAAACCAATTTACAAAAACGCTGTATAAAGCATTAAAAGCGATAAAATTTTTGTACAAGTAGCAAATAAGATTAGAATATAAAAAGAGCACAACTGAATGACTAATTGTAACATTACGAAAAAATTCAATAAATTTTTTGGCGATTAATACACTTTCTTATCAATAAACTATAATTTCAAAGAGAACACATATAAAAAGTCTATATTGTTAATATTTTTCTATACGATATGACTGTTAACACTTCAATGGTTTGCATGATATATACATTGTATAAATCTACATTTTAAATATGAACTTTACTTTTATTTAATGTTTTTTTATAAATTGATATATACTTTTTTTACTGTACTAATATTTTACTATACTTTATATTTCTTAAAAGAAAAAAAATATTCTAACCATATGAAAAATATTAAAGCTAAATAATCTGTCAAGTTCATAAAACTATTCATCACACTATGTATAAAAATGAATTATTTATAGTCTTCTATCTATTCATACAAAAATCTACTTCTTAAATCCATATACAATGTATATGACTACCTGTTTCAACAGATTACTACATAACAATAAACTAATACTTTAATTAACCTAAAAATTATAAAAACAATAATAAATGTATACATACGGGACTAACAAGTATAAAAAGAAAAAAATGAACTAAATTTTGAATAATTGTTTACTTTTAACAGTTGTAAAACTGCATCAATAATGAATTTATATAAAGCAAGTTTCCAAAGTAAACAATCTTAATTTATCCACAAATATGTTATAAAATTAGCTTTAAAAATAAATAAATATAGGATTAATTGCGAAATTATTTAAAACTTGAATAGATAAATAGATTAATATGGAATAAATTTATAAAGGCTTACAAATCATTATTAAGCACAAACCTAAAAATTATAATTACCAGCATTTCATTACATGAAAAATTATGTTTTATTTAAAATATATTTACAGAAATTTCAAATTATAAGTTTGTTCCACACTAAAATTTTATAATGCAAACAAAATTTAAAGTGGATATTTAAAAAATAAATAAATAACCAAACAATATTGACAGTTAAAAACATTGTTAAATAGGAAAAAAAAATCTTTTTTTGTATTTTAAATGAATCAGTTTTATATGAAAGGCATGCAAAAAATGAATTATTTTTATAAAACGTAAATATTATCTACAATATGACAAAATGGTTTCATCGCAGACTAAATAACCTCAAATTATAACTAGACAATCAGAATTTCAACAACAGAATGAAACTGTTTAGAAAACACTATTTTAAGATTTAAATATATGAATAATCTTTATAAAATAAACATTTCATTTTCTTAATCATTTCTTTTATATAAAATTAGTTCAACATGAAGTGTTATTATCAATAAAGAAAATTATAAACAAATATTTTTGTAGGAAAAACTATTCAGAAAATTTAATTTTTTTTATTCGAATGAAAAAAATAATATTAAAACATATCAATGTTCTGAAATTAATGATTATTCATATAATTATTTACATAGTAATAAATATATATATATATATATATATATATATATATATATATATATATATATATATATACACACACTTGCATGCATACATACATACGTTTCCTGAACAATAATGAAAAATAATTAATGATCAGCAATACACTAATTATAGCATAGATAAAAAGCCAGTAAAAAACGTTATCTTACAAAATTTCAATGCAGTATTTATAATAAGTATTATAAATACTGCATTGAAATAATAATACAATAACAAGTATTTTTAATATAACTGTGCAATTTAAAGTCTATACAAAAATGAAATAGAAGTACAAATATTATAATATTCAAAAATGTGTCGAAATTCATGATACGAAATTATTTTGTTCTTATTGTGTCAAAATATATAAACCAATTTAATAAATTTAGACATTTTCTGAATAGATATTTAACCATATAAATAAAATTAATTATTTAACACTAACATACTTTTAAAAATATTTCATCAATGAAAAAATGTAATACTGTAATTAAGTTAATACTCAAAAATAATTTTTATTCTTTAATTTTATTTGTAAGTAAACTACAAAGATCTTCTAAAAATAATTTGCATCCTTGCAACTTATTTTTAACTGTTTTATTATTATAAAGTAAATTATATAAAAAGTAAAATATCAAATAATAGTAATCACTAACCCTAAGCAAATTCAATCGAAATGAAGTATTCTTTAAATAGTGTTGTATTTTCCGAAATAATAAAAATTCAATAAGGAAATAATATAATATTTATGAATTACAGATAATTAAATATCATTTGAATATTTAATTATTATATACATTTTATTGAAAAAATACACAGTATATAAAACGTCTTTTCATTGAGTTTATTTATTTATATATATATATATATATATATACACACACATATATATATATATACATACACACACACATATATATATATACATATATATAGAGCTAAAATTATTTTCATTCATGGTGTAAAATAATATTCCATTTTGAACAAACATACCTAAAATTATTGTACAATAACCTCAAAATAACTGTTAATTGTCTGACATGTCTTTGTTTTACACATGAACAGTTAACAAAAAAATACTGGAAGCCTATATATACGACATGATATATAAAATAATACAGTAATGCATAATGCTCGTATGTTAACCATTAATAAAATTAACCTATATAATAAAATTAATAAAATGTTCCATAAAATAATAGTTTAATACATGTAATTATTTCATAATTAATTATTGCATATTTTATTCAAAATGTGGTTTCTACTGAGTTGTAAATATTTTTAATTCACAACAATGCATATTTGAAATAACTATAAAATAAGCTGATAAGCGAAAGTAAACATAAATGAAAATAAACCGAAATACAAAATCAGTTCTGTACAATGAACAAAATCGTTCAATGCCGGCTACCTGAAGGAACTACCCTTGCATTGCTGCTGTTGTATCATTGCAAATACATTTTGCAAAAATTGTATAGAAATACATGATTTTCTATCATTCTATAAACGTATTATGAATGACTTACCTGTACGAAATCGATCGAAGTCGTCGTACCAGCAACATCTAACAGAATTACACTACATTTTTTAATTATTTCGGCGAGATCGTCTCCCGACATGTTTGCCATCGTCGAACACAGCTGATCAGTCCCGGCGTAAAACTCGTTGCTCTCGTTGCCTTTACCGACCGTCTACAAAACTGTGCGTTGCCGCGAAACATACAGCGCAGAGTCGGTGTCTCTCAATGCAACCAGTGCACTGGCCTGTATTTCGGATTGGACGAAACACTGAACGGCGACCAATCACACGGTCGGTTTCAAAAACGTTCGTCTTTTGAATGAGGAAGTGTCCTTTTTATTACTGGCTGAGATTGCTGTGTCCGGTTAGATGGAGCACGAAAGATATTTGTGGAGAGCACGCACAACCAGCATACATTTGTGTTTACGTTATGAGAATACCCTGCATTCTAAATGAAATTTTATCTTTACACATAAATATCACAATCAATTCCAGTTGTCTAATAAAAATTTATAAATATTTCATGAGAGCTGTATAAAACCTTTTGAATTTAATTTTTACTTTTATTTCAATTAATGAAACTAATTATCGATTTTCCTTACAACTTAAAATTGAAAGAATTTATATGTAACCATTAAAGCTTTAGTAAAACAATCACCAATAAAAAATGAAACTATAAAGTTTTTTACACATAATTTACTTTGTACAAATATTTTTCTACATTTTCTTTTCATTAATACTTTTATATATTTTCTATACATCACTTAACTGATAAACAGTAGTTCTCTGAATATGAATTTATTTTTTTAATAAGAAAATCTGTTTAATTTATTTTAATACAACATAAAAAATTAATATTAATAAACCTCATTTTTTTAATAAAAATAGCTAATGAAAACAATAAATATATTTGAAAACTTGAATAACTGATACTTTTTTTCCAATCAAAACCTAATAAATAAAAAAGGGCATTTTGGAAATTAAATATTTAAAAAAAACTTATCTTTTATTATCGACAGCATTTTATTTTACATATATATACATAGTTAATATTTTACAATTGTATTTCTAACCAAATAAATATATATATATATATATATATATATATATATATATATATATATATATATATCCACACACATTCGCATACATCAACAATCTATAAATTTCCCTGAATACTGACTGTTCTCCTCCACCCTTATCATGATTTTAAATAACATTTAATATATAAATATTTTCTCACACACAAACACTCTTACATACTTAATGTTTGAAAAATAATTATAATTTCGGACGAGGAATATACCATGCAGGCAAAACAATACTAGTATTTACAAATCGAACTGGAATGTGAAATAAAATGTACAAGCTTTTTTTATTAAGTACACAGTCACAACGGGCAATGTCCGTTTATTTTTGAACGTCGCGCATGATCCTACTGCTCAGCATTATTTTCGAAGCGATTGTAAGCGTATCTCTCATTAAGAAACAGGTAAAATATATCAGAGTTAAACGTTTTAAATGGTCTTTCAAATATTTGAATTTCAAATTGATACTTGTTCTCTATATGAGTTTAGGTTTGATTATAACTGTCATTACAGAACTTACATAAAACTGGCACAAGCATTCTTTTTTAAATTACACTCAAGCATTTCAGGAATACAAAAAACCAAGTGAGTTTTGATTATTATAATGTATCTATTAAAATACTTATTATTATGTCTTTAGAATTTATTGGTCTTTTGTAGTCAATGTTCAAACCAGTAAAATAAACATTAACAGTCTTCGAGACACATTTTATATACAGTTAAATTGTTTCACATAAAATTAAAATATAGTTTTTAACAATTCACCTATTCAATTCAATTACAAGATTACCTATTAATATCAATAATATTTATGATGGCAATGTTATCATTAAGTACAGATCATTATACTAAACAGTACATAACACTGTCATATATAAATAATAAATAAAAATCTATCTCAAAATTGTCTTCTTAATTAATGTGCGCTATAATTAATTTATACCTTAATTGAATTTCTTAAGTATATACGAAATGTAAATATTTATTATTTAAGAATCAAATTAAACAACTATACAAATAAATGACAATAATAAAAATCAATTTGAAATTCAAATGTATGTTTCTGGTTTCCAATTCAAGTATTTGACATTTTTCCTGTTTCCACTCACAACTCAAAATCGTGTGTTTACACGAAAGCTGTCGAGGATCATGACGTGACGTCCTCCGGTCGTCATTTCTTCGACGACGATGACGACCTAGGCCAGATCATTCCACCGGGTGTCATAAAATCAAGGTCTGGGAGGGCTGATATCGTTGGTATAGAGTTCAGACCAGGTCTAATAGCATGCGATCTTGGAATATCATCTGCCGGTGCTCTATACATTTCAAAATGTGCAGGATTTGTAATGATGTTCGGTACAGCAGCCGGAGTATTCCAACTAGAAAATTTCGGCGGAGAATGTCTCGTGTTGAAATGATGTACAGTAGGTTGTCCACTCGAAACAAAATCTGACCAATCATCTTCACTCGAAGTCTGTTGTACCTGCTGAATATGACTCTGATGTTTTGAATCGACTTTATTGGGTTTCAAACCGACATTCATGTGACTAGATGACATAAAGGGATTTAAATTTTTTTTCACGATATTTTCATGCTGATTATAATTCTGACGCCGATCGTTTGGTTTATCAGTCTTAAATACACGATTTGAAATGTTAAATATATTTGATGTGATTTTCTTCTGAACATCATCTTGCCGAAATACCGTATCATTTTGCAATGAATATTTCTCTTGATACAAATTCCGATCTGTAGACTGAACTGTCGAAATATTCGGTTTCAAAATTGATTTTTTATTATTAATTTCTTTATTATTTCTTACGGGCGTGATAATATCAGATTTTGTATAGGGGGCGCTAAAGTTTAAAGAATTAATATCTAATGTATTCACAGACAATTTCTTTTGTAAGTTATCATTTTTTATAATTGATGGCACTTGTTTCGTATCAGTTCTCACTGAAACAAAGTCAGACCAATCTTCATCATCAATAGTTCGACTGATCTCATTTTCTGGTTTTAATGTATTAATAATACTATTCATTGGTTTGGATTTCTCTTTCTGTAATTTTAATGGTTCGATTCTATTCGACTTCATATCAACTTGACTTTTGACAATTTTTGTCAAGTCAGCAGAACATGCTGTTTCATTAATAATAGACTTTTCCAGTATCACTGAATCTGCAATATGATTTAATCTACCTGTATGCGTCAATTCTGTGTTACAATCGGATAGATTCATATCTTTTGATTCAATATCATGACTTATAGTCGATTTAGATGGAATTTCAATCAAATCGATCGGTTCATCTTTTATTATACCTGGATCTGGCCAATTGATTTCAATGACTGGCTCTTTTTTAATCGGTCTTAATATTTCTGGCTTTAAAGGTAAAGATGAAGCAGGTATAGGAACCAATGGCTTTTCAACATTTAAACCTGATTCAAAAGTATTTGAAATCGTGGTAGATTTATTTTGTATATTTTGAACTGTATCTGGAATCTTCTTCAAAGAAACGCTTTGAAAATCAGCAAAATCATCATCATCAACACGCACGGTTTCTTCAGTCAGAAGCTCTTTACTGCTAGTCACATTTTTCACAGTTTCCAAAATGTCTTGCATGGGTTCAGGTTCTGCAATTATACCTGATTTTCGTGACAGTTCAGGAGTCAATATAGTAGGCTGTAACCATGCAGGTGAAGTATCTTTCGATGAAATATGTGTTTCTCTTAACTTGATAGTATTAACAGGTTCAGGACAAGACCGAAAATCAGTGAAATCATCATCCGAATCAGATATCTGTGCTTCAGATTGTTGTTGAATTGGAGGTTCAGGATCATAATCGCCTAATTTCAATGAATTGACTGAATCGTCATCAGAAATATTAGGATGTATTGAACTTTCAGCAGCAGGAGGTTCCTCTGAAGGTAGTTGTTCCAGAGGATCTGTTTTAGTTGTACCTGAAATTGTATTAACATGTAATAAAACTCCTATTTACATTTATTTTAGAAGAAAATGTGCTAAGAAAAAAGTATTTTCTTTACAAATTTATAACATATAAAAAAAAATCAAAGTGTACCAAACTATTAAAAACAATCCAATACAAGTTGATTTTTTCAAACATTTACATAATAAAGGATTCGAATTAAAAAATACATTTTCGATAGTTTATTTTCATCAGAACATAATCATAAAAAACGAATATAAAAGATTTAATAAATGAAACAAACTGCAATTCAAATTCACATCCAAGCCAAATTACAATTAAAAAATATGAAAGAAAGCTATTTTTAAGAATAAATACTTATATACACGTTTTTTAAAAAAACTGTCATGCTCTATTGTCAATTTTTTATAGTTTAATCCTATTATTTATTCTTATTATATCAAAAATCATGAATACATGTATCGCTGTAAAAAAAATAATAAAATAATAATAATGACACTATTTAAATAATAAAAATATAATGTATTCTTAAATTTTCCAAAAATATTAATTTCTAGCAAGAGATTTTGCTTTTTCTAAACAATAATGCATCTAAAAATTTAATAATACTACAAAACATTAAAAAAATACACATGCAGAAAGAACATCAATATATTTATATGATGTCATGCAATAATTTATTACAATGGTTCTCAAAAAAATTAATAATATGCAGCGTGCGTGACCACTTACTGCCACGCGACCAGTACTCCCAGATGTCTACATCAAAAACGTGTGTTGGTGCCACGTCGAGTAAAACAGTCAAGGCTTGCATGTCTAACCGTAGAAATGATAAATGATTTTTAGATTATTATTGAAAAAGGTCGATTCAACATCAAATTCCTTAGAAACACAAATATACTTTTATATAAATTTAGGCATATAAATTTAGTATTGAAGAAAAAAAAATAATTTATGCATTTTATGCTATATAAATTTATTTAAGAATTTGCTAATAATTCAGACAAGAACATATTTTAATTTAGATTTTTAAATAATAATACATTATTTTATACAAATTATGTACATGAATTATTAGAAAATTCTGATACTCTGTTTTATATGAATAAAAATGATGTTACTGCACAACAATAAGTTTTTTTTTTTTTAATTAAATAACATTATCAGATAGGTGAATTTTTATATTACAGAAGGATGTGTATTTAATATTTTTCTATTCACCTTTAAGAGTTTGTGATTTTAAATTACATTAATACATTCTATTAAATACTTACGATCAAGTGGGTTAACTAGCCCAGCATCATTCCAATCAAACTGAGCAGCAGGTACTTCCGCAGGAGCTGAAACAGGAGCTGAAGTTGGAGGTATTACTGGACTAGGTTCTAAAGGGTCAGATCCAAGATAAGCAGCAAAACGTGGGACTCCAACACCAAGTTTACCACCCCGTTGCAACTATACAAAAATGTATATATATGTATGTGTATATATATATATATAAATATAATTGTTAATTTACATAAACACTTTTTAATTAAGGTTTATTAAAGGATATTTTGGATAATTTCCATAAATAATTGGAAATCTATAAGAGAATTTCCAACTAGTTTTTAAGCTGCTTTTTATCTACAATTTCATACTTTTTTTATAACAAATGTGTTTGCATAGTAAAATTCAATATATTTAATTATTCGTGCATTTATTGTATAAGCTTTGAAATATTTCTAATTTTCTATTTCAAATCCGAATTTAAGAAATAAATTTTTACTCTTTTATGACAATAAAAAGGATATTTTATAAATATTAAAAACTATACTTCCATTTATCTCAAAAAGTTATAACTGTTTTTAATACAGTTTTCTTTGATACTTACAATATTTCTAGTATCAATGTTAAGTGCAGCAAGAAGTGCTTCACAACTTCTTGACTCATCCCATTGATATTGAAATGCTCTAGTATTTTCAACATCTTCAATATATTGCCACAATGCACCAGTTTTTAACAGGTCTCTAGTTGGTATATCGATTATATTTATACTCTCGTCCAAAGTGAATGAGTTTGAAATAGTTTTAATAACAGTTTCTGAAAATTTACTACGATCATTTTTAAGAACTTCAATAGGATCTGTGTCCGAAACACCAGGTCCTGTATTAAAATCTGTAAAATCCTCTGGGGCTTTGATAACAGATGGTGCTGTTTCAAATCCTGCAAAGTCGTCAAAATCATCAAAATCATCTTCTGTAACATCAAGAACGATTGTTTTATCAAGCTGCTGTTTATCAATTGGAGCAACAAATGTAATGTTTTCTGTTTCGAAATTTGCAGAAGAAAATTCTGCAAAATCATCAATCTGAGTATTTTTACTTTCAGATTCTTCACTATCTGTATTGTGACAGTTTTGAAAATCAACAAAACTGTTGAAATTATTGCAATCTGAATCTCCTAAATTTTTCTCACTTATATCATCACTGTGGCTATCAACTTTTCCTGAAGCACTTTCTTCTTTCTGATCGATTTCTGCTACTTGAAATGTATCGAATTCACCTAAATCTTTTAATTCTTCATTCTGCTGTATTTCCACATCTTTTGAATGGTTCTCAAAGGTTTCATACACTAGATCATCTTTAAACACTTCGAGAGAACTTAAAGTTTTATCACTATAAGAGAATTCCAGACATTGAGATTTATTATCCACTCTATCACTAACCGTACTATCTTGTATCACTAAAGAATCACTATTATCAATTACACTTTCGCTCTCCTCCTGTGTCATTTCTGCAACCTCACTCAAATTTTTAAAAACAGTTTTTTCGTCGAAACTTTTATTAAAATCAAATATTTCACCGTTAACACCGTTCAAAATAATGTCTTCGGCAGGTTCGTGTTCGTTCTTTCTGAAACTACTTTTTAAATCACTCGTGAAAATTCGGTCGACGATCTGTTCATTTTCCACACTCAGATCGTCGTTCGACTTTTCATCACCGACATCCGTACGGATGGTCACCGCGTTATTTTCGACGAGAGCGTCGTCACCCGAACTCAAATTGATTTCACTGCTGAGACCGGAATCGGACGTCACTATCGAAATGACCGAATCTTGGCTCGTATTGTCTTTCGGATCTGTTCTCTCTGCCGGACAATCGTCTTGAAACGGATCCCTCGACGGGTCGCCGGAAAAATCTAATACTTTATGAACATGCGGTGGCGAGGAAGGCAACGATGACGCTAGAACTTGATAAGATAATGAAGTTTATTATCGGTATCCTGTTTGTTTTTGTCGTAACAACTTACCGTCACAGTCATACGATGAAAAATCATTCGCGTTCGCAAAATCACCGAAATCATCGTCATCCTCATCATCGGAGTCCATAGGAGGCGGCGAACTGCTTACCAACGGCGGTATAATATTTGCCATTGTCACATCTGGAAACAATCACCGTTGTATCCGATCACGTTACACGCATAATAACTATTCCTATACAACACTTATAGCCTTCATATTCTATTTTTGGTATGAAAATAAATAAAAACACGATTTACTTGAGGTACAGTTGTGTTTTATGCACAGACGTGACACGTACCGATCACGAGAACCTTTGTTGTCATTCACTGACGTCAATAAACATCGTAGGTCATCACATTAATACAGAATATGCAATAATAGGATTAAGTTTTGGACGGGATCCGGGCTAACCGGTCGATTTTGAACACTATGCACTAGAAACTATATTGACATTTTGTACAAGTACACGTACTAAAAATATAAGAAATGTGAATGACAGTTGTCAGATTGTGCTTCGTTTAAACTCGTTAAAGCCCGTCTCCTACCGTTCTTAACCAAACAATTTGTGTGATAATTTTTTTTGATTTTTTTCTCATGTCCCGTCGCGGCTTTACTTGTATACTAACTAGCTATTCACATTAAATTTTTTAAGAAAACATTCCAATTACTACATTTAGCATTTTTTATTTCAATTTTGGTAAGTTGAAAAAGGTTTTCGTTTAGTTGGCTACTACTTAACGTAACAGCGTCGCCTATTGCATTTTTTTATAGATAATTAATAAGTTCTGTTGTGAATTATCCTCGCCCCACTTTTATGCCACACGTGTGATATATACATCAATATATATATATATATATATATATATATATATATATATATATATATATATATATATATATATATATATATATATATATATATATATATACATACGCACATACAATAATTTCTACATAAATTGGAAAATCGAAAACAAATTATAAGCAATTGAATTAACTGAAATACATGTTTGTATTATACATTAGCAAATAAACAGAAAAATAATTTTATTCTTAACTACCAAATCAATGCTAATCAAAGAAAGTAAATAAGATTAAATTATGAAAATAATTTGAATCATTCTATGATTATCATCAATAATAGATGAACATTTAAAAGAAATCAGCTTACTACCTTGATTAATTTTTAATTTAATAACATCAATTTAATCAATTTAAATGTTTTGTAAATCGACTTATTTCGTTTCAAATTATTTTTTTCCTTATAAGTTATTTAGTCGGAAAGAAAAGCTGACAAATAAAAATAGTCAACGTTTTTATCCAATTACTTTTTTGAATGTGCATTTTTATGTATTTAAAATAACTACAAATAAATAAAAAGAATAGATTATTCACTTTTTATTTAAATATATTAACTTACTTATGAATAAATTAAGATTATTTATTATATATATATATATATATATATATTTAAATTTTTAACATGTATTTATATTTTTCATTAAGTTCGTATTTTTTCAACTAATAAATTCTTAACGTGATATGGCGGCAAATTCGAAACCAACCCCGGTCGAAATTCGAAACCTGATCGAGAATTCATCACATCCCATTGTTTTTAAAAACATTTCGAACAAACGGGCATGGGATTTAAAAGAATTGTGTGAGCGATTTCCAGATAAAGTACCGTACCGTATCGGAAAGAATGTCTACACTAAGGTACGGACAATGAAAGTTGTGGAGTGAAAAGCTTTCAAGCTTCTAATTAGGTCATCCGACGTTCGTACGTATGTTTTAATACGGGCGCGCATGATTTATAGGAGCCGCAATGGGAGCGGAGTACACGTGTCGAATCGATGTCGTTATCGGAGTTTATTAACAAAGCAGAAGAGGCTACAGATTGTTGGTACTACTTCGATTATGCGAGAATCGGGAAATGGTTCGATGAGACATCAGATATCGTCAAGGTAAGATATTTCTTACCTTTTTATGGACAGTTTTATTGAATTCTTTTAAGAATAAAGTAAATATGTTACTCGGTTTTCAATAATTGTTTAAATAAATTTCTGGTATAGATTTCTAAGCATTTTTTCATACATTAGGATTTAAAGTTCGTACTGTGTAGACGCATTATCTATTCCACAGCTGTTTAAATTAATTTCTCTTAGTGTTGAAATTATCGTTATTTTTAAACGAAGACTCGAGTTCGAAAAACGTTTGTAAGATTTACTTCAAATTTGGTGTACCATTTTTACTTTTTTTTTGGATTTTTGGAGACTATTAAAATATGTAGAATTTTCGATAAAACAAGAAAAAAATCAGATCAGGCCAGGTAATCCATAACATAAAGATTGATAGCTACATATGATTAGTTTATAAGAATTTATGCAAACTGGCGAAAAGAAAAGAGACATTAAAACAATATAGAATTCAAAGATTATCCCCTTCAAAGTAGTCCCTGATGGATAATTCAATTTTCCTTCCCCTTATTTCACGCTTTGAAAGTTTTTTTTCATGTACACACACACACACACATTATATATGTATATATATATATATATATATATATATATATATATATATATATATATGTATAAATATGTACTCAAATACAGTCTATAGCTGTGTCCACTGCTGAGTGTCACTCCCGTCACAGGAGCCCTTACTGTATACTCTATTTTCGACCAGACTTAAGGGTAACGAAAGAGCTTAGAAAAACAAAGTTCCCTTTATATCTATTTTTTCCTTGGATTAAATTTATTTGCGAGAACCCCAAACGATTTTGAATATGCTCTGATAAGTAATTAAGTAAAATGATGTATTTCAAATAAAACATTCATTACGGAGGTTCATACTTATATAATACATACTCATATATATATATATATATATATATATATATATATATATACACATACATATACACACAAATAGATTTAATATAATGATAACAAATGCTGCTTATCTTACGAGCGGCGGTGCAAATGTTCACGAGAAAGGCGGGAAGAGTCGCACCCACTTCTCATTAGTTACGGTCGAATAGAGAACTCTTAATTAACGTAAAAGCAAAGTATCATTATGCTGTCATCGGTACCCATCACGCTGTCGCCGACAGAACAACTCAGCTTGAAGTAACTATGAAATCTTGAAGAAAATTGAACCACGCGCTGTTGTTAACTTCTTTACTAAGCAAAGAAAAACCTCCAAAGCCATCATGGAAGAGATGTCTGTCGTTTACGGTGATCGTTCGCCAGGAGAATAATCTATGAGTGGAATTCTCTTTTCAAACAAGGAGAAGAAGACTTGGAGGACGATCGATGCCCGGTCGAGACAACCACCTCAGACATTATCGAAAAAGTCGAAAATCTTGTATCGGAAGCCGGTCGACTGAAGAAGAAACAACTCGCAGAAATGACTGGAGTATCCGATACCACCATTCTTACAATCTTGCATGATCATCTTGGCATGAGTAAGGTGAATGCAAGATGGGTGCAAAGAATACTTACGTCGGTGCAAAAGAGGCAATAAGTTGCGTGCAGTCGAGAGTTTTTGGAGCTGCGTGGTGACGATTTTCGTGCGATTTTGGACAGAATTGTTACCGGAGACGAGACTTGTGTCCATCACTATCAACATGAGAGCAAACAAGAGTCAATGCAGAGGATAAAAAAGTGGGCGTACCCCTACCCAAGAAATTCAAGGTGTCGCAGTCTTCGGGAAAAATATTTTTCAATGTTTTTGAAATATCAAAGAATCCAAAGCTCACTCGCATAAAGAACAGCGATAAAAATTCTATAGCGACAAAAATTCGAATTCTATATTCCCAAAAACCAATTTTGGTTTTACCAGTATGATTTTTTTTTATATTATTTGCCAAAACATTTGCTTTGGACATGAGTCGTGTTGTTGCAAAGTTTGTTCATCATCTCTTAACAGAAGACCAGGAAATCTTAATGATCTTTTGGAAAGGGGAGAAAACAAATCAGAATTCTCAGATGTTCTACTTGAAACTTCTTTCTGTTTTCAAAATTAAATAGATCGTTAAACAAATGTCGTTTTTAAACAATCAGAGATGAAAGAAAATTCAGAGCATGATTTAAGAGCGATTTCCAAAAGTACTAACGATGAATGCTTGCAGAAGTGGCAAAGGTATTGACAACGGCGTGTAGTTGTTGCAGAAGACTATTTCGAGGGGGACTATTTTAATTTAGAATACTTTTATATAAAGTTTTATGATGCTAGTCCGGTTATTTTTTGATTAAATCTTGTATTTTCATTGGATTGTTTGCCGTAAGTGGCGTGATAAGTCAGAGTATAATTAAGTTTTTAATTGTATCGCATATAAAATACAGGTAAAAGTCAGTGGCGCGTTATAGCTTCATGGGGCTCAGGCAAATTTGAATTATGGGCCCCCATGTACAGTGTTGATTTCAGACATTTGGTTTGGATTCAGATTGGTTTGAGGCCTCCAGGCAATTACCCTTTTTGCCACTGGTAAAAGTATACTAATTTATATTTAGGAAGCATCGTCTTGGCACGAATTTGGGTATCCTGATATTGGACACGACAGTGTAATTTGGATTGGAAGCAAAGGTGCTCATACACCATGCCATTACGACACATACGGATTTAATATAATACGGCAGGTATATGGCCGAAAAAAATGGATTTTGTTTCCTCCCGGTACATCGAATTTACATCCCACGCGCGTTCCGTACGAAGAGTCGAGTGTTTACAGTAAACTAAATTTCTTTTGTCCAAATCCTGACGATTTCATTGGTAAATATAGGCGGAATATATTTTTAAAGTGTTTTAAAATCAAGCAGATAAATTATGTAGGTATCACCGGCGCTCGGCAAGTTATTCTGGAGGCCGGGGACTCGTTGTTCGTTCCTGCGAAGTGGTGGCATTATGTAGAAAATATAAATACTGTAAATATGAGCGTTAATGTGTGGGTACCGCTCCAGGATGACGATAAGATGCGGCTGGGCGAAGCAGTCGTGCAGCTTTTAATCGCTAGCATGGCTAAAGAGATGAACACTAGCGATCGGTCAACAATTCTCGATGTTAATTCAGTAAGTACTTATTTTTCAGATGTAAAACAAATAAATATACGTATGATAATGTGTTAAGAAAATAAATGACGCCCGCATATGCAAACAAAAAATATTTTTTGAGTTTAAATTCAAGTACATTCGTTTAAAAAAATATGAGGATTTGATTACAATAGAATATTAAGTTTTAATTAATGTAAATATTACTTTCAGGACGATCTTATCGAAACGCCGTTAATCGACTGTATAAATCAATTACGCACGTGCCACGACATAGTACTTAGCCAATCTCACACAGAGAAGGTATCGACTGACCGAAAACAGACAAAACAGCTCTCATCGTCGTCTCAAACCAACACAGTGACCGAAACGTTAAATTTTTACTCGGATCAAATAATCGTTGTACCTGAAATGAACAGTCGAGAATTCCAAGACTACATTAAAGAAAATAGAAACAGATTTGATGGAAGTTCTTCGTCTGCACAGAAATCAGTACCTGAAAACGATTTGCTAGATTTTATGATAAAGTTTTTCGATTCATTGTGTCATCCAGATGTTATTGATTCTGTATCAGAAAACCTTCTCCGAAAATGATCGCTGTTTTAACCCTCTGATTACTAAATTAAATAAAATGTAATTTTTATTATGAAAAATAATATTTGAAAACACAAAAAATATTTTTTTAAAAAAATGTAAATTTTGGAATTTTTTTCTTTTATATATAGAAGTCTTGTGAAATGAATGATCGGATCATTGATTATTTAATTAATATCAGTTTTTGTTCATGGGGTTTGAAAGTCTCGACAGTATGTGAGAGTGAAACTATACGTGAAGGATTTCTAATTTATTTTTAATATTCTGATGTTTCAAATTAATAAAACACCTTTGACTGTTAACTTTTCATTTTTAGCATTTTCTTTTACTGGGAAGTATAAATACATTTTAAAATAATAAATTGTGTATATGTAGAACCCAGTGTAACAAATAAAAAAATCTATAAATAAAATTTTACTGTAAATTAAATTACTTATAATGTACTCAGTTTTTAACATTTTGTTCGACTTGATTTATGAACCGTGTGACTTATTGCCATTTTATAAAAGATTCAATAAATTTCAATAACTTTTTAAGCTATACATGAATTTCAAATAATTATCAAATTGTAATTATTTATGAAACTGTATCAATTATAATATATAATATACATATACTTTATGAATAGAATTGTATGATTTAATTTATAAGAATTTAATCTTATTAATATAATTCATTAAAATTTTATTTATATGTAAATGTTTCAAATTGTGATATATTTTAAAAAATTATATTACCAGTATTTTTTGGCGTTTAAGGATGCGTTGACTACCGACAGTAACTTGTTGTTCTTTAAATACTAAATCGTTTTAAAATGTACAACTAGAAAGAAAATGACTTCAGTGACAGTTATAAAATATGAAATTTGGCATAAAATCCATATAAGCTACTTTTTCAACAATTATTTTTTTTTATTTTTACAACAATTTTATAAATATAAACTAATTATAACAGTGATGTTCCATAACTGAAGTATAGAAATTTTTTTTAGATTATCTACGAAGAAAATATATTTGTTTAAAAAAATCCTTATATTTAGATCACTATTTATGTGTAGAACTTATAAATAAAATGCTTTTAACAAATATATTTCATTTAACTGTGCACCAAAAATGCTCTCAAATCCATTGGACATAGATTTATATCGGAACTAATATCAAAAGTGAGATTTTTATACACGAAAGATATAGATGTTTCTGTCAGTCGAGTTCCTAACGTCGGAGGAATCAATCGATTTACATTTACCTACAATAAAAAACATATTATTTCATATCGATATGTATCTTAAAAAAGTAATTTACCTTTCCATCGCTTAACGGAAATTCATCAAGTTGCCTCGTATCTGCAAAACACGTATCGACGTGTTGTCTATGTAATAATAAACCAACGTTATCATCGTTTCCATTCTTGTAAACTGTTCCTCTTAGTATAGGTACTGTGA
This sequence comes from Acanthacorydalis orientalis, assembly GCA_034766995.1. NCBI lineage: Eukaryota > Metazoa > Arthropoda > Insecta > Megaloptera > Corydalidae > Acanthacorydalis > Acanthacorydalis orientalis. Next base: position 40,621,064 of record CM068318.1, on the reverse strand, counting down.
TGTCTACGCCGGGTTCTTTTAACACTGAAGTATATTTTGATTTAAGAGCATCTTCACTACCACCTTTTCTCAATAAAACAAAAAGTGGATGTAACAGCGATTCAGAAGCGACACGTGCAGCTAACGTGGAAAATCCTGCCGGGTGAATATCGACCGTCGCTCGACATTTAGTTTTCACACGTCTTTCTAGAAGTACTCGGAACAAATGTTCCGTCGGTAAGTTATCGGTCACACCTTGACCGAGACCACGGTTATCGTCTTGGATCAATCTCCGATCTTGCATGATTTCGATCTGACCTCTATGGAGCGACGACACGCCTAAAGGTCCCGCGGTTAAAACAGTGAGTCTCGTATTCATATCCTCGATGTATGCTGTGGTCGGCATCGGATAATAATTGGCTTGTAGCGGTAGTTTACGAAAGCGTTTCCGTCGTAATATTTGATAACCGTTTAAATCTGTGTAGAACGTATCTTTTGCATCGATATCAGTCGATAAACGCATAACTAGTTCGAAATTACTAGTCGATGTAATATTGACGATGTTTTGTATTTGCAACCCTAAACCATCAGATCCAGGTGAATTGAATAATGATACTGTATGTAAGACGTGTGGTAATTGCACAGAAACTGACGAATGTACAGGTCCTTGGATAATTCTAACGATTCCAGTACTGACAATTATGGGACGTGCTTCACCGTCCGGAAGGAATAAATACGCACCGCTTCGTTCTGAGGATTGTCGTGCACCGTATTGAGCGAAATCAAGATGTATAGGTACGGTTAAATTTCCAGTCCGTATTGCTTTTAACAATCCGATGCGGCTAAACGAAGCTGCAAGATATCTGTTATATATTGAAAAATCGCTACCAGACGGAGATGATTTTACATCACTAAAAACCGGATTTATGGCGGGATTGCCGTCATAGTTTAAAATTCGGATTTCTGCATATTTTGTTTCACTGAAATAAATAAATTAAATGTTAATTAATTATTCTCGTATCGATAACCATAATTAATATACACTTAGTATAAGCGAGTAATACAGTTCATTAGATCAAACATAATCATCACTTACGTCGGTGATGGATTTGCAGAAATCGAATATGTAACTAAACCAAAAGCTGGAACTTGTGCTATAAATGATAATTCAAAACGTGCTTCTGAAACAGTGGCCCCGGTACTGAACACAGGACTAATCTGACAAACAACAGCTTGTCCGTTAGTATCGGTAACCTGAATAATTCATTACTCGATTTAGTTGTCACATGTCTCAAAGGAAAATTACCATTATTATTATACCTCGATATGTGTTTCTGATACGTATAATATCACAGTTTCTCGTCTTGCAAACGGAAGTGAATTGAACAATACGACTTTTTTTGCAGGTGAATTAGAACTAATGGTAAGTGTTTGTTGTTCTGAAAGTGCTGCATGTGAGGCTCTTTTATCATCTAGTTCAAAACGAATTGCATCTGGATCAAAAACAATGTTTTTGTTTATCGATAAAAGAATGTCAGCAGACAACTGCATCACACGTTCGGAGTTCATTAAAGCTGTTAACAATCTGTTAGAAATGGTAATTTAAATAATTTTTACAAGTTTATGACGTACCATTTTTATATTAGATACATATACAATATAATAAAATATCATTTAATAATAGAATATTAAAAAAAATAATAAAACTACTGTTGGTTTTATACAATTAGAATTTCTTATTCAACACATTTAAACTAAAGCTCAATGGAGTATTTTTTTCATTAACACATTAGTGTTACTAAAAAAAAATCCATAAAGAAACATTTACTTACTTTTGGCCATAATCAACAACAACATGGTCTTTGGCAGTACCAGTTATCGCATCATGATGTTGAAATAAACTCAAACTTTGTCTTGCTTCAGTGAGCAGTGATAATATACCTTCAGTTGGACTAAGCAATGTGGAAGCAGCACGAGAATTTGAGCCTGATGCTAATGTTGCAATCAATTCTGCAGCACGTAAACGAGCGATCAAAATTCGATCCAATCTCTTATACAGAGGCCGAGATGTATAATAACCACTCCAGTAATGGTCATCTCTGTCTGCATATGTGAAAAAATCACCAGATAATGTAGGAAAGTCCTCGAACGGTTTTTGTTTCTTCAGTTCATTGAAATAATCACTTAAAGTACCGAACTTGATCTATAAATAAAATAAATATAAAATTTAAGGTACGACATTCTACAATTTCTTCACACCGAAAGCATTTAATAAAATTTATCACCTCAACGTTCAGTGAGGGATCATTATTCATGTAATTGAATAGTGCCTGGTAGTTTTTATATTGCGAGTCCCACTCTACGCTGCTGTCATATCGAAAATCATCACCGAGCGGAACGAGTAAAGCATTCGTTTGATACAGTTGTGCTTTTTTACGATATTGGTCGAGAAGTAATTTGGCCCTTCTTTCAACGTTTTGATCGGTGATCGGTACTGGCGGAACGCGCCACGGACATGATACGCCGTGGCCAGGTAATCGCTTGAAATCAAACTGACAACAGATTTTTGGATCAGGTCCACAAGTATGAGGAATATCGTAACTATAAAAAGGCATCATGTGTGTTAACATTTCAGCACTGTTGTCTGCCCACGTTTGACGCCACCTGAATTCAAGCTGCATCTTTAAATAGAAAAAAATTAAACAATTTATATAATTATGAAATTACTGTTTTTTTATGTATCTATTTTTTATATGTGCTTGTGTGTGTTAATTATATCTTATTTAAAAAACAAAATATAATTAATTGTTTATTAAAATTAATATAATTTATTGATTATAATTTTGTCTGATAATTTTAATAATTGTTTAATATAAATAAAAATAAAATACCTTTGCAGCTAAAAGTTTCTTGACAGAATAATGAACACGATTGATAACAGCTGCTTTGAATCCAGCCTTAGACAATAAGAAACCCATTGTCGGTGATTGCCCGAAAGGATCGATCGCCCAAGCTACTTGTGGTGTTACGTTTACATTACGTGCAAGCCATTCATGACCTTCAGTCATTTGCGTTATAAGGGAAAACCAATGTGAGTTAGCTTCATCTGGCATTACCCAGCCGCCAGTAACTATTTCTAGCTGACCGTTCGATATTAAATCTTTAAGTATCCGTCTGTTATCAGCATCGGCATCCGCCCACCACATCGAAAGGTAAGATGTTTCAGCCCAGATAAACTTTCGAAGACGTTCTTCAGGTAATTTAACGATCATGTTATTGAAAATTTTTTTTGTTTGTTGTATGTAATATTGATCGATGGTTTTAAGCCAACCAGGATCATTATGTGAATGTGGTACTACAAATACATGGAGCTTGTAATGTTTACTCCATTGTTCATGATTGTAGTCTATTCGAAAACCTTGTTTCCATACGCCACCGTCAGGATTATCAAATTTTAACTCTTCATAAATATCCAGCATCTATTTAAAAACATTTCTTTTTGTATTTTGTATCAAATCATATTAAAGATCTATTATTATAATGTTCGCATCACACATTGCCTAATTATAATTATTTTCTGTACTAATATGAATATTTAAATTACTTTACTAATATGAATATTTTTTCAATCTATAATATGTAAATACAAATTTGAATTATATTATTTACATTAACAAATATTTGATTTACCACATAATCTTATTTTAGGTAAATTACTTACCTGGACATTTACTTTCGGAATATGATCTAAATGTAATATACATTGTAAATTTGAATTCAAATCAGTCACCAAGGTAGTATTTGGATACTTTATTGGATTTTGGTTCTGCATTGATATTACTGGTGCATTATCACTAGAAATCGGTATAAGCCTCCCGATAGCTTTTTTTATTTCACCTACATCTTCCCCGTTTTTATTTACATCGTCTTCGAGACGTTTAAGTCTATTTTCAAATTTAAGCCATTCATTCTAAACAGATAAAGTTTCTTTTCCATTGAACTATTTTTATCTTTTTCCAATAGAATAAGAAATTTAATAAAAATGCTATTACCTCCTGATATTCTCGACGTATCGACCCAAATTTTGAGGGCATAGTTTGATCGATTATTAAATATAAAATAATACAAATAAACAATATTAAAAAAATGCCAATTAGAGTAAAATTTCTTCGAATACGCATACTGTTTCATTAATAATGTTTATCACGTTTTATGGAATGTAAATGTCATAAAGACATGCGATATTTTTGTAAATGAAAAAATTTTAAGTTCACTAAAATATCATTAATTAATATGCAGCTTGCAGCCACTATTTAAGTATAAAAAAATCATTACTTATCTTCTTATCATAGCGTTCATATATTCTGTATTTTTAGAAATTTCATTAATATATTAAGTGTATACATATTTATAAATTAAGTAACATTAATTTTAAACCACATTTATTAATAGTCGTGTTTTCAAATAAGTATTATTGACGAAATGGTCAGCTGAACAATTTAATGAAGGCTTTTATAAGGTCATTAAATTCAATAGATTTTTTAAACAATAATAGAAATCATAATGAACTTTTGTGCCTTACAATTATACGTTTACAGTAAACGTTGCTCAATATAATTATGTTTACGTTTTTTTTTTCTACCTGATTTTGTAGGTTATGGTTTTAATGTTGTCAATCAAAGTAGAAAATTCCCTGTAAATTTTATTATACGCATATATTATCAACAAATCAATTTTTATCAATATTCTTATCGTACATGGGATAATATAACAGGTTTTACTTAAATTAATTAAACAACTGTGAAGGTTAATCGTTCGAAGACAGTTTAGTTATGGCTTGTTATGGATGTACATCAAAATTTAGTTTTTTTAATAAAGAGGTAAAATAATAATCAGTTTAATATGTGTGTATATATATATATATATATACATACATATATATATATATATATATACATATATATATATATATACATATATATACATATATATATATATATATATATATATATATATATATACATCATATATAAACACACACATACATATACATACACACTCACATATATGTACATATACATAAGTACACATACATACGCACTCTTAGGTATATATTTATATCAAATAAGTAATTTCTTATACATAGATTGCTTGCGCTGCTTGTGGATTTGGATTCTGTTCCAAATGCCTTAAACAAAAATGTGTAGTTTCTGAAAAAAAAACTGAAGAAAAAGTATGTAAACCCTGTTTTAGCAAACTCACTAACAGTGCTATAAGTACTGATGAAGTCGAACCTCCTGATTCTTTTATAAGGTATGTATATAATATATATATATATATATATATATATATATATATATATATATATATATATATATATAAATAAGCAAACATACATGTATTAAAGTATGTAAATAAACATGTATTTAGACGTTTAGAAAATCTTGAAAATCCATCTCGGCGCCCAATTACTTTATATCAGCATGATAAACGAATTCAGCAGTTGCGATCTGGTCTTGATGTAAAGGATCAGGAGATCGCTGACAGGCTAGAAAAGTTACGTGCCGATAGGAAGTCTGGGTCTTTACCTACAGACGAAGAAATCCATCAAAGGCTTTCTGAATTGCGTGGTGAAAAGTTCAGACCAGGTGCAGCTAAAGTGTCAAAGATGGTATGTATATATTTTATTTATTTTTTTATTATAAATATAGTTTGGTTAAAGTTTTCTTTTGCAAAAGAATATTTTTTAAAAAATTCTAATAAAACTTGTATTAAAGTATAACTGTCATTATTTTTAATGTAAAATGTTTAATTAGGTAGTTTAATGATTCTTTTATTAATTAATAACGATTACTAAAAAATAAACTTTTTTATGTAGTATTTAAATTTTAAACATGTAATGTGTATGCATTACAAAAAATATTCGATTGAATCAAAATTATTTTTTTATTTTTGTAGTATATTGTACTATTAATGTTATCAATAGTCATTTAAAAATATTATAATTTAATTGTATCAGTAATGTTTCGCACATTGCATCATCGTAGAATATTTCACAATTACATATATGTAATTTAAAAATATGTTCATACCTTAAATTAAGTATTGTTTCTTTGAACTACATTAATATCATATAATGTAGTCATATTTGAACCACAATTTCTTTGTTAGTCAGTTTTTAATGTTTTATAACTTTATTGCAAATGAAAAGATTATTATTTTCATATATATTTTGCACTTTATTTGAATGTGATTATGATGTAGTTTTATGTATTCTCCCATTAGTTTGATAAAATACTAGGAAGTTAATTTTTATCAACTTTAGATATTACTGAATTTAAATTATTATGTTTTATTATATACATAGCGCATACAATTACATAAATGCTAAGTAATATGTATTAATTTTTTGCCATATAAGTAATCTAAATGAATTCTGATTACTCATATGTAAGTTTGACCTTTGGTAGGAATTTTCGAAGAAAAAAGTAACCACTGTACTCAGTCATGTCATTTTGTAATCGTTTTGTATATTAAAATATCCAGTCACAAGAATGTTTTATTTACGAAATTTTGCACTCATCCGTAGTGCAAAAATAAAAATCGTTAAAAAAATATGTACGATTTCAGTTTTTGTTATCAACGTTTAAGGTTTATGACCTTTCTCGATGGTATCGGCACATGTTAGCCTCTATTATTCGACCTTTGATCGTCGCAATCATTCGTACGCCGCCTGTACGTAAGCGTTCGAGCACATGTCTGATTTATTTTGCTTAGAAGCGGATAATGTCGGACGTCACTGGCGATCAAAACAAAAAACAAGATCGCCGATAGCTTGTTTATCATTGTCACGTTTACCCCTCTACTTGTGATGTGGACGTTTTTAAATATTTTGTATAAAATAGGTCAGATATATTGACACGGACAGTTTTTCGGCAAGTCTCTTGCAGACACATCGTCTACGTGATTTTTTCTTTTTACAATATCGAAAATTAAATAAGTACAGGGTGTTATACCCTCTGTTTTGATTCACAAAAGTTTAGTGTAATCCACCACCACGTTTTTCAAACTAATGCTGAAATCAATGCCTTTGGTGAGTGCTTTTTGTGCTTTTACTTCTAGGAAAAGTAAAATAGCCATACTTTGATTTATGCACCTGTTCTTTATTATTCCAATTAAAATAGTACTTGTTTAGCAATTAGTACATTATATTCTAATCTATTTAAAATGTTTATAATGAAATCTGGGATCAAAGTTTATCAGTTTAAGTGCTTTTCTTTATAAAAAGTTTTAATTGTAAAGAAGGTCATGAGAATATATATCACATCTTGATAGATGAATCTTAATACAACTCTAAGTGAGCGGTGAAATTAGTTTTAATTTGTAACGGTTTTATCTAAAACAAGTAAGTCATACATGAATAACTAATGTTGTGTCTAGAACAAGGTATTTGTTTTCATCACACTCTTAGTTAGCATTCAGTCATAATTATTTGTCAATTAAATTGTTTCCTTTTTTTTCTCTACACCTGTTTTTTGAATATAAAATGCTGTTATTTAATTTAAATTATTTCTCTCGATTGATTTATCCTGTTGTTTATTAATTCATTAGTTGATTCTTATAACAAAAATAATTGATGGCTTTTATGTATTATTTACAAACAATAATTTTGATTCTGTTCTGTTAGAACTAAACTTTGATTTTTGTTCATATTTTGATTACTGAATGCATTTTTTTTATCAATGTCAATTTTTGAACTAAAATATATGAAATGTATTTTTAAGAAATATCAGTTAAATATATTGCATTTTTAACTGTATTGTTTTTGAAAATAAGATTCATTTTTTTGTGATATATATATATATATATATATATATATATATATATATATATATATATATATATATATATGTATATGTAATTTTTAGATCATATCTATTAATTTACATTTTTGTAATTAATACTTTTACAATTTCGAACAATTAAGTGTTTAAAATTAATCTATGTACATTTATGGCTAGTTTATCATTATATCTAACTTGAAGGTGATGTTTACATACATAGATATGTGTAATAAAACAAAATTTTTCAATATTTTTCTTTGTATATCTTGTTTATGTGTCTATACACATAATGTGTGCATGTATAAATTGTGATATTATTCAGTAAATATTGGTGAATGTGTTAGTTGTTAATAGAATGAAAAGAAAATAGATTCATTGTGTACATTATTGTATCATGTGTTGATTGCATGAAATATTTTTAATACTATGTGAAGATAATACGTGTTCATTGAATTTTCATCAAAATAAGTGTAACTAAGCTAGATGTTTTATAATTCACACAACTTGATCACGTGCATAAATATTTACAGAAATAATTAGATATCACTTATATTGGTGCTCAATGTCATGCTTTATAAAGTATATTAATTAGTTTATTAGACTTAATATAGTTTGGAACATGGAAGTGATAAGGTGTTAGGTGTAAGTGTTTCTGTATATGAATTTTGTATTAATCATAATAATTGCAATTCAATTTACAGTATTTATTTTTTATTATATTATATTTTACTGATTGTTTATAATGGATTAATCGGTGTATTTTTAAATATTTTCTAGTCTTAAATTTATTTAAATGAATATTATTTAAATTTATTTTGTTTACATATCCTCTCAAGTATTTTATTTATACAGCATATTGACTGTTTTCAAATAACATCTCAGTATTTTTTATCGTTTTCCAATGTTTTGAATATTTTATTACAATTTATTAGGCACTACAGCCAGATCTACGGAGTGATCAGCAGAAAGTCGATGCATTGATAGATCAATACATATCTGAATCTGACATCGATCTAGCTACAGTTTCAGACGTCGAATCAAAACTCTCTCAATATCAGAAAGGCACGAAACAATCATCGGTCGAAGTATCCGACGATAACTCTAGCGAAACATCGAGCGACGAAGCTGATAAACTAGCACTCCGTATCATGGAAGAAGTAGCTATCGAAAAAGCAGAGACGGCCCGTCATCCTCACACTTTACAATCGACGGATCGTGGAACCCCGTTACATGCGTCTACACCTGAATTGGGCTACTGCCGTATATGCTATTCGCGTGCAATTAAACGTTGTATCGACTGTGAAGGTGACTTGTATTGTTTGAAATGCTTTATGGAAATTCATCGGGATTGGAATGAAACACATCATAAATGGATAAAATACGAACAGATTCCACGATCGAGTGAAGAAGAGGATAACGACGACGATGATGACGGAAACGATTCAGAAAACGAGTTAAAAGATGAAGAGAAATGTAGTCGTACCAGTAAGAATGCATTGTAAAATAATTTTATCACATTCAACCATATTTTTATTATGTTTTTATTTGTTTCTAGTTAGCTTATATTAATAAAATGTATTTAAAAAGTGCCTAATGTATTGTACATGTAATAATACAGTACCGAATATGGCTATTGTGAATTTATAATAAGGCTGTTGCATCGTCTTGTATTTATATTTAATGAATATAGTAATGTAGTAACGCTATTTCACGTTTTATTTTGTTAATTATATTTCACAAAACTTATTTATTATCAAAACATTTTTAAAAATTATAAAAACAAAGAGCATATCACTTTATCGTATTTAAATTTCCATTCGGATTTAAAAATAAATACTTCTATCAAAAATTTGACCCTCGTATCAAACGATATTTTCAGTATTAATAAACTTTTATTAATAATTTATCAACCGTTCAATGATTACTATTAATTTTTCTTCGAATTTCTTGTAGCTGGTGTTAAAAATAAAACTTGTTTGTATTTTTTTGTATATTTTCGAATGCATGCCTTTTTTAAATTCATTTTATCTTGGTTTATTTTAATAACAAAAACTGAAACAAAAATACTATTGCCCTTATCAGTAATAAACAATAAACTGAAATATGTGCGTCATAAGTTCTTAGTTCAAGCTGAGTTTTATATATTAATGGTCATTAAAAAATAAATTGATAAATATTCAAGTTTGACTTGTAAACATTTAATGTCTCTGAGATTATCTAATAATTTATATGTACATGTACACGTAATTATAATTATCTGGTCATAAGTTGTACTCTATTTTTTTTCTAAAAAAGAATAAAATAATTATACAAGAAATTAATATTAAATATTTTCACAAATGAATTTTTATTTACTAATAAAATATTTCTGATCAAAAATGTTCAATAACTGATTATTGATCGTTTTGATTGTTGCTTATCTAATCAAACATTGATTATTATTTTGATCATTTAATCTAGTTTGCAAAAAACGAATTCAGTATTCAAGGAATTAGTTTATTACATATAAAAAAATATCAGTTTTTTATTACAGATCAAGGTCTGATTACGAAAATTAAAAAAAGATAAAAACGTTTTCCATCTCGAATTTGTAATAATGAATGCTTATGAATGTTAATCATAAATAAACTCTAAAATATTTTATAGATTTGGTTTATATTTGTTCTTAAAATTGAAGGCCCATACAATATACCTGTCGTTAAATTTATTTTTACAAATGAATTTTTTTTCATCCCACAAAACACACTTTTTTGTGAGCTGTGTAGTGAAAAAAAGAATTCATTCGTGTAATTGAAGGTGGATACTAAAAATAACAGCCAAACTAACGATTATATTAGGCGGTAGGAAAATAATTGCGGCAATGTATATGAATCTGAAGGTCAAAACCGCAATTATTTTTCTATCGACCTAATATTACATATTCTTTGTATGAAATATTGAAAATATTATTTTTGCATCTTTATATAATAATTATCGTTTAATATTTCCTTTTCATATATTAATCCAATAAATAGTAGCTACAATAATTAACATGATAAATTATCAAGCAGAATTATGATATTGAAAAAATGCAAATTACACAATTCTTTGATTGGTTTAGTATTTAAGTACAATTTTCTCTTTTTTATTCCCTAATGTTGTAATTATTAAAAAGTGACACATTTTTGGTTGCTTTTTTTTTTCAGAAAAACGGAATATAAAATAATCTTTTTTGGGATTGTAACTAAATCCACTTTCAGAAATGAATTTTCCATTCCCATATAAACCATACACATTTTTTCTCATCAAAAATCTTTAATAATTGATTATTGAATATTTTAATTTCCGATTATGCGTAACGGCGATGACGTTATCAGAGGGTTCAAGTAAATAAAAAATCTGTTCTGAAAAATAGATTTTTCTTTATTTTAGTGCTTTGAGAATGTGACGTGTTGGTCGTGATCGAAACGTAAATGTAAGCCCAATTAGCGATTGCGTGGGAGGATGCGACCAAGTACCTTGTCTTCATTTTTAACAAGCCTCTGAATTTAACCCTCATACGATCCTCGGGTTAATTTTCACCCAATTTCATTTTTAATATACTATAACTAGCTACAGATACAAGTTACAAATTTGTGCTCTTTGCTATTTATTTAAAACTATAATCACAGCTAATAGGGGCCAATATTAAACACACTAGTGGTCTTCGGGTGAAATTTCACTCGTCATATAATATTGTATGTTTATATATAAATAGTGTTTATAAAATGTACGTACATTAATGAGTCATGAGCCATGACACACGGAAGAAGATAATAAAGAACTGTTTGTAGAGAGTAGTGATATCTCGGAGAATGAAGAAAATATCGTGTCCATTCCCGAAGTACCCTTAGAGATTACTTATAGATCAAAAGATAAGAAAATTACATGGACAAATGTATCGAGCAATCAACAAGGAAAGATAAGAGCTGAAAATTGAATCAAGGATAAAGTTAGAATAACATTACGCTACCTCACAAAATTGAATGAATCAAAGATTCTTTTGAATTATGCTTTACTCAACCTATACAAAATATCGTTATTGGCAATACAAATATAGAGGATCAGTTGCAAATATAGAGGATCAGGATTGTTGAGTATTTGGTGAAAATTGGAAAGAGATAGATCATATTACAATTCGAGTACATATTATAGAATACTCAGTTTGGCTGGTATCTGTAAGTCTCATGGAGAATATACTGATAACTTATGGGATGATAGTATAGGTCGACCAATATTTCGAGCCACTATATCAAAGAAGTATTTTGAAAAACTCATTAGAGTTATTCGTTTTGATGACAAAAGAGATTGACAGGAACTCAGAACTCATGACAAATTGGCCACTATCCGTGATTTATGGAATAAGTGTGTAAATAACCTTCCTCATTTGTATACCACATATGAAAATATCACTGTAGATGAACAGCTGGAGCTCCGTTTGCTTAACTGCAAGAAGTAGCTACGTTGGGAAGTTACAAAAAAATGCTCTAAAATGTAGAGAAAATTCTTGTCTATAAAACGTTTAAATTTTTTTATCGATGCGAGTCGCAAATCCTCCACTGCTTAGTATTTGTACTTGCTCGTGGGCTTCTGGTTACACAAGATATGATTAACTTTTTGTAACATATTATAGTATGATTGAGGTTGATCGTATACTAATTTATTTTCATTAGTTTTAATGCACTCTTGCAAGTAATTTACATTATAGGATTATCTACAATACATATTCACAATATTGTTCTGATACTGGCTAAATTCACTTTCCGGTATGAATTCTTTTTTCATTCCAAAAAACAAAAAAAAATCCTGGTCAACCAAGTTCAATAAATCATTATCGATCATTTTTGATTGTTGTTAATGGACATTTTGATAGCGATGCCATTATTTTTAGACCGACAAGGTACAGAAAAACCTGAGAAGAAATAATCAGTATTTTGTCACTCTGAAGATGATGGCGTTGTAATCAAAAAACGCATAAGAAATAAACAAAAATGATTAATAGTGATTTAGTGAACATTTTTGACCGGAAAAATGTTTGTTGTCTGTGAGATAAAAAAAGAATTCATTTGAGAAAGCGTATTTAGCCACAGTGTCGGCATTGTATCGGTATTTATTTTTAGATACACATAAATTAGAATAAAAATAATACATATTACTTACGTGCTCATTAACAGACTTCTCTGTAAAGTTCTACGAAGAATCTTCTTAATACTAAAAACATAATAAAAACAAAGAAAAAAAATATGAAAATATTTATATGCCGTAAAAAAGATTACAAAAACAAAAATATATCATATACTATGTACATTTACGTATATTTCTTAGTAATCGTATTTACAATACATAGTTATCACAGACTATTTTTTCATCGAAAAAATGTATTAATAATTACTTGTTGACAGCTATACCAGATATGTGTCAAGTTAAAAGTCATTTATAATAAATAATATTTATAATGACAGAAGTGAACGATCAGTTATTAACAAAGACGTTTTAATTGTCTCATGTCACACAGACAGACACATGCACAAATTAGCATGTGAGCATTTTTTATTTATTAAACATTCCTGTAAGATAATACATGTTTCGGTTGCAACAATGATTAAACAAAAACATACACATGTACACAGTCAATAAACTGATTGGTTCGTTCACTTGATTTTAATAACGTATGTATATAATTATATTGTTTTACTACATAATTATCATATTCAATCCGTTTAACAAATGTTCACAGAACAGTTATTCGTACAGAAAGACGAAAAGAACTTGTTATCTTTTATTCCAAATCTAATTTAATTTTTTCAGTTTTATTACTGAAATAAATAGTACAGAATACAATATGTTTTTTTGTGTATGTAACGAATGTTGTAGCATACCGTAGCATACTTTGTTTAAAAATAAAAAAGAATCAAATCAAAATTATTTTTGTCACAAACTTCACTTGTATATATTGTTGTTACTTTATCTGTATAATAATTTATTGTAATACTTTATCTATATTTTGCAATATTTTGAATGAAAATAAATAATGTTCAAATTAAATATAACAATAGAAGGGTTTACCTAAAAGTAACATCTCCCAGAATTTAACGTTTACTTTTCTTATATATTTGTCAATTTATTTACATTGTCGAACAGTTTTCATTTAATTAATACTTTGTTAGTATCTAAAAATATTGATAGCAACTTTGAACGTACGAGATTGATGGAGAGACTACTTATGTATTATACGAAAGCCTAATTTTCAGAATTCATACTTTTTAGAAATTAACAACAATGTATTTGTTAAATATTGATAACAATATTGGCTGTGCGAAAACTGTTTTTCAAATTTTTTTTAATTGACGTTCTATTTTATTTTATTGTCAAATATATTCATCGTTTATGTAAAGATTCATCAGAATGTAGTTCTGACACTGTGGATAAATTTACTTCCATAAATTAATTCTTTTTTCATCGCATAAATTACAAAATAATGTTTATAGTTAAAAATATTCAATAAATCATTATTGATCATTGTTTATGCGACAATAAATGATCAAAAATGATTTATTGAACATTTCTGGATTAAAAAAAAAACATTTTTGTAGTTTGTG
>CM068318.1:40589124-40599124 GCA_034766995.1 Acanthacorydalis orientalis | reverse complement strand
ACAATCGGAAACGTTCATCATAGTAGCTTGATCGAAGAGAAGTACCAAAACAGTTTCCTGAACCGAAGCTTCATCGAACCGCCCTAAAAGCCCAATAACGAACTACCAACCGAAGCTTCAAAAAAAGAAAATTATGGTCACTGTTCGGTGGTCGGCGAGTGGCATCATTCACTACAACTTCTTAAATCCTGGTGAAACAATGACAGCAGTAAAATATTGTCAGGAAATTGAAAAAAATCACGAGAAGTTGCATCGTTTACGGCCATCATTAGTCAATCGAAGAGGACCAACTCTTCTTTATGACAACGCCCGACCACACGTCTCACAAATGACTTTTAAAAAATAAAATGAACTGAGTTCTGAAGCCATACCTCACCCACCTTATTCTCCAGACGTGTCTCCGACAGATTATCATTTCTTTAAATATTCGAGTAATTTCCTACGAGAGAAGGTTTCCAAAGATCAAGAATCAGCTCAAATCGCTTTAAATTGATTCCAGGTCTCCTGAATTCTATCTTGTAAGAATAAACGAATTTGTTTCCCCCTGGGAGAAATGTGTCCAACCTCCAATGGTCTTTATTTTGATTCATTAATATAAGTTTTAACCGATATATGCACCTTTATACTCTATACGTAAAAACCGCAATTATTTTTGCACCGATCTAATAACTTTTAATATCTATAATTAAAAATACTAATTGAATATCGTTTTCATACCACATAAATCTTAAATATTTAAAATGCATGTCAAAAATATCACGCAAACATATTCACCTACAAACAATTTAAACTTGAATGATATTAACCTTATATTTTTTTAAAAAAAAAACAATTTTCGAGCTAGAACGGTTTAAAGGTAAATGATTTCTTAACGTGTCAACATTTACACAACTTTTTAGCAAAAAAATAATTGAATATTTATTCGGATTTGGATAAAAAAACTCATGTTGACTGTGTGTGTTTTCATTTATGCTTTCTAGTCGAGTCATATTCTTTCTTCATCAAGAGCTAAAATATCACCGTTACATTGAACTTTGTATACTTTTCTCGTCTAGTTTCTACACATTAATATTTCTTCATATCTAAATAAATGAATCTGTAGCTATTAAATCTTATTAAAAGCTCTAAGAACATCACTAAGCGATTAGACAAATCTCTTAAAATGATCTTACTTCATAAATAAGTTTTACGGATTGTTAGTATATTTTTAAGACATACCCTTTTGCATTCACTTCAATCAAAGCGAAGTTTGTTTAATATTAATTAAAATCTTTATCTATTTCATTTTTCCGTCGCTGTTATTTAAAATCCTATCTCTGTTTATAAATCCGTCGACATAAATTTCAAGTTCTAACAACGCTGCTGCTAAAAAGTGAATATTCTGTATCCTTTACAATTATCTTACATTAAATCACTATGAAGCGTTTTAGGTAATTATTATTCCTTCTGTGAATTTTTATACTGGTTTCGAAAACCGCTTCCAACCGTTTATTCGATGTAACGACACGCTTTTTCGATTGATGATATTTGTTTAAATCGACTTTTGTCTGTTTTAAAATGAATTTTAATTCCAAGCACAGTGTTCCTGACGAATATTTTTTTCTTGATTATTTTGGACGCTTCTCGTTTATTATCTTGACAGTTCTTAGTCCTTTTGAATGTATTTTTTTTCTTTTACATAGTAGAAGATAAAACCGAAGTAATTAAAAAGGACAAAGATCATTTAAGACCAATATAGTGATGTTTATTTGTGAAGTTGATATATCAATAGATTATGAGTATGAACTCACTACAATTTTTTACTTATATTCGTGTCATTTTTAAAACGGTTTCAATTTTATATAAAATCTTATACTTGAAGGATATTTTCTCTGTGATTATTTTCCTTTTATCATCGAAATAAAAACGAGTTAAATTGTTTAAATATCGAGAAGACGTTTGGAAACGGTTTGATATTTGTTTAACAAATTATCAATGAAATTTTGAAAAATAACATATATATATATATATATATATGCAATTTTTGTTTGATCTGATATTTTATGTGTCTTGTGTTACTCATCACCGGGCGAATCCTAAGAAATCCGTCAAACGATCATTCCACGAGTCGATCCAGGCTAGAAGGGGCGGCGTTTTCGGTTTCTTCTCGTCGACTTGCTGCTGCGGCATATAATCCTCAGCTCTTATACAGAAATAACTCTTAATTGGACTCCGACACAATGGACAGCGTTCCAGTTGTGCAAAACAGCACGCACAGACGCATGTATGTCTGCACGGCAGTAGGGCTCGCGAGAGGGGCAACGCGGCGCACACGACGCACAACTGCGGCTCGTGTAACGCGAACAGAGCTATATCGAGGTCGTCGTCGCGTGTCGGTACTTGTGGCGGAGTGCTGATCTCATCTTCAGCGCTGCCGGTCGCCAGATACAGTTGCTTCAAACAGGACAGTCTTCCGTTTGCCTGTTTCAAATATTGAGCCAGGACGGACGTTTGCAACGTGCAAACGTCGTCCCGGACGTGGACGACGGTCACGAGCGCGATTGCGTCGTCCGGATACGATTCGGAATCGTTATCGCTGCGCGTTAGGAACACGACTAACGGGTAAACGAGTCGGGGCGGCGTGCCCAGGTGTAAATTTGAATTCGGTACGAATTTCACTGCACGCTCTGGATGCGTTTCGTTATGTTCGAGTTTACCTTTTAGCTGGAATGCGCCTGGATGTAGTGGTTCGGTGTCATGCAGAAGCTCGATACTTGGACGCCATAAAGCTGCATGTAGCTCACGGATGTCGACTCCCCAATACGTGCGGAGCTCGTATGGTACTTGACTTGATATACAGCAGTCGATTCCTAAATAAAAAAAAATTTAAATGAATGAAAGATTAATGCATTAAATCCCTCACTAGTTGAAAATACAAGCCGTGCTGAACAAACGATCTGTTTTTCTGAACCTTTCAGTAATCTCATCCTAAATATTTGAAGTTTCGGTTATAAAATTTGTTTGATGATGAGGTGTGACCACACTGGTGTTGTCATTTCAGTTTTAATAAACAGTTACTCCAGCAGATCTAACTTTTAGGCGTTTAAAACGAACGATATAATGAAAATTTGGATTCGCTTTGTTATCTCAATCGTTGAGCCAGGTTTCTAAGATTTTAGAGCGTTGAAGAACGGAATTAGTGAGATCTCTAGTATGGGAATAGTTTGATAATTTAAAAAATTCATAGACAATCCTCTTCTCTCGGTAATGAAATCAATGAGTTGTTGGTCTATCGTTTCTAGGCGATACAGTGAAAATCACGTCGAGGCATTACAGATTTTGTGACGCGTGCAAACGGGTTTACCCTTGATATAAAAGTTTCACTCCAAAAATATTTTGTGACTTGCGAGACAGTGAACAATTCATTCAAGAGAATGAATTTGGTCACAATCTCAAAAACTAATACTGAAGCTTTGGTTTATTTGAAAAATTCGATGTAAGTTTGATGTAAGTCTATGTCAAGGAATCTCTGATCAAATTCAAAACATTTACGGTAACAGTCCTGCATTTTTGGATTAACATTGTGACACCAGATATAGTTGAGATATTTTTTTAATATTTATCGGAATCGACTCAAAACATTAGAACCAGATTCAAAGGAAAGATCACGGTAAAACTGTGAAAACTTTGTTTTGTTACAATACAGTTCTTAATTCATTTTCGAGAAATGAATTCTTTTTTTAAACCACAAACACTTGTTTTGATCAAAAATGTTTAATAAATCATCATTGATCGTTTTCAGTTGTTGCTTAAGCACATTTTCATGGCGATGCCATCACACTCATTGTTACAGATTGATAGATATATAATTAAAGCTAATTTTATTTATAGAACAAGAAATATTGTTCGATAAATTCAACTTACATATTATATATATATATTTATATATATATATATATACATATATATATATATATATATATATATATATATATATATATATATATATACACATACATACATATTCACATATAAATTTTATATAAATTATTCAGAAAATGATTCTGATAAATATGACAGTATATAAAGCAGTTCGTAAAAGTTCTATATTTGAGGAAAACTTTAATATTTATACTTTGACTAATTTGTTAAAACTGAATGAAACGAACTTCACAGACGTTCGACGAGTATTTATAATTTTATCAAATGTGCAAAAGATAATTCAATAATTTGCAAAGAATTTTTAGAAAAATATATTTTTTAAAAAAATTACAATATTCACAATTTTAAAAGTGTGATAAATATATTTGAGAACATTTCTCTTACTTACGAAAAAAAGTCGAGAGACAACAGGAAATAATATCAGAAATATGAAAGGAAACAAATTATTTAGGAATTTGTAATTACAATATAATTAAATAATATTACTATTATTATAAGAATTAATTTAAGAGAGATAAACATATTGAAATGTGATATAAATATAATTGAGTATCAAAAAATTACACACACACACATATATATATATATATATATATATATATATATATATATGTATAATTTGCAGATGCGAATATGAGATTTAATTTTTTGCAAAATAAAAATAATACTTAACCTTGATATCATTATAATTTTTCATAATGACTTTCAACTGTTAAATACTTTACATAAAACATTAATTGTATGACTAATTAACTACTAAAACTTCTTCCTCATTATCATAAACCTTCTGACAATGAATTCATTTATTTCCTTATAAATTATTAAACTATCGTTTTATGTATCCGTCCGTGTTTAAATAGCATAGAACTGCAATAACATTTTATGTTTATTGAATTGCAGTGATAGATAACTGAAAAAACAATAATAAAACATTGACTGAATGTGCAGTATGAAATAATAAACGGATAAGAACATTTAATCAAGGTGTCGATAATAACTATCGACGTTAAATATTTGTTTGAGAATTGAAAACATTGAAATTGTGAACTTTGAGGTCATTCTCAATTTTAATACGTCATTTTATCTCCCTATAAAAAGACGTTTTCGTTGTTCGATAATATGTTTGGTTTTGAGAGTAATGCATGTGTTCTAAAAAGTAAAAAAAATACGATTCAAAAACGAACACAAAATATTTAATGTGTTGGGCTACGGCTGTATGTCTTTCGACGATCTGAGGAATTAAGTGTTTGTGTATTGAACTATGGACAAAAATATGTTTTTGAACATTCTAAAAGAAAATGTCAATCGTTGACGGATAACTGAAGATTAAAAACGATTTTCATTTTTATTAAGACAACAGCCAAACATATTTGTAATATATGGCCATAAATTACTTGTTTTAATTGTGCACGTTACAAAAATATACCTGTTGCTAAAGTTTAATGTCATACAAAATTTTTTTAATCAAAATTAGAGAATGAAACAAGACAACATCGGAAATGAACTCTCCCACTCCGATCCAGTAAACTCAGTTGACAGAGTGTTTTCATTTGCAAATATCTGTCATGATATTTCTAATTATATTTCATTACATTCTTGTAATAAACATATTATACTGATACTAATAGCTAGTGTACGGATTGAGCTCGATGTTCAACTAATTAAAAATCCTTCTATTCCTTCATAAATAGTAATTTTCACGAAAAATATTAACGGTAAAGTGAGTTCACTGCACCGGCACGGAGAGTCTCGAAAAGGAACCGTCAGGCTGGAATCGTTAAACAAAAATCATTTCGAACGAGCTCCACAAACAGTTTGTGAGAATATAAATCTCGAATTTATATTGAAGTCAGTAGAATCTATGCTAAACAGGTTGAAAAAAAAACCAATGAAGTACAGAACGAGCTTTCATGAAGAATTAAATGTACAACGAAAAAAGAAAAAGATGAATAGAATTTAATTTTAACATCTCTATTATTAAAATTGTAAGGTGAGATTGGAATAAATTTATATATTAATTAGGGGGACTCTGTCCCATAATCGCTACGTTCGATGACCCCGGAGGGCTCTGCCCTCGCTCGTCTCAGATATGATATCGTAATATATATATATATATATATATATATATATATATATATATATATGTTAGTATGTTTATCTGATAACTATCACAGCTATATTGTGACATTTATGTGATAATCGCACAATTCATTACAGTTGTTATGATACCAATAACAATTCGTGTAAATTCGGGTGTCATCGTTAAGAATAATTTAATACAAAATCTCTATATAATATTTTGTACATTTTTTGAAATTTTACGGAATATACATATACATATATATATATATATATATATATATATATATATATATATAGAGAGAGAGAGAGAGAGAGAGAGAGAGAAAGATTACAATGCGTTTTGTTTTTCTTTTTTAAAAATATTAAAAGAAGAGTTAAGAGATCAAAAGTGTACTTCTGATGACGATGTCATTAATATGTTGATGTGGAGACTCGATACAAGAGTGACTGCGACAGAGGCCACAGTGTTTTTTTTTCAGGACGAGATCCAGAAGCTTATTTAGCGTTGTACAAGGTGTATAAAAGAAGTTAGGAACGACCCCGAGGAAGATAATAACACTATCGGAATAAGCAACAGCCAGAAATGATCGATATGCGTTTACTTGCAAAGTTTCGACCAAAAAAAAGTGTGACGTGTGGACGAAAAAAACACCGTTTCTGAAAAATGTATATTTTTTGACTTATTGTCGATAAACGAATAAGATTAAAAAAAATAGATTAGAGATAACCTTACCTGTCTTATACGACGAGCTCGACGGATCGATCAGTTTGAACGTGAACGGTATGTGCACTTTCATCATCTGCATTTGTGGAATACGTCTCGGCGGGGGCGGTGGAGGCTGTGATTGCGTTTGGAACACGACGTCTTCACCATTCACACGTAATACCAACATATTTCTGCAACGAAAACAAGTTATAAATCAATAACTATGTTTTTATATCTATAACGTTTACATATAAACAGTAATTACATTGGGTCAGTGAAAATGTTGTTTCAGTTTTATAGTTACTACCTAAAATTACTTTTGATTAATCGCAAAACAACTATTTTATTACCGAGAGTCACTATTAGGAAAATACTTGTATGAGAGCGGATGAAAACCTTTGCATATAAGTTCATAACTCTTGGATGGTTTAAGACAGGGGCGGGGAACCTGCGACCTTCCTTAAGTGCGGTCTTTTGACTGAATCCAAATTTTACAGAACAAATCATTTTTGTGGAGCGAAACTTCTAAAACAACAGTCAAAACAATGGAAACATTGTGATTTTCCGCCATCAAAGAAGAAAAAGTTCATTTTATCTACAGGACAGGTTATGGCTTTCATTTTCTTGGATGCTAAGAGAATATTACTGATTGATTATCTACCAACAATTAAAAAAAGATACTGAATGAGTACTACGCTAACCTTTTTGGACAAAAAATACACAAAAACCAGATCTCATTCGAATAATGCAAGTGTCTACACACAAGTGTGCTTTGTATGACAAAATTTGCCGAATTGAAGTATGGTTTTCTATCCCACCTACCGTATTTATATGATTTAACTCCATCTGACTTCCATATATTCTCAAAACTTAAAAAATTCCTCGATGGAAAGAGATTTCTTTCAAATCATGAGCTTAAAGTGACAGTTAACGATTATTTCGAGGATAAGAGAACATCGTTGGACAAAATGTGAATTTTAAGGAGATTATATTGAAAAATAAATGTAATTCTAAAGAGATAAATATAGTCTTTCTTTATCACGTCACAAACTTTTCAAATTACCCTTGTAAATAAAGCATGTCGCTATAAAACAATTAAAATTTAGAAGTATTTGTAATCGAGCAAAAATATTGACTTGCTTGATACACATCTGAATCAAAAATCACATTCGAAAAATCAGTAATAAATCGATAATAATCACAGGGGTGAATCTTTTCACAGATTCATTTAAAAGATAATACGAATAAACTATTTTACATACCCCGAAACTGCGAAATCAAACCGTCTCCATCAATAAATATGAATCAACTTATATTTATACACGCACTCGTACGTATTTCTATTCAAAATGAGTATTCGGATAAAATTACAGTAGTTATATACAGATAACGGAGAACAAAAACGATATATACATATGTCAACAGTAAATTGACGGCATATAATCAAATAACACAATTTCCGGTTAAAAATGATAGAGCCTTTCACATCTAATATGTAATTACATCATTATGCGTCAAGTGTCATACAATTCAATATTGTTCTTCGAAAGATGACTCTAATCAAATCATAAGTGGTTAATTGATGTTATTCAATCCAAAGATCATTTAAATCTGGTTGAAACGTATTAACTAGACTCGATTCTTCGCATATGTTAAGTCAGAACCTGTGCTGTTGACGCTGAATGTATCTGAGAGGAAAAATGTGTTTTATGTTCAAGTATTAATTTCGATTCTCTTTTTTTCTCGGATCAGATTTAGATAGTAACCAATTATTTTTTAATCATAACTAGAATTGATACATTAGTTTTGGAAATTTTTTCCTCTGCCAAGAATATTTTTTTCAAACATTTTTTGTATAACAGTAAACAGTGATTTAATAGCAATAGAAATACATTATTAACTTTTTCGATTTTTGCGAAAGTGCGAAATTTATAAGGACGACTGAAGATGTTTTATACATTCATGTTTTTAGTTCGCTCGGATAATTGTTTATAATTTGGTTTAAATCTCATTTACGTTTACAATTAAGCGTCTACTATGTTCATATTTTTCCTAGCCTATTTATTAAGTCACGTTTCTAAGACTGTTCAGTTGCCATGTTCCAAATATTGCATAAAAGACGAATGATAGACCACTTGGTGCAAAACTATCAGGTTGGTAGAAAAACAATTGCGGTTTATGACCTTCAAATTCATATACGTTTTTCCATCTGTGGACCAGAACTGCAAGACGATTAACGGATAACTTTTATCCAAGCTCTCGAATTGTTGTGCGTGGTTCTGATTCAACTAACGCATTCAGTTGGTCGGTATGAACTGAATAAGGACGCCCGCGACCTTCTTCATCTTCAAGACTCGTCTCCGGCATGAAATTTTTGAAACCATCATTGCACCGTACGTTCCTTAATAACATCCACATCAAAAGCATCGTTCAGTTTACGAGCAGTTTCTGCTGCTTTACCACCCGTTTTAAACCCATAAAAATTGCCCTTATTTCCTTATTTTCCATCTTCAATTCAATAGTCCAATTTGAAACAAAATCAATAATAAAACCAAAGTCGATATCACTAATATACAGACCGAACAATGCGCTTTGAAATGATATTAACATGAACACGATGAAATGATAATTTCATTGAAAAAATTAAGGGTCGAATTCAGAAAACAAAAACCGCAATTATTTTTCTACCAACCTTAAGGACTAAGAAATAGTATCATATTATAAAAGGGTAGATAGATTTTCAATACATTAATTTGTTTTATTACCGTTTTTTCTTCTACGATAGGATCAAGAAGCTAACCAATCATTGTATTATAAATGCATCGTAGTTAGGGAGGGTTTTATAAACAAAAAAATTGTTAATAAAAAAACTTGCTTGTAAAATAAGATTTATTTATTTCTAAAATGTCCCCATTTATTTTTTGACCTGTCCTCGTGTACTGTGACCATTTTTATATTTCAAATAGAGTATCATACTTATAAAAACATTTAAATAATAAATACTATAAAGCATGCATACATTTATATAATGTTTTTATATAGTTAGTCATTGTTATTCTGTACACTTACTTAGGTTCTTAATTAAACTGTAACTGACAGTGTGTAACATGTGAACGGCATCTGTCAATATGATTACATTTTTTTTCTTATATATTAAATTATAAAAAATGTTTTTTTCCTATAACTTTCACACTGTCTGTATAACTTTAAGTAATTATTTTTTTCATTATAACTGAACTGTAACTTTTGGTGTTCATATTGAAATTAGGCACTGAATGTTGTAACTGAATA
>CM068318.1:40559124-40584124 GCA_034766995.1 Acanthacorydalis orientalis | reverse complement strand
CCATGTGTAGTAAACGGAACCGAGCATGCCCATTAAAGTTTCGTGTATTTCTAATCAATTTCTTTAAAAAAAGAGTACATATTTAATATACAGTACAAGAAATATAATAGGGATGATCCCGTTTTCTTGTATGAGGTGTTGCAAAACATCAACTTTATTATTGACAAAGGGTCTAATACTTTGTTGTTAATCAGACATATAGTTAACAATACACTGATTAATTTTCAGTATCACAATTAGATTACTGTTTCTCAACCTTTTTCCGATCTTATTTCCTTCCTGAGCCCCCCCACTCATGTCCAACTGGTATAAACATAGCTATTTAAATGTTTTGTTTGTAAATAGAACATATTTTACTAAAAATCTTATAATTTATACAAAATACAATAATTAAATAAAAATTTATACTAAAAGTATTTCCCGATCAATGTGACCCTTGATCAATTTTTTTATAACCGGTTCGATTGCTGTGAGGAATAACCGAAGATCACCTCCGTCCATTATGTTAAGGTGATTCCGCGTTAGGCCGAGTAAATAATTCACACGACTGAAATCTGATTCTACCAAATACGAAGTAGGAAATGCCATGAAAAACAATTTTGCTTTATCCCAAAGCTGTGAAAACTTTTTCCATATTGTATTCTTCATCCAAAAAACGGTGTTTTTCTTGACTGAAAGTTATTTTGGGTGCTATGATGCTCTGTAGCTCTATGAGCGTTTCTTAAATTCTATTGATTGTCACTTCGCTGTTTTCTTTTTCTTTTCTCGGACACTTCTGTTTTTTTTTCATTTCTCACTTCTGTCTATGGCCTCCTAGTCTTGTGCCGTGATCCCCCTTTTATGTAATTTTAACCTGCGGCCCCCTGGGGACCGTACGGCTCCAGGTTGAGAACCCCTGTTATAGATGGTTGGTTGATCGGTTATTTGGAGTTTAAGGGCGCGTCGATAACTAGTGTCACTAGCGCCCGATCAGTACTTTAAACCACAGCTAATCAGTCTTGTTAAAATAGTCAACGGATATATGTGAACTGATAAATATAGAAACAGATTCTGATATTAAAACTGAAAAGTTGACAAATTCAGTTTTTTCAATTCTTTAATTTGTTTCTAACAAACGAATAGTTCTCACACATGAGTGTCTTGAATGGAAAAAAGGAAACTGACAACTAGACTGTTCCGTTTAGTTGTCACATTTATTTCTTAGATCACAACGTTATATGTTTATTATAAAGCAAGAACCGTTCTAATGTTTGTATTTCTCTCCTTCTCTCTCCCACCTCTCTCTATATACATAGACAAAAACACAGAGTGACTTAAAACGTGATAAAATTTAAATAAATCGACGGTTTAAAGCAGCATCTTTCCGTACAACGTGTTCCGTACAACTTATGGATTTTACAGAATATTTTAAGCATTGTAGCAAACAATATTAAAATTTACAAGTGGGATTGAATTGTTTAAAAACTCCAAATAAAAATTTCGGACCTTTGACTTTTTAAAAGACTGATTCAAAGCCTGATACAAAAATTCAGTGATTTAACTATTTGAACACTGGATTTCATTATTTAAATGCTCCATTAAATCGTTAAGAAAGCTTCACAAAAAATTCAGAAATGGGATTGAACTGTTTAAAAGCTAACCACAAAAACTTCAAGATTTCAACTATTTGAAAGCCAGATTCAGTCATTTAAATCAGGGGTTCTTACCCTGTGAGGTGTACTTCCTCTGAGGTGGTGAAAACGGGTTAGTGGGGAGGTGTGATTTTCCTCTATAAAATGAAGGCAAGAAATCGGTCGGATACGAGGCA
The DNA here is from genome assembly GCA_034766995.1 of Acanthacorydalis orientalis. NCBI lineage: Eukaryota > Metazoa > Arthropoda > Insecta > Megaloptera > Corydalidae > Acanthacorydalis > Acanthacorydalis orientalis. The sequence goes on along the minus strand of CM068318.1, from coordinate 40,582,317 downwards.
TGGCATGCGACTAGCTTTGTCTAAGATTGTATCCCTAATCTGTGGTCTCATTGATCAGCAGAAGTAATAAGTATCTCATTAAATGATACCGAGGATTTTAAGTGATTTCATAATCATACTGAAAGATAAAAAGATGTTCCTGAAGAACATTTTTTTTACTATTTCTGTGTACGTTAAAATAAAATTTCAATGTCAATTACATAATTTATCAATTACTAAGTGCTTTCGGAAACGACAATAGGTGTGAAATTTTATTTAATTTCGGGGGAGGTGTGAGACTAAAAAGGTTGAGAACCCCTGATTTAAACACTTCATACGGAATCGCTTCGGCGTATTACACAAACAAGCTCTTTTATTTATTTTTTTACAAGTGAGCTTGACTTGTTCAAACGTACTTTATAGATTTTTCAACGATTTATTCAATCATTTAAACATGTCATTCAATTGCTAAAAAGCCCCACCGACTTGTTGAGACAAGTTTTAAAAATTATTTATGTAAATACGTGACAATGAATTGTTTAGAAGCACCCTATAAAAATTACATAAATTCAACTATTTAGTAGTCGGATTTAATCACTTACACATCCCATTAAAACATTTAAAAACTATAAAATTGTTTAGACGAGCTCTACAAATAATTCAAGATTTATTTTTTTGAAATCACACTTCCTCTCTCTCTCATAACACACATACACATTATATATATATATATATATATATATATATATATATATATATATATATATACATATATACTGGTTAAATATTAATATTTTGAAATCGATAAAAATTAATAATTATAAGTATAAATATTATGGTACAAAGTATAATCAAATTTCTACGGAAGTTTAGATAAAATTATTGGTTCTATTTGTAAAAAAATAACAATTTTTAACCGGCCGCTATACAGTAATAAAATAAAAACTACACTTGTTTGTAAAAAGAATACCGAGTATTTTTACATTCACTTTCGTTTGGCCGATACTGTCTGAGTGCTGAACAAGAATTAAAAATAGTGATAGAAATATAAACAGTCAGGTTAATATACTTTATGTAATATAGGAAACCGTTTCTATGTATTGAATCAGTTTTACATAAAATGTAAAATGTTATGAAAACTGATTAAAATAATATGTTAGGTCAATGCGTACAAAAATCGTTTTTATTATCAAATTATTGAATGTGATTTATGATATATTTTACTAATCAGTCATTTATTTCAAGCATATTTTACTAAATAGAAATATGTTTTTTATCTACAGAAAAAAAAAACAAACGTACACTTGTTCTCAGTAGAATTCGAAAATTAACATTTATTTTGTACCATTTTTTTTCTTATATCTTCAATTCAGTGGTAAAAATCCTTTACCACTGAATCAAAGGATACATTTTTCTATCTCATCCGTAACTGTTCCTTGCAAGAATCTAAATAAATAGAAATCAACTATGATAAGACTGGTTACGGGAAGAATGAGGTAGTATTTTTCGGTCTATTTCTAAATTCTAGTCGGTTGGTAAAGTTGCGTTCATAATAACACGAAAATGAACATGAAAGGTCGTGAGGTTATCAAGAAAATAAAAAAGCGTTATTACTTAGTGTTATTATGACCTTTGGAAGACAAAGTCGAGTGTGTGTTACTTCGTAATCGTTTCAGATTTCGAAGAAAGGCGGTTTTTTATTGTTTATTTCTCTATTTTTTTTTTTTACAAAAATGAAAATTTCTCAGAACACTTATCAGTCAAGGTTTTTTTTATCAGGACAATAGATAGTGTTATAATAACAGTTTCATACCGATTTTTTTATTGATTAATAAATATCCAAATTTTTATTTGTAATCAATTGAGTATTATTTAATATTAATTATAACAACAGGACATTTATTATCGCTTTTTCAAATCCTTGTTTGGAAATTTGTAAGAAATTTCTACTCTCCTACAAACTACAAGAATTATTCTGACCAGAAATGGTCGATAAATAATTATTGATCATTCTGAGTGTTCTTTATACACATTTCGACGACGACGTCGTCATTATTTGAACGTGAATTTTTTTTATGAAATTCTTCAGACTTTTCTGTACGTTGATTTCTAAGAATGATGTTGTCATTGAAATGCGCATAAGTAACAATTGAAATGATCAATAAGTCAACTATCGAGTATTTTTTATTTGAAACTCTTTTGTGGGCTGCGAGGAGAAAGATGGAAAATTCACTTGTGAAAAAAAAACAGATAGCACTGAATTGATTAATGTTTCAATTACATTTATGATATCTTCTATGCTTGCAAAATTTTGCATAATTCAGAAAGGGTGATCATTTGATGGGAATGAATTTGAAGAATACTTTTTTTTTAATCGGCCTCTTAAGAGTACTACCATCCCTATTAAAATTGTTGCGTGTAACGACACCGGTAATTCTCTGATTCTGATTTATCAGTTTAAAGTAAACGATACATTCTAATCCCATCCAATGTAGAGCATTATCCTTTTGGTTGGTAGGTTATTTGGGGTTTAAGGGCGCGTCGATGACAGATCATTAACGCCCGAGCACAACATTACTTTCTAGCGGTATAATATCTTGGAGGGGTATTTTTAAACCTATTTCCCTTTTCACTTAATGTTATTAAAAAAGAAACATTTTTTGTAGTTTGTAATTATTGTATTAAAAAAAAATATGTTTTTACTGGAGAGTAATCAAAGCTGAGCAAATGTTTACACACTGTGATATTCATTTTAATTGTGTTCAGTTTTTTAGGTAGGCATTTTCTTATTTTTTCACCCATAAACCATCTTAAATGTCGGTGTACAGTGTAACTAGCCGAACTAGTTTCCTAGATTACTCTTCAGTGGGCGGATTTTTCTGATGAAACCAGGAGCCGCTTGTATTATCCTGTACCGAGAGCAGTGACGCACTGGGATTAAATATGGGGGAGGGGCGAGTTGAATGGATAACATTTTTTTTAATGTGAATTCAATAAAATTCATTAGCTGATTATAAAAATTTATTTAAAGAATAAAATCAAGTTTTATTTTCTTTTATAAAGCTTTTCAAGCGTGGTTACATCAATCTCTTTGTGTACATAGGAGCATTGTCTCGAGATGATTTTATTCTGTTAGTTGTCTAGTTGTTTTTTCAATTTTTCTTTGAGGTGCCAGGGTTCCTTTTCCCCTCCTCAGAGTGCAACACTGACATAGTACTGAGTCTCACGACTCGAACCATTAAAAATTCCTGACGTACAGTGATTCGAGCGTTAACTTTAATGCTGACAAGCCCTTCTAAACCCAAACAACTGACTAAATAACGTACACTGATTGTGGATTTTTTTCAAGTTGTAAAGCAATTGTACGTAGTGTCTTCTAGACAACGTCGCTTTTCATAGATCAGTTTAGTAGAGTTTTAAAGTATATACGAAGGTACTTTCTTATTCGTCGATATACAACGGCCGATTTAGATACATTTTCATATCTCCTTTTATTTCGGAACAGCCAGAACTTAAAAATATGGAGCAACTTTTCGGATCCTTTGTATTTGTATATGTATGTATGCATGTGTATATATATATATATATATATATAAAACAACTCTCTCTCTCTCTCTGTATATATATATATAGAGAGAGAGAGAGAGTTGTTCAAAATACCCATCGGATCAATTAAATTTAAAATAACAGCTACTTAACTCAGATTAACAAATGTCTACAAAATTATATTTTAATATAAAAAGGATCAGATACGAATTAATACTAATGTAGCAAGCAGTCTGCAATATAGAAAAAAATAGAAAAGCTGGAACATATTTTTTTGGTGTAACCCCATTACGAAAACTGAAGGATACACTTCCTAGCAGATTGACAAACCCACTGATCGAGAAATTCTAAAAACATGGAATTATCAAGATCTACGGATCGTATTGTATTTCATCACAAGTTACATAAAAAGAGAAATGCTCGCAACAAAGTATAATCAAATAATAATCATAATAGAAAGACGTTAATATAAATTCCTCTGTTTGTAATGAGCTAAATATTTGTAAAATAAAAAAAAACTACGAAATTATATTAAAATGACGATTTAGGCAGAAATGATAAACAGTTAATATTGTTTTCAAGCATCACTATGCGAATAAAACAATTAATGGGAGCGAATAGGACCCATTCCTTCAAATTTTGAACTGATTAATATTATGTATATATATATATATATATATATATATATATATATATATATATATATATATATATATATGGTCGAACTTCACTACACTTTCACTAGTTTAACTTTCGCGGATTTGCCATTAATAATTAATTAGGACTTTTTTGAAATTTACGGTTTACTGCAGAGAATCACAGATGTCGCGCATAGGATAGATATTGCAAAGAAAAATAAAAAAGAGTGTGCGCTGTATCTCGCGTTTCTCACAACTTTTTGCATGTTTGAAGTGCAATAAAATATCAACTGTAATCGTGGGTCCAAAGCGTTGTGCTTTCGGCGATTCTGAGTGTGTTCCTAGGAGGTAAAAGAAAGTGAAGACCTTACAAGAAAAGGTCGAATTATTGGATATGTTCCGTACAGCGAAGTCAGCTGCTGCGTTTGCTCGCCATTACGACATCGACGAGTCGACCGTAAAAAAAGTATATAAAAAAAAAATAGAAAGAGAAATTCGTGAAGCCGTTGCTGCAACTACACCAGCGAGCGTGAAGACTGTACTAAGTGCGCGATCCATATATTTTTGTGTTGAATCTGCTATTTTTATGTGGGTGCAGGATTGCTATAAAAGGACATTCATATAGATTTAAATACGATAAGAAGAAAGATAAAGTCTCTATATGTTTCTATAAGGAAAATGGAAGGCGAAGGGTCTAGTTCTACAGTTTCATGATAGTATAGGCTGGTTTGATGATTTTTAGAAAAGGTTTGACCTGCGTAATGTGAAAAGTATAGAAAACCAACCCTCTACCGACTAAGAGGCAGCTAAATAGTGTCCTGACACGAGAATCCTGCGTTCCTAACTCCCATGAATGTGTAGGGTCGACTGTGTGTGTGTATGCGTGTATATATATGTATATGTATGTATATATATATATATATATATACAAAACAATACCATAACTGTAAACCATAAAAATTAATTTGTTTAACCTAAAAATGTTGATTTATTTATAAATAAATGTTGACAAAGAGCGGTTTAATCCGTGACTGACAGTCGACATTTGCACTACACTGCGAACAATGGACTATTCGCTATATTAACAAAGTGCATTGTGTGCAGTAGACGTGCCTGTTTCTCACATTTATGTGGTTATTTAAGTTTTATGTACGATTGCAGAAGTTTCAGCGACTGATGGAACCGAACTGTTATTTTAGTACACCTTTCACACGGATACATAAATTACTGTCTAAATCAACGTTTCTCAAACTAAGTACACACATGTTCCGTGAAAAATTGTCAAAATGAATATAAGCCAGGAATCGGCCAGGATTTAATTCGACTGAAATACATTCTAAATGAAGAAGTTTCTAATGTAATTTTACAACACTTGCATGATTTACAACTAACCATTTTGCAACGATTTTCGAAATCCAGTGAGGATAATTCCTGGGTTCGGAATCCATTTCCAGAGACGGCTAAGCCATCAGGCTTCAGGGCAAGTGGATATGAAAATCTAATTGACTGAATTAATGATTTTGATTTAAAACAAACACACAAGGAACTTCCATTAAATGGTTTCTGGATACATTTAATAGAAGAGTACCACAGCGTGTTAAAACTAGCCATTCTTGTTTTAAATCCTTTTATAATGACATGTTTATACGAGGCAGGATTATCATATTGTGCTGCAACCAAATCAAAGACCAGGAACAGACTCGACGCTACAGCAGATACGTTTTTTTTTTCAACGAGTGTCTATGAATCTCTGTAAACGTGTGGTTGATCTGTCGTTCCTGGGGATTAGATCCCTTTAAGACTACACTTCAACGTGTGTTATTTAACATCATGTGGTTCTGTCATTTGTGACAGAAATCTTGACTTTGCTACCTAGGAAAATAGCAGATATGAGAATTCAACTTTTTAATATTGAGCCTGATATCAAAAGAATTTGTAACTCAAAAACCTAAAAAATTAAAGTCATTAAGAATTATGTATATATATATATATATATATATATATATATGCTAATATATCTTATTATTTTTATGTGTTTTGATTTAAATAATTCACATTTGAGAGTAAATGTTTGTTTTTTTTTCTTAACGCTCAGATTTACTCATTTATTTTATTTATATCTACCTACCCTACAAAATAACCAAGGTGTTCCGTTAAAATTTTAAGATTCATGAAGTGTTCCGCAGGAAAAGTTTAGGAAACGCTGGTCTAAATAAACACAGGAATATTTCAGTTAAGATGCAGTAATTTACTTGCATATCTTCTACATTTTCCATCTTTAATATAAATATATGAATTTAATTTTTTCATTTTAAAAAATATATTTGTGTATTGATATATATATATATATATATATATATATATATATATATATATATATATATATATATATATATATATATATATATATATACACTAGTTAAATGGTCGCAATTATTTTCAACCATTTAACCTGAAATTTAACTATTAATGGTCGAAAGTCAATCATGAATCAAAAATTGATTTATTTCACAATACAGTTCTGACACTGTACCTGAATTCACTTTCACAGATTAATTATTTTCTCACCCCACAAACTACAAAAAAAAATATTATTCTGCACTCGTTCGATCCTTATGTTATCGTCTTGTCTCGTGAGCCTTTTTATAATTTACTTTCCTTAAAAAACCAACAACTCCTGTCATTGTCATCCTTATTGAAAAAAACATACGTTTCAACTCCACATGCACACAAAACAACTATGTAATTTTTTATTAAAAAGATATTTAAATTTAAATAAAAAAAAGAGGTCGTCTAACCAGTTCGACAAGAAAACGCTTGTTTCTTTATTGATAATTAACATTTTACGACAATTAGTCAATATTTAAAGATCAGCCAAATACGATTCGATTGAAATATCAGCTAAAACATTTCTTGACTCCATTCTATACGATCGACCGATTCTTTACCTCGATAATTTTCAAACATTTATACACTTCTAAATGAAAAAAACACGGACTGAAGGTTGAATGTACAAATGGAAGTGTTGATAATTAATGTATATGATTATTTCCTATATTTATTTAACCATAGTTGGACTCATGTTGACCGCATGCTTTAATATCTTATATAAATATAATTACTCAACAGTAAACCGGCGAATCAGTTAATGGAAAAACTGATAAATCTGAGTTCTCTTTAATTATGTACATACACTACAAGTGAAAGAAAATCGATCTTTCCGTATTTAAGTACATATAGTTATACAAGTATGATTAATAATATAACATATTTCATACTGAAAAGACTCGAGTTACTATATTTTATTTACATCTGTGTCCCTTATTCAATTACACATTTTTCTCCCATGATTTGATTACTAGTATCGTAATCTCTGTAAACTATTTATTACACTGAAGTCCTTGAGCACGAAATGTTTTATTCACATTTTATTAAAATTTTTAAAATGTTAATTAAATACAAGTGATTTTTTTTCTCTCATTTACTAGTTTTTTTTTATGTACACCTTGTTCAAAACTTGTATTTTTAATGCACAAACAAAAATAGCATGATTGTCTTATGATCTGTTATAAGCATCGAGATATCCGAATGTGGTTTCTAAAAAAAATACATCACTGTAATTAAACATAAAGAGATGCAGGCTTTCACAAATGAATTCTGTTTTCACCCCACAAACAAAATTTCTGGTTGTTGTTATTATTTGTGGTTTCAGGACTGATAAGGTCATGAAAAATGTCTAATAAATCGTCACTGATCATTTTCTATTACTGTTTATCGTATACCAACAGTAATTCCATCATAAAAATATAAAAAAATCTCAACAAAAAAAAAACGATTTTTCTGTACCATGGCGTTCACTATCGAAACGCGAATAAGGGACAATCAATAATTATTTATTGAATACTTTTGACTAGAATATATTTTTTTTGTAATTTGTGGTGTGAAAAACGAAGTCATTTGTGAAAAAGATTCGAGCCAGTGTCAGAAATATAGGTTTCTTCGCGAACAAATTTAATCGTTTGCACCATTTACTTTTAAAATATGAGGTTGATGTTTATCTCGAAAAAATGGTTAATTTCTTACATAAATTATTCGGTTGACATTTTGTTGGTACGTCCTTGAACAGTCGCTCGTAAGAGTATTAAAAAAAATTAAACGTATTAAGAACATATCGATTTTATGCTTGTATCGTACACCAATCGTTAGAAACATTAATAAGTGTATTAAAAAGTTGTATGCTTCGCAATAAATTAAAGCGGTGGAGTAAAATATTTCTTAAGTACACAAATTTCTTACATAATTTATGTACATAACATTCTTCGTCAACTTCATGTACTCCAGCTATACTCTAATAGTGAAATTTCTTAAAACAGGGTATTTTTTCTAAACAGCATTAGAATAATTAACCTGACGTCTGGAAGAAAGTTTCCTTGGATGAAACTAAGTTTGTAATTTTTTATACTTCATCCAATAAAATCGTATAAAGAAATCAGAACAAATAAATAAATACGAAGGATACCGGTTCAACAGATAAACACATAGGGGTTCAAATGAGGATGTATGTTTGACGAAAGGGAGGTAATTAACCAATTATTAATGGAACAACAGATAAATATATTCAGATATACTTAAATGAAATCTAAAAAAAGAAAGTGATACAACGTTAGGTTTGGAGGATCAGTTCAACATCATGCTTGAACAAGATCAGGACGGTTTTGCTGAAGAGGATTTGAACAAATCACATGGCTTTTGGAAGAAAGTTTCTTTTAACGATAAAAATAAGTTTGTACTTTTTATTCTTATATAATGGTTTATTATTTATATAAAGGTCTTTGTTTACTTTTTATATAAAGGTAAACAAAAAATTAAGTAGGGAAAATATCAGACAAACAGTTCAGGACACAGGGATGTAAAATGATAAGAGAATGTATGTCGGGGGGTTGGAGTCGATAATTTATTAATTATTCACGGAACAATGGACGGAGCTGTCTAAAAATTAATTTTCACAAAATGACATTTCTCTGATTCTACAGACCATAATTAATTTTCCGACCAAATGTTTTCAATAAATAATTGTTGATTGTTTATGCGTATTTCGATAACGATGCTCTCACTCTTAAGCGCTCATTGAAAAATCACTTTTTAAGGGATTTTCTGCACCTTAAAGTATTAAGAATGATGGCATCACCATCGAAATGTACATAAATAATAATTAAAAACGATAAATGATCATTTATTGAACATTTTCAATCTAATTTTTTTATGTTTTGTGGCATGAGAGAAAATTCATTTGTGAAATAACAGCACATGAGCCTACAAATACATTATAATCTTATACTTTGGAATTATTAACATCTTTTATATCTGGTTTTCATACACGAATAACAAAAGGAATTTCAGGATTGCTGACAGTTTAGTTCTGAAATGAATCTGTCGCCCAAAACTGATTCGTTATAAATCAGTAGAGGAAACGTTTCCGATAAAATGATGTAATTCTTATCTGTTCTCTTTTTGTTGCACAATATTTCAACGAAACATACCTTTTAAAATTGCATAAAGCGTTTGTTTCTACGATTAATTATTTTTTTATTGTAACATATATTAGTAATGATTTATTAATATTATGTTTTTATTTTAATTTAATAATACTGTGGGCTATCGTTAAATAGAAAGGCACTTCTGTTAAAAACGAGACATACTAATGTATGTATATTATATATACATATATATATATATATATATATATATATATATATATATATATATATATATATATATATAAATAATTTTCATCTAGAAGTGTTTCGTTATTGTCATTTTTTTATTTTTTCGGGGATTATTTCCCTTTAGGTCACATCATACAGAAATATATTAATTACATTTATATTTTCTATTTGACTAGAAACTGATTGAATGTAAAAAATATATTTTGTGACAACAATATGACCGCCTATTGTTGATGACAATGAATGAAATGTAAAAGGTGTAAATACTTCAATGCTTTTCTTTTATCAGTCTCGATACCTATGAGCTCTGTACTGATCATAACCAAACTTTTATACAGTAATACGATCGAGAATTATTAGAAAAAATGTGTATTGTTGCAACTGTCATACATGAAATCAATCATTACCTCGTGATGAATAAAATCATCGCGCAGAAGCAGACGATCACAACGAACACGGAAAAGACGTTTGACAACTCGGCCATCGACAGCAGCATCGCCGTCAAAGTCGCCATAGTGCGTTCTCGATTGTTGTCGCACGATTTTTTTTATACAAACAATCCGTCACCATTAATTACACACGCGGGTTCGACAATACCGTCGACAGGCTCATGTACACCATGTCGCGTTCGCGGTGCGACTGGCTTGTCAACACGTCGAAGGTATCACAACGTAACGTAACACCTGTCTTCTATACTACGAAACGGAGAAGTTAGGTGATTACGTTTATGCGCCTACTGCGGACATCCACTCTCTGAAATCAACGATTATGCAATTAGTTGTCGTACATCTCACGGAGACATATCCAACCAGTAGTGTGACGGTAAAGAAGAACTCTAACTTCATCTACTTTATATGAATTTGGTATACAAATTAATTCGGTGCTTTTTCTTATAGAAAACGAATGTTTATTTATAGAAGAGTGGAATACATCTCAATCCTCAAAATATTCCTCATTATTTTGTATAACTTTGCTTCATCTGTCAGGAAACTGACGAATCCCTTCTCAAAAAAAAATGGTGGTTTGAAGTCTTAATACATTTTAGGGCTTCATCCACTGTTTCTGCATGTTTTATGCGACACAACACCTTCGTTCAAAGCTGAACAAATCATTTTTATGGCTTCGGTAGGATTTTTTTTAAATTGGAATGCGAAAAGTATGCAATTCCTAATATGCTGCTTTTCGGACGCCGTCCTCTTCACTACTCTTTTGTGAGGTTATACCAACTGCTTGGCCAAGATATATAGTATTTTTAAATGTTAAGGATGCTACTTCAAGTTTCTAAAACGACGAGAAAATATTTTAATTTAAAATAGACTTATGATTGATTCAATGCAAAGGAACCGAATTAATTTTTGCACCTAATATTAACACGTTGAATGCCAGACCAATTTTATATAACTTTCCCAAAGCGCCGTAACGAATTTTTTGTTGTTCGATGCATATTGTGCTAAAATATAACACAGTACAATATAATATAACATAAAATATAGCAGCAATATACAACAATTAAGTTGGATTGTATTATCATGTTTTATGAATTTATCTTAGTGGGAGTCATCGGTGATCCCCGTGGCGCTAGAGTGAGTTTTTTCGATGACGCTTCGATGTTTTTTTTTTAGATTAGTTGCATTAGTTCTTTTTACATCATTGGAATAACGACAATAATATTGAAAATTTTAGAAATGTTGCCATTTACTTAAATTATATGTTTTTACTAATCTTAGTATCGCCGGTCACCCTCACACCCACGGCGCTATAAGTAAGTTGCGTGCCGGTCATCGGTGACCACCACAGAATTCAATGTGTTAGTGTACTGTAATAATTTGGTAGAAAACCATATTACTTTATAAAATAGTTAAATAGTATTTTGAATTCAGGTCTAAATTTATTTTTATTTCAACTATTTTATATATTTAGAAAAAATGATCTGCTTATATACTGTATATAGTGTGTGCGCGTGAGAGAGAAGGTATAAATTATTGATGATTTGTACGGCCATAAAACGCGTATAAGCAACATTTGAGATCAAAATAATCGTTTATTAAATTATTTTAATCTGAATAATTAACACAATATATATTTAATTATAATAATAAATAGAGTTTATAATCATAGAGTCATTCCCGTTACCTTTTAGTAAATAATCCCACTAAGTCCCATTTGTTAGTAGTACCTATACCACTAAATCTAAATATGGCTATTAAATTTATCAAAAATAAGTGAATAAATATAAACAGTTCCTGTAGGCTATAAAACAATACTAACTAGTGAAACCTAGCTGCAGTATTTAGTGAAATAATGCAGCTACATACAAAAATTTCGAATTTTCTATTTATTACAAAATACTAACACTTCTATTTTAATTACACTTGTTATTACTGGAAAAATATTCGCTTGGAATAAGATATGTTTTTCGAAGCTGTTGCAAAGTATGATGTATTTAAAGCATTAATTACTTCACGCCTTCTACTTATTCTATTCAACTTGACTTGAAGTTTAAAATGATTCTGCATTAATAAAAATATATTTAGATTAAAAAAATTCGATGCATATATTTCAGGCACATTAAATAATTTTGTATACTTTTTAGCATTTATTTTGATGCCAGACTATAAGAGAATTATTCAAAAATTTAGATAAAATTGTTTGTATTACAAATAATATATATATATATATATATATATATATATATATATATAGATACTTCTCTTCGATGGCGCAACAGCCCAAATAGAGTCTTAGCCTCCTTAATTTTCTGACTCTAGACATCCCTCTGCCTGGCAGTCTTCCAATTCCTTACTCTCAAAATTTTTTCTGTATCCTTCTCTACATTGTCTATACCTCTGAGCCTTGGTTTACTCATAAGTCTTCTCCCTCCTGGTTGACTATTCAAGGCCCTTTTTGTACTCTCGAGTCCGACATTCGCTCAATGTGACCTGCTCATCGCAGCTGGATCTTTTTTTAGAGAGAACTGATAGTTTTGGTTCCTTATAGATTTTATATAGTTCGAAGTTGTAGCGTATTTTCAATATACCTCCATTGTTTATTGTGTTCAACATTTCTGCAGTCTTAGCTGCCACGATCCACGCTTCACCTCCATAAAGTACGACAGTACGGATGAGAGTTTTGTACAATCGGATTTCGGTCTTCCTATGCATATTTTTGGATTTCATTACGGGTAAGAGCACGAAATATATTCTATTTGCTGCTGAAATTCGTTTTTGAGATTTCTTATTTTCACTGGTGATGTTGGAGCCAAGATATGTGAAATTGTTTACAATCTCGAAATTTTAATCATCGATAGTAACGTTTTGACGTAATCTTCTCCTTCATCTTCTACTTTACAACATTAGTTTGCTTTTATTTTCATTATTGTAAGACCAATGTCTACTGCAGTGGTCTCAAGGGGTTGAAAGACCTCTTTAATGGCAAGTATCGATCTTCCCATGATGTTTAGGTCATCGGCGTATCCCACTATTTGTTGTGATTTGTTGAATATGGTGCAGTTCACGTTTACTAAGATATTCCGTACTATATTTTCAATATATGTATATATATATATATATATATATATATATATATGTATTATAATTATACATTTTTATCCCTGTGCTCTGTTTATCATAATGGTTTTCATCCTCTTGAATTATCTGAGTGTCTGATATTTTAGTCTTCAGTATTTACCTAAAGATGGTACATTTACCGAAACAGAGGGAGCAGATACTCGGATAGTAAAAAAAAACGAAGAGAATTCAGACAATATATTATTTTATTGTATAATCTCTCTCTCTATGTATATATATATATATATATATATATATATATATAAATTATAATTATACATTTTTATTCCTGTGCTATCTTGATCACAATGGTTTTCATCCTCTTAAATTATCTCAGTGTCTGATATTTTAAAGTCTTAAGTATTTACCTAAAGATGGTACATTTACCGAAATTAACAGGGGGAACAGACACTCGGATAATAAAAAAAGAACTAAGAGAATTTGGACAATATATTATTTTATTGTATAATCTCTCTCTCTCTCTCTCTCTCTCTCTATATATATATATATATATATATATATATATATATATATAAGGATTTAGAATAATGCTTTGAAAACTTTTATAATTGTTGCAAATAATTTATTACTACAGACGGATTTTTTTTAGAATAATATGTGATGAAAGCTTGATTTGAATATAGCTTTGACATTCTTTTAGAATCGAAGACAATAGATGTTTTGTAATTTATGTCGGCGTAGTTTTTTTTTTTTTTAATATATCCTTCTGTATATTCTCATCGTCGACATAGATGTAATCATAAATATATTCGTTGTCACTTCCGTACTGACCGCTGATGATAATGAATAAAACAGCGACCAAGGTGACAATAATAGTAATGATTAGTGAACATCGTCGTCGTCGTCATTGATTTCTTTTTCGACGTAGTTTTTTGCAACAGAATTTTACGATACCGTCCTTTGTTCAGCTTCGACGCGGATCGGTTTCTATCACCGTTAGGTTCCGTTTCGACGGCATGCTCGGCTTTGATTTCATCGGCTACTTGTTTTGGAATCGATCTGGAAAAATTGAAGATATGCTGCGCACATTAGTGTTAAATACAGTTTGATGATCGATTCGATTTGTTTATTTTATGCTGTTTACTTCACACGTGTCGACAAATATTGAAGAAGTATCATCGATCGAATTAATCAATGAATCTGTTTAAATTCCAATGTCATTTCCGTATGTCTGAGTGCACTTTACATATGTTACATAAACATGTTGTAAGTTGTCTAAATATTTCGAGTGTCCTGTTGACTTAAGTACTATTCTATTTCAGACGCTTGAAGTGGTTTGGGCGTGTGGTACGGCTAGATATGCCGACGAGAACGAGTATATATATTAAGAACAGGTTTACAGTGCCATGGTCAAATGAGAATTTTAATTTAGAGTTATATAATTTATGTCTATATATATATATATATATATATATATATATATATATATATATATATGAGGAGAGGTCCAAAACTTCCTGGAAAAAAGGAAAAGAAAAATCTGATTGAGCTGAATTTTTTTATTTTTCAATATAGTCCCCCTCAATACTAATGCATTTTTAAAAACGCTCAATCAGCTTTTTGAGACCTTCAAAAAATAATCTTTTGGTTTGCTTGACAAATGATTTAAAATAGTCGACTTAGCTTCTTCATAGCCTTGAAATTTTTTACCCTACAAGTCTCTCTTCAGATTTGGGACTAGTTTTGAATATGAGATATTGGACCTTGTATATGAAAGAGATAGAAAGAGTACAAAAAGATGCTACCGTTGATACTAATAATATATATTTTTTGCTTATTTTTAATTAAAAATTAATTAAATATTTTTAACCATTTTCCACGTCTTTTTTCTTTAATGGCTTCTCAAAGTCAACGAATACTCATCGCATAACTCTCTCTGGTTATGCTAACACTTCTTCTTTGTATTCAATTAAGAGACTGCCTTCTGTAATCCAAAACACACTCGCTGACTGCGATATCTTCAATTTCTGGGGTATGGGTGAGGTTGAAGATCCTCTTTTTAAGCTTGTTGCTTCTTTTAGTAATAGTTCAGTTTAAGTACTTTTATTAAAATGCACTTAAAATAATCGAATTTTTTACTAAATCGATTTATTTCAATGTAAAAAGTGATTTTGAGTACGGGGAGCAAGAATTTACAATAAACAATATGAAAAAAACGATAAAAAAAATGTGCCCGACCGACATATGTTGAGTAATGAAAAAATTGCTTCTCTTTCTAAATTAAAAAATTCATCACGGAATTGTTTAATGAAATTTTCTAATGATTTCAACAAATCAGAACCTTTAATTCGTTTTAAGACGTGGGAGTGTTAGCTTCATTTCTTTATGTAATGATTATTTTTTTCTCTGAATTCGGAGCCCCTGATCATCCACTTGATCCGCCACTCAGCTTGGAACTCTGTGTGTATTTACTCAATGTCTAAACATCAAAACTGAAATTCATGAAATGGATAACTTTACTATAAAAATCCATCGAAAATGTCTTGTATTTTTTGTATGATATTTTATGTTTGCTTGTTAATTTGGAGAACTTCGACGGGACCCCGGGCGACCCCCCACCCCCTTAATCCATCACTATATATATATATACATATATATATATATATATATCAGTGTGTCTGTGTGTGTATATTAAAATTAATAAAGAACAGGTAAACAATTGCAAAATCATGCGTGCAAATGAAAGCATCTTAATGGATGAAATAAGGATTGTGATGTAAATTAATATTCGAAAGTACTCGAGACTATTAGTTAACTGAATAATAATTTATGGTAAGTAATTTGAAATTTTTTCTCCGACTAGGCCAGTAAGCAAGTGGACAACAATACGAATCCGTGTGCAATATGGGCGTGCTCGTTATATAATAAGTATTTGAATAAACACACACATGTACGGAATTTAAGTGAAAAAAAGAACGTCGGTGTGAAACGATTCGTAATGGTTTTAAAATAGACATTCCGTACATTTTCCTCATACGGATACGTACTTACATGTCGATTTAGTAAATATATGTAGCGATATTAAATACAGATTTGTGTACGAAATGACGGAAATTCCGTGTAATGAAAAAGTATCGAAACGACCGGACAGATGCGAACGTTTCGCAGAATAATTATGGACGATTATGTGCTGCATGTTTCATTTTTAAGTAACAAATCAGTGCTTAAGTGAATTTGTTGGTTTGTATTTCTAGTTGAAGGTGTTTTGAATAACATACTTGTATGAAATATATTTACACAAATTGTTATCGTTGTTATTTACAAATATAAAGTTAAAAATATTTACTAATTTCTTGTTGTTGACTAACAAAATCTATCATATTTAAACTTTTTACTTCTTACATCAACATCTTTGACATGTACTTTTTTACACAATCATTATATAGTAATCGTTTTAATTTTCTTCTCAATCGCTTTTATTGAACTCTATCTTAAGATATAAATAATTAATTTGGTACACAGGTACATACGAGGGTCGTTTGATAAGTATGATAAAAAACAAGTTAAACACCGTTTTTTGGAAAAAAATCGATTTTATTTGCCAACATAGTCTTTATTGAGGGCTGTATACTTGCTCCAGAGAGTTTACAATTTTTTCATCCCGTCGGAAAAGTAGCCTTTTTCAAAGTCTGCAAGATACGCATTAACGGCGGAGATGATATCCTCATTCGACCTCATTCTCTTCCCACCGAACGAAATTTTCTAGTTTGGGAAGAGGAAGAAGTCGTACGGGGCCAAGTCCGGAGAATAGGATGGATGAGGAATCAGTTCGAAGCTTAATTCGTGCAATTTTTCCATTGCGATTGTTGATTGGTGGGATGGCGCGTTGTCCAGATGAAAGAGGACTTTTTTGTGCGGCAATCTTCACCGTATTTGTTTCAGCTTTTATTTCAAACGGTCTAATAGACTCATAATAGACTCCTGTCATCGTTTTTTTTCTTCGTTAAGTAGTCGATCAAGATGATCCCTCGGGAATCCCAAAAAAACAGTAGCCATTACTTTTCCAGCTCATAAAACGGTCTCCGGTGCGCTTTCACCAGTTGTTGTCCACTGATTTGACTGCTGCTTCGACTCAGGTGTGTAGAGGCGGATCCATGTTCCATGCACTGTGACGAATCGACGTAAAAGGCCTGAGTATTGCGATTGAACATCGCCAAACACTAATTTGAAGTGTCCTTTCGTGTGCGTTTTTGGTCGACGGTCCAATAATCGCGGCACCCATCGCGCATACAGCTTTTTTATATACAATTTTTCGTGCAGGATATTGTGCACTCGTTTAGTTCAGATGCCTACAATCTCGCGCATTTTAACACAGTAGTCTTTCACAATGATATCATGGAT
Organism: Acanthacorydalis orientalis; assembly: GCA_034766995.1. Classification (NCBI taxonomy): domain Eukaryota; kingdom Metazoa; phylum Arthropoda; class Insecta; order Megaloptera; family Corydalidae; genus Acanthacorydalis; species Acanthacorydalis orientalis. Next base: position 40,564,500 of record CM068318.1, on the reverse strand, counting down.
TTCTTCAACGATATCTGTCGTGGTGACCTCAACTGGACGTGCTCAGAGCACGCTTCCTCTTCAGTGCATGTTCTGGCCACGTTTAAACTGATTTTTTTCAGAAATAAACAGTCTTCAACGCTGGCGCATGGTCCCCACGAACTTCACCCAACTCCGTTTTGATCTGGCCGGCCGTTCACATTTTTAAAACTCATTATGTCTATATTATTATTATCAGATATATAGCGACGTAATCGTTATATATATATATATATATATATATATATATAACGATTACATTTCTATCTGATAATAATTTTATAAAGATAAGGAGTTTTAAAAATATGTTTATTATTTCATTCGGTTGAATGTACAGGCTTGTAATTGAGAAGTAGGCGAGCGCAGCGAGCACGGGACGAAGCCCCTTAGCATATATATATATATATATATATATATATATATATATATATATATATATATATATATATATATATATATATATATATATATAGATAGATATATATGTATATATCTATATATATATATATATATATATATATATATATATATATATATATATATATATATATATATATATATATATATATATATATATATATATATATATATATATAAGTTAAGTAGTAGTTAAGTCGTTTTTTTAATGCCGCTTTGTTCATAATTTTCCAGTTTTCCTATTCACTTCCTTAATATCTCTTATGGTCTCTACTCTTTAAGATTTTTAATTTCATGCACCATTTATTTCTAATACTGTAGGACTCTTGCAGATTTATAGCAAACGTAAACTGTTTTAAATTGAAATAAAATGTCGTAATTAGTTGGAAACATTTTGTTAATATTATTCATTTTTATAATAACGATAGTCACGAACTAAAACATCTCCTGTTATCACAGACAAGTTGAATTCAATTTGTCAATTGTAAATATTTCGAAATTTCAGTATCGAGTGTAATCTTTGCGTTTGTCACTTACTCGCTGTACACTTAAACAATAATTTTTATCATGACGTAAAGTATTGTAAATGAATCAACGTGTTACTTATCGTATGTCTGTATGACTGTCTATATATGTTCGTACAAATGACTAATATCTTTGGTAATTAATAACCTTGATACTTATAACGCCTCTTATGATAAAACAGAAATATCCTTGTGTGAATTCAATACATCTGTTCAGTAAAATCGAGCACATATATATTCAGTGCTACCAGTTAAAATTACAGTTGGTTCCAAATGACTTTGCAGTATCAAAAATTGGAAGATTTGTTATAAAAATAGACACATGTTATCGATATGTTATATTTTTTAATGTTTTTATCTGTTTCGATGGCTGTCATTATCTCTAAAGGGAAAAATATTACTTTCCTGTACCAGATTTTCCTAAGATTGGACAGAGTTTTCTTAGCTTTCTGAAGATGTTGATGTAATCATTAAAATGAACATAAGCAAAAATAATCATTTATTGAACGTTTTTGATAAGATTTTTTTATAATTTACGGGATGAGTGAACGATTCATTTGTGAAAATGGTTTTAGTCAAAGAAATAAAACTGGTTCTTCTCTGATGAGAAAAAAATCGATCAGGACCAAAAGTCTAACAGGAGAAATGATATGGTTATATGTAGATCCATCTGATGTCCCCAGAATGATGCACAGTAACTTTCCAGTAACGGTGATATAACGGTGTATAGTTTTACGAGTAGTGAGTAACGAAGGTCATGTCATGCCACCTCACATTTTTCCACAGGGTCTTAGAATTACTGCTACCGTATATATTGACGTTCTGGAGACAGTTGTTAAGCCCTGGATAGACGGAGTACGTAACGGAAGGCCGTACGTATCTCAACAAGTCTCGGCATCTTCTCACAAAGAACAGCTAACTCAAGACTGGATGTCAGACAATCTGTACGATCATGTAACACCAAATATGTGATCTTCAGACTTGCCAGATTCAAATCCTATGAACTACTATGTTTGTAGCGTTGTTGAAAGGGAAACTAATCGACATCTTAACAGTACCATAGATTCACTGAAGGTCGCCATTGTCCAGGTGATGTCAGGAATGAATAAGGCCCATTTAGTGCAGGCATGTCAACGATTCCGGTCCCGCATTGAAGCAGTCATCGAAGCCAAAGGCGGACTGATACAATAATCTAATAAGAAAGCTCATCGATAAATTTTTTTGAAATATATTTGATTTTTATTCGAATAGAGTTTTTTTTACTAAATTAACAAATATGTCCTCAAATACCATTCACACCCTATATATATATGTATATGTCTGTATATGTATATATATATATATATATATATATATGTATATAACGTATTGATCCTAAAAAATTTTTAATGAGACTTCCATATTATCAAGCGATATTTGACACAATGTTGTCATTTCTAACAGATCATATTTGCGTCAGATGTCATTAAAGTAGAAATAAAGATGATTATCTTCCTCATAAAAAAATATGTTTAATGAGTTCTTAAAAAATTAAATACAAAAAAAAATGACTTAAACTTTATTTGAGTTGTACGTTTGTACATTTTTTAACACCTAATTTATTTTTAATTTATGAATAAAGCCCATTTAGTGCAGGTATATCAACGATTCCGGTCCCGCATTATAGCAGTCATCGAAGTCAAAGGCGAGCTGATAGAATAATTTAATAAGAAAGCTCATCGAGAATTTTTTTTGAAATATAAATGTTTTTTAATCGGTTGGAGATTTTTTTTACTAAATTACCAAATATGTCCTCAAATACCATTCACATCATATATATATATATATATATATATATATATATATATATATATATATATATATATATATATATGTATATAACGTATTGATCCTAAAGAATTTTTAATGAGACTTCCATGTATTTCAAGCGATATTTGACACAATGTTGTCATTTCTAACAGATCATATTTGCGTCAGATGTCATTAAAGTAGAAATAAAAATGATTATCTTCCTCATAAAAAATATGTTTAATGAGTTCTTAAAAAATTAAATAAAAAAAATGACTTAAACGTTATTTGAGTTGTACGTTTGTACATTTTTTAACATCTAATTTATTTTTCTACGAAAATTCCTACAATTATAATTCGATAAAAAGATCAGACGAATTTTATACCAGCATTAGCGTCGAAAATGTCACCGTTTCAATGTGTGTTCTTTGCTAATTATCCGAGTTTACATTTAAAACGCCGACCGGTTGTTAACCTGGAGAATGAACGTCGTTATCTGTCCTGATATCAATGTATCAATGTATCCTTTCAATGTATGTATCAATGTATCCTTTTATCGACGTTTATAGTAAAAAAATCAGAGGTAAATCACATTGCTGCGTAGGTAAACAGTGACTCGACGCGTTTCGTTTTGTGATCTCATCGGAAAAACAAGATCATTATGTATGCATCTTTGTGCAAATTACAAAAATACACAAATGGATATTATGTTAATATCAGCATTGAGAAATGATGTATTTGCTAAATGTTGTACATTCCTTAAACGTTTTATTCTTAATCGTTAATGTTATTCTTTTGTGTGCAATGAAGCTCTTAGTGAATATCAATGTTTTTCTTTTTTTTCTCTTGGGGGAATTATATGGGAAAATGAAGTAAACAAAACTCTTATAAGTACAATAACTGTTTTTTACTTCTCAAAAGTCTTTTTACCTTTAATTTTCCATTGTAAAAAAGTTAAACACAAATTTTATCAGTAAACATATACAAAAAAAATGAAAATACGGAAAAACTGCGATGATACAGAATATATATATATATATATATATGATTTAATTTAGGCTTTCACATAGAAGTATTAAAAGAAGGTGCAAAGATTAAGAAAAGTCATGTTATTTATTAATTAGTATTTTAGTTCAATTCAATATTAAAATACTAAATGGGAGATAACATTTTTTTTTTAAGTTTTGGTTTTTTTTTATTACTTTCGTGTGAAAACCTAAGTTGAATCATATATATATATATATATATATATATATATATATATATATATATATATATATATAAGGTATAAATGGTATTTGAGGACATACTTGGTAATTTAATGAAAAAAACTCCAACCGAATAAAAATCAAATATATTTCAATAAAAATTTCTCGATGAGCTTTCTTATTAGATTATTCTATCAGTCCGCCTTTGGCTTCGATGGCTGCTTCAATGCGGGACCGGAATCGTTGGCATGCCTGCACTAAATGGGCCTTATTCATTTCGGACATCACCTGGACAATGGCGGCCTTCAGTGAATCTATGGTATTGTGATGATGTCGATTATTTTTCCTTTCAACATCGATACAAACGTAGTAGTTCATGGGATTTGAATCTGGCGAGTCTGGAGGCCACATATTTGGTGTTACATGATCGTACAGATTGTCTGACATCCAGTCTTGAGTTACCTGTGCTTTGTGAGAAGATGTCGAGGCTTGTTGAGATACGTACGGACTTCCGTTAGGTACTCCGTCTATCCTGGGCTAAATAACTGTCGCCAGAACGTCGATGTATCCGGTAGCAGTAATTCTAAGACCTTGTGGAAAGATGTGAGGTGGCATGACATGACCTTCGTTACTCACTACTCCTAAAACTATCATCGTTGCTGGAAACTTGAAAAACAGAATCATGAAACCGACAAGCTCGTCTTTGATCGGTTTTCGATTGTGTAGGTGGACAAGGCCAAGTATCTAAACGTCAGTCTTCACAAACGTTTGAATTTCGAGATCCATACGGAGTATGTGCTTACGATGGCTCAGGCATAGTTATGCAGGCTGTACTTGCTATCTAATAGAAGGTCAAATTTGTCACTCGGACGTAAGCATTTGAACGACCTTAGTTTTATTCGGTCGATTATCGCATGCGGATTCGACCTGACATTACTACCTATCAGACATGAAATGGTTGTAGATTTCAATACACTTCTGACACTGTCCAAATTCAGTTTCATGAATTAATTGTCGACAGAATTTTGCATAGATTGTAAGTTGAGCATAATTTGACGATTTTTATGTACTTTGGAGATCTGAAGATGATGGAATCGTCATCGAAATGTGCATAATTAAAAATGATCAATAAGGATTCACTGAATGTTTTTGATGAAAAAAAATCTCTGTAATTTGTGAAATGTGAAAATAATTCATATGTGAAAAGAGCTATAGATGTTTTAAAAACTATATTTGTATCTTATTTTGGATTATCACTACTTGATGCGAAACACCAATCAGCAAAGAAATGAGAAAGTCTGATACTTACATATGTCAAGAATTTTTCAGAAATATGAGTGATCAGCTCTTGTGTTCGGTACTCGTAGCATGAAGATACCTATGGGACTTCAGATTATACAAGAAGAGTCTTATAACAGAGA
>CM068318.1:40449124-40556624 GCA_034766995.1 Acanthacorydalis orientalis | reverse complement strand
GTACATATATATATATATATATATATAACGTCATATACTCGTGTGTCTATATATATATATATATATATATATATATATATATATATATATATAGTATGTAATTATAACACTAACAATTTTTCAGCAATGGTGACATCACAGTAGTGAAAATGAATCGTATCGACATTTAAACTGTGTTAACAGGTTTAGAAAACGTAGTCTGTCCCATAAACAATTATTTGTTTACCAAAATCTTGTGAAGTTTTAGAGTACTGAAGGCGACAGTGTGATGGACGAGATACAAATCTAATTCAAGGACCTTTAATGATATTTATATATTTGACCTCTTTATACCTAGTTTGGGTTTTTTTTTACACGGCGATAGATGTTTTTCACGTTCTGTGAAAGAGTGACGTTTATGTTTATTTACGTTTTGTTACCTGCACATGGGTAGAGATAAGATATTCAACTATAACCTCCGTTTCTGTACGATCGAACTATTCGTCCGACGATAAGCATTCCGTCTGTACGGTGAAGCCAAGGTCAGCTAGATTGTATTCATTCGTAAGCTGTGAAAGAAGGGTCTCGTCGTAGAATACTATCAACACAACCGGTACCAAAGGACGAAGAGTGATCAGAAGAGTCTGCGTTTCGGGTACAATAGCGACCAAATACGGGTCAGTGTGTACTTGGAGCTTGAGTGAACACTTTGGAGCTCTGTGGACTAGAACTGCGAGTTTTGAAACTGACTGGAGGCCATCGAAAATGTGTTTTTCTGTAATTAATTTTGAAAAAAATAATGTTTTTCTTCCGAAAATTAATTATTTGATAAAATGTATAACTATTAACTGACTTTCACATTTTTTTTCACCCTACAGACCACAAACTATTTTTCTGTTAAGAAATGTTCAGTAAATCATGATTGTTCTTTATGGTTGTTGCTTATGCATATTTTGTCTTTAAAGCACCAAGGTACATAAATATCTGCACTGTGGTTTAGATTGAATTAACATTGATTATTATAAATGAATACATACAAGTCTTATCTTTACATGATAAAATTATTAAATTTTGTTGAAAAACAACCAGTTTCCTGACTCGATTTTACAATACATTCTAATTAGATTTCATCATATTAATTATGATTTTATTGTATAAATATTTTATTAATAAATCAGTTATTCTTTTTATATTAATTGACATCTGTCGCTACTTCTTATTCGAATAAGAAAAAATGATACTACGCATTTATTAATGTATGAATAAAAGGTGGAATGTAATTAAATGGAAGCCGGTTTCTCACAACAACCAGTTTTGCTTTTCTACTTTATCTAAAAATGAATTGTTTAAATTTTTACACGGTCCACTTTAAAATCAACCGTCTTTTTTGTAGTTGTTCGAATGACTATTATTTGATTATGAATTTAGTGACAATACACATATAAGAGATGACCGGACATGTTGGATGATATAAATTTTAAGTAAAATAAATCACCTATTTTCAAACATAAAAATATAAAATAAAAATAATCCACAAATGTATTTTTTTCCATCTCACAAACAACAAACATATTTTTCTGATCAAATATGTTCAATAAATTATTATTGATCGTTTTTGATTGTTGCTTAAATACATTTTTCTGACGATGTCGCCATTTTCAGAACGCCAACTGAAATATCTGACATAAATGAGATTATTTTTGTATCTTGATGCTTTAAAGGTGATGTCATTGACATCGATATCGATAGAAGTAACAATCAATAGCGATTTATTGAACATTTTTGACTAGAAAAATATTTTGTTGACGTTTGTGGAGTGAAAAGAGATCTTATTTATAAAATTGAATTTAGTCAATATCTGAACTGTATCTGATAAAAAATATTTTTTTATGATTTATTGAAGGTGTAATATCATATAAAAATGTTCATACATACATACATACATATATATATATATATATATATATATATATATATATATCTATATATATATAAAACTGTTCTAGTAAAACATTGAAATGTTCTATTTTGTATCTTAACAGTTGTAAACACTGTCTCCTGTTATTTTTAGTTAATTTCTATTATTGATGAAATTATGTTGTTAAGGTTGGTAGCCATGATTATTTTATCACGACAACAATCAAAATATAATTGTTGTACCGATGTCTCGCAATAAGTGAGACATTCACTCGATATGTTCTCGGTTGTGTAGATGCTGGATATTAAATAAATTGTTTCATGTTAATGAATTTGTTCAATTAATATATACGCCTGCAATTAATCAACAAAAACATCATACTTAGTATATGTGTATATTAGTATACACGTATGTATTACTGTTGCATAGCAACCGTTTCCATGACGACGACTTATTAATGTTTAATAATAAATACTTAAGTCGAAATGTTTATACAATGAAAATGTTTTAAACTATGTGTGTTGTTCGCGTATTTGTAACTTAAAATATAAAAAATAATTAATAAAATATAATTCATGTTCATGTGTGAATAATACTTTGCTATTCATTCAAACAAACAAAGACATTTTATCATTAAGTTCATAAGTGTGTGCAGTACTCGTATATCTACAGATTGTGCAGTATATTTAACGCAAGCAGTAGGAAATTATTGCACCAAGTGGTGCAATAATTTTTATAACAATAATTTTAATAAATGTTGGTCCTTCAAGTCGGATATATACAATGTATATTCGAAACATTCGAAGTTCGTGTATATTTGCATTTTATAAATAGAAAATGTAAAAATTAATAATATAAATGATCATCGGATCTTCTTTTTTTTGTCCTAAACTTATTACAGATACATTTATTAACATTATTAACCCCTTTGTATACAAAGACCTCTCTGATGCTTCATGTTTTTCTTATGTCGTAAACATTGCGCAGATTTAATTCACTTTAGTGCAGCTACACAGTAAATATTAGAAAGAAATTATATATATATATATATATATATATTCAGTGAAAAAAATTATATGTATCTTTGTGTTTTAAAGCAAGTGCTAAGTGATGATTTTTTTGAAATGATAACCGTAGAAACAAATAGATACACAAATCAAATGATAAATAACCGGAACTCGAAATATAGTGGTTTCCAATAACAAGTGATGAAATGAAAGAATATTTTTCGTTATGTCGTAAGTAAAAGATCTAAAATAGACGTGTACTGATCAAAAATAGCCATATTAGAGACTCCAATATTTTCAAAAACTATGCTTCGCAGACTTGCAAGTAAAAATCTCTACATATACCAAAATGTTCCGAAAAGTTTTATACTCTACATGACTATTGAATTATTATGTAATTTGTTTTTTAATTATTCTTTATTGATTTTAATTATTAGTATTGAATTATAATATATAGCAATGTATAAATATTCTTTTTTTGTTAAGCTTACACAAATTTTAAGGTGAAAAATAAATACTATTTTTTGGTCATATCCAATTTCAATTAATTATTATGCCAAAACGTTAATTATTACAGTATTTTTTTAAGTACGAAAATATTCTACTTCAATTTGATTGACGAGACGAAACATTTTAATTACCAATCGCGCTCTTTGTTGATTGAAACTGTAAGGTGTCCAAATTAATTGCGTTCCTTTTTGATAAAAGATGAATGTTTATTTGGAACACATTTTAATCTTCAATATATCCTCGATTATTTTTGTATAACTTTTCTCTACCTGTCGAGTAACTGATGAATCACTTGCTGAAAAAAAGATGACGGCTTTAAGTCAATGGATTTTCCGACCTCTCTATTGTTTTAGAATTTTTTACATGTTTCAATCATTGCAACTCATTCTGCCAAAGATGAACAAATCATTCTCGCGGCTTCGGCAGTATTTTTTCAACTGGAATGTGAAAAGTATGCAATTGTAATATGCTAATTTTCGGATACCATGTTCCTTACTGTTTTGTGAGGTTTTGCCAACTGCTTGACCAAGTTATATAGTGTTTTTAAATGTTAAGATTGGCACTTGAAAATCATAAAATGATGAGAAAATATTTTAATTTAATATATAGTTATGAATGATTTAATTTGAAGACACCGAATTAATTTTCACACGTAACATTTGTCTAATTACATGTAGAAGAAGAAAAATGATACATACACAGGTGTTTATCTATACATTCTAATGGAAACGAAAGCCTTGATGATGAGGAGAGTCGTGGACGTCCTTCAGCTATAGACAATAATGATTTAAGAGTCACTATTGAAGCGGACCCACGTAAAACAACTCGAGTGGTCGCATAAGAACTCAATGTTGATCATTCAACAATTCTTCGACATTTGAGCCTAATTGGAAAAACAAAAAAGCTGGATAAATGGGCGCCGTATGAACTAAACGAACACCAAACAATTCGGCAATACGAAGTCAGCTCTACGCTTCTTTTACGTAACAAAAATGATTTCTTTCTTGATTTCATTGTCACATGTGATGGAAAGTGGATTCTCTACAACAATCGGAACCGTTCATCGTAATGGATAGGTCGATGAGAAGAACCAAAACAGTTTACTAAACCGAATCTTCATGAAAAAATGATTATGGTTAATGTTTGTTGGTCAGCAAGTGGCATCGTACACTATAACTTCTTAAATCCGGGTGGAACAGTAATAGCAGAAAAAGTATTTTCAGGAAATTAAAAAAAATTCATGGGAAATTACGTCGTTTTCGGCCAGCAGTAGTTAATCGAAGAGGACACATTCTTTTTCATGACAACGTCCAGCTACACGTCTCACAAATGACTTCAAAAAAAAAATGAAATGTACTGGGTTATGAAACCTTATCTCATCCACGTTATTCTCTGGACCTGTCTCTGAGAGATTATCATTTTTTTTAACATTAGAATCATTTCCTACGAGAGAAAGTTTTCAAAGATCAAGCATCATCTCAAAGCGCTTTCGACGAATTCGTTAATTCCAGGACTCAAGCATTCTATCTTGTAGGAATAAACAAACTTGTTTCCCGTTGGGAGAAATGTGTGCAGGCAATGGTCTTTATTTGATTCATAAATATAATTTTCAACTGATATATGCATCTTTATACTCGATACATAAAAACAGCAATTCTTTTTGCACCAACCTAATATTAGAAATAAAATATCTCTCCGTACTTACAATTAGTTTTCCACGAATGAATTACTTTTTCATCCCAGAAACCGCAAATATTTTTTTAAAAAAATTGTTCAATAAATCATGATTGTTTTGGAGGAAGGAAAAAAGATTAACTGATATCAACAAGATTTATTTTAATAGATCTATGCAATTTGAAACATTGAACTCTGTCCCTGAAGCTGATCAGACTGAGGAACCGAATGAGGTAGAAACAACCCGCAATATTTAATTTTTCTTTTTAATATTTATTGTGCGGTCCACTCTGTTGCGTTCATATCAATACTTAGTTACATTTATATATCACGTTTTCGAAAAGCTGGATATTAAACTGTAATATTATGAACATATGTCAGGAATTTTCATTTTACATGTCATGGATAATCTATACTAAACAACTTTTTTCATATGTATTTATGTAATTGTTTACAAAAGGTACATTTACATGTATATAATAAATAAAAATGAAATTTACTGGACTAGAAAGTTGGCCGGATACTTTTGTGGCCAATGGTCTTTATTTTGATTAATAAATATAATTTTTAACCGATGTATACATCTTTATAGTCGATACATAAAAACCGCAATTATTTTTGCACCAACCTAATATGTACATATAATAGACACTATGTCACTGGCAGTTTTTATTTAATAGGCTGCACATAATAATTAAATTTAATCACAATAATTTAAATCTCATATAACCGAAATTGTACTTTTGTGGAAAATCTGGCGAGTAGACATGCCTTTTTTATATATTGTGATAATATAATAACTATATATATATATATATATATATATATATATATATATACATATGATGTGATATTAGGAAAAATGTACACTTGTGGAATAACCTAATAGTCGTTACGAAAATCATAAGTGATTTTTCATCAAAATAAAGTCATCATTTTAATTTCGTTATTAATTGGAATCTTTGAAGAAATAAATAATTGAACAATAACATTGAATTCGTAGAAACGTGTATGTCTTTTTGTATTGCAATTTAATGAAACCATTCGTGATTATTTCGCAGCGACCACACAAAAAACTCGTATTGTGAAAGAAATGTTTGAATGTGTATTAAGTCAATAATAGTATGTAAATGAGTAATTAATGAAATGAATAGAATTTTCATTAATCCGATTGTTAAATTTGTGTAATCGCGCACACATCCACTCTACTGGACACAAGCGAGTACGTCACTGGCCACCACTAAGATGATTCACATGTCGAACGACTGGTACGAACTTTTTTACCGGTTTAACCGCAGAGCATTCTGTTAAAAGTAACAACCAGTCATTGTGCGTACGGGTCGCGACGAAAAAACATATCAGCCCTGTTGTATCGTTAAGGTCAGTGCGATAGATTTTCGGGTAGGAGGAATAATAAACAGACGTGTAAAATTAGTAGACGGACCGGTCGTTCCTCTTAGATACCAGTACAACGTCGCGGTTCACAATGACACGATCGTTGGATAAAGCGCTATCAGTTCTTTTGTTTATACATGTCGTCGTCTTCGCGGCGTCCGGTGACGTAGCGACGTCGCAGACGCAACTGTGGGACAGTAAAATTTTTCCGTCGTTGCCTATCGGCGCGTTGAAATCACCGAACGAGGCGTGTAGGGCCGATAGCTACGCATTGTTGCATTCTTTGAATAATCTGACGACATGGGCATTTCAAAGTAAGTGTCTATCTGTTTTGATAGATTTTCAATAAAATTCAGTGAAAAGTGCGGCTCGTTCTTAGTTTTTTTTATGAAATAATTTAATTTATCGATAGAAACATGTAATTGTTAAAAAAGACCTAATTAATGAACCAACTACATTGGATTTTTTTTAAACCCTTAGATAAACTATAAAACTTCATTGTTTAATAAAAATAAAATATATTATTTTTAAACGCATTGTTTTGTAAAGAATAAAAATGTTTTAAAGCAAAAGGAACTATAAAACAAATTATAACAGGAAATTAAAAATATTTGTGTATTATTTTTATTTTTTTTTCTAAAAAAAATTCCATGCATTGGTGTTTAACATTAAATTCGTGGTTAGCTAAAAATATTTAACGCTGAATTAAAATTATTTTCAATCAAAAATAATTGAAAAAACATGAATTTGTTTTTCAAAACTAGATTTATTTCATTTTAATAAAATTTGTTATTCAGTTCGTAGGCAAATCATCAACATTCGTTGTTTCATAAATATAATGCATATCGTTTTACAGAAAACCATACAAGGAAATAAAATTTCTTTTATGTTATGAAAGACAATTACAAAATAATAAATAATAAAGTAATTCCATTTAAAAAGATGATTTTAAATTAATAATTTGTTTTCTTTTTGATTAATATTTAAATTAAAAAATACAATACATAAAGAGAACATATACCACATGAAAATTAATATAGTGTTTAAAATTATATTGCTACATATATATATATATATATATATATATATATATATATATATATATTTATGTAGAGAGAGATATATAAATGTATTTTATAAAAATCTCTGATTAAATCTTTGATTTGCTCGAAAATAAATCCTATAAAAATACATTTTTAGTTCAAAATAATTAAATTAAATTTAAAAACACGAATATTTATTTATCAAAAAATAGTTATATCTGTTTTTAATAAAGTTTACTGGTCAGTTCCTAAATATATCATTAATTTGTGTTGTTCAATAAAAGTAAAACATAATTTTGAAAAAAAAACATGCATATTATTTTGTAAAAGATAAGAATTATTTTATGCTGTGAAAGAAATAAAATAAAAAATAATAAAGTAATTCTATTAAAAAAAATGATTTTAAATTAAAAAATAGTTTTTTTATTTTTGTTCAATATTTTAAAATAAAAAATACATTATGTAAAGCGAATTTATACTACATGAAAATTAATATATTCCATTGGTTTTCCTGAAAAATCTATATATTTGTGTTTAAAATTATGTTGTTAAATATATGTATATATATATATTATATATATATATATATATATATATATATTTATATAATATATAGAAAGAGAGAGAAAAGTAGTGTACGGATGTTTCTGATCAAATATTTGATTTACTCGAAAATGAATTCTATAATAAACATTTTTAGTACAAAATAGTTAAATTAAATTTAAAAACATAAATATTTATTTAAAAAAATAGTTTTACTCGTTTTTAATAAAATTTACATAAATTAATTCATAAATATATCTCTGATTTTTATTGTTCAATAAAAATTAAACATAATTTTACTAAAGAAAACATGCAAAATAAAAATAATTTTATGTTATGAAAGAAAATAACAAAATGAAAATAATAAATTAATTGTATTTAAAAAGATGATTTTAAATTAAAGATTTGTTTTTTCTTTTTGTCAATATTTTAGAATAAAAAATACATTATGTAAAGCAAATTAATAATAATACTACATGAAAATTAATATATTCCATTGGTTTTCCTCGAAAATCTATATATTTGTGTTTGAAATTATGTTGTTAAATATATATATATATATATATATATATATATATATATATATATATATATATATATATATATATATATATATATATAGATAGATAGATAGATAGAGAGAGGGAATTAGTTTATGGATGTTTCTGATTAAATCTTTCATTTATTCGAAAATGAATTCTATAAAAACACATTTTTCGTTCAAAATAATTAAATTAAATTTAACAACATGAATACTTATTTATAAAAAAATAGTTCTACTTGTTTTTAATAAAATTGACTCATCAATTCATAAATATATTACTGACTTTTATTATTCAGTAAAAATAAAACATAGTTTTGCAAAAGAAAACATAACTTTTATTTTGTAAAAATAAAAATAATTTTATGCTATGAAAGGAAATAACAAACGCAAACAGGAAAATAATAATTAGATTTGAATTAAAAGTATGACTGCAATTAAAGAATCTTTTCTGTTAATATTTTGAAAATATAAACTACAAACAAAAAAAATCAAATAACATAAAAATTAATATAACTCAGTCTTCTTTACGAAAAATATGTATATTAGTGTTTATAATTGATTTATTAAATTTGTACATATATATATATATATATATATATATATATATATTAAGGATGATTCAACTTAGGCTTCCACATGAAAGTATTAAAAAAAAAAACGCAAAAATGAAAAAAAAACATATTATTCCCCATTTAGTATTTTAGTTCAATTTATTTTATTATTGAATTGAACTAAAATACTAAACAAAAAATACCATGACTTTTCTTAATCCCTGCGCTTCCTTTTAATACTTTCATGTGAAAGCCTAAATGGAATCATCCTATATATATATATATATATATATATATAGGATATATATATATATAGATATAATACTGCCTTGGTAATTGCAAGTAATTAAAAATTAAGTGTGTTGCTATTATTAGATTTAGTGCAATTCTTGATTTATTCTCCAGATTATTCTTGGTTAAGTATTGTTCAACCGTTTGTTTCACTGATAAATATTCATGATTGATGATCGTTTTAGTATTGAAAAAGACAATTAATTGTATATTCGGTTTCGAGCGTGAAATTTTTACCATCTGCGTTCGGAAAGAGGTGATCGTGGTATATAGGAAACTTTATCGTTAGTTTTGTCAATCGTATTGAAATATTTATGACTATCCACCAGAGATAACATGGATCACGAAGTCCTTTATTTCTAATTTGTCCAAGAAGTTTAATATAGATTTAATTTTTTCATTTTCGGCTTCTACATTAGAACCGCGGATACCACATTTTACTTACACCTTCCTCATATCAAATTCTTTAATATGATTCATACGAATTGATTCTTTCTTTATGTTTAGTATCTCAGCTCTCTTTCTAACAGTGAAATAGCTATCACTGCGTATCGAATTTCTATATGTTTTCCAATATTTTCTTCAGTTTTTGTAGTTTTGGATGCATTGTTGTCGTGCATGCCTTCTCGACCGATCAGAAAATTTTCATACCACTTAAATACTTAAACACAAAACGTTGCTGCATTACCTTTAACATTTTATAATATACTGTAAGTTTTACGGTTTTGTTAAATTTAGATAACAATGAGATGTTTTGTGCTGCTATACAATTTTAAAATTATATATTTTCTAAAAGAAAAAATTAAAAAAAGTCTTATAAAAATGAGTATAGTATAAATACTAGATATTTGATTTAAACAAAATTGTACTTACTAAAATCCGGAAATATTATGAAACAATTCTGTTATTTAATTGGTTGTGGAGCGGGCGTTATAATAATACAGTTCTGAGCTAAATTCACTTTCACAAATAAATTCTTGCCGTTCCACAAAAATTTTTCCAGTCAAAAATGTTCAATAAACCATCGTTGAACATTTTTGATTGCTGATGGTGATTCCATTCTCGTCACAGTACCAAAAACATAAAAATCTGAGTGAGTGTTATGTAAACTAATCGTTCTAGGTAATTTATGTCTTCTTGGACCGTGTATATCTATCAAACCCTATCAATGAGGATTTAAAATATAGATAAAAAAATCAATATTGTTTCCATTGATATTAGTGGATTTGTATATATTTTTGAAAAGAAATTGGAATATTACCAGTTAGTGAATGAAATGTAAGGTGCGACAATTAAATTAGGTGGTCGCTTATGTAGAATTTCATTAGAAAAAATTAGGCTACGTTTTGTGTTTTGACAGTTATCACACCATGTTGCTTCTTTGATTATATTTGGGGAATAAATAAATGTATTAACGAAGACGGTAAAATGAACTTTTCAAACACCTAATTTATGAACAAGGAAGAATTTTAAATAACCTTGAGAAACAAGTTGTTAATATGTTTTTGCTGTGGATTTTCAGATCTATTTTGTATCATCAAAAATATTATTTAAGAGAAATATTAAAAAATATTCTACGTTAATCTCTTTCTCTCTCTCTCTTTATATATTATATATCTCTCTATATATCTCTATATATATATATATTATATTATATATATATATATATATATATATATATATATATATATATATATATATATATATAGTTACTGTTACGATTATTCTATTATTAATGCTTCTCTTATGTTATAAGAAACACGGACGATATACAATAGGGATCAATGTTGAAATAGAGCTGAATGTTAAGAAAGTATAAAAGCATATTATTACAATGTCAATATATGCTATAATTTTCAAAATATAACAGCTAGTTCTGAAAGTCAGTCGATTGATCGGATAGTCCATGTGTTGTGCACAGAACAATAAATATGTGTGGTAGTTTGATTTCTAGACAGTATTATACAGGCTGTCCCAGTTTAAATTGCACTTTTGTTTACCTTGAAACTCGAGAACGCGTGGCGGAAGGACGGTGCGGGCGATGTCGTTTGCTAGTTCGGTTCTATGAATTTCAGTCGTTATGAGTCGCTTCACGAGGCAACAATGCGCGTTCTTCGTGCGCACTTCTTATGAACTGTTAGGGGTGATAGTGTGTCCGCCACGAAATCCCGATTTATCCACTCACTTTTGATTTTTTTTTGTGTCCGGATTCCTTAAGGGCAGAGTTATACTCAAATAATCCGGTGACAACGGAACAATTGAAGAGCATCTTTCGAAATTTTAGAAGGATGCCGTCGTTGCAACCGTCATTGGACGATTTGATTATTAAAACATAAATTCTCATTAATATTCTTTGTGTTTTTAATAATAAAAGTTACTCACAGCAAACCAGTGTTTTGGTATGAATTTTTCAAAAGTGCATTTTATTCCGGGACCGCCTATAGAAAGATATAAAATCATTCATTAAAGTAGGTGTTCTCAACGGGGTCGGTATAGACTACCTAGGGGTCGATGAAAGTTGATAGGAGGTCTATGTACTATAAAAGGTCGATTGAAGGTCGATTAACAAATTGAATGCATATTCTACGAACACATTACATATGTTGCCTCAGGGGGCAGACTCTAGACAGAGACAGATCGTATAAGACAGGGCGAACAATCAGGGGAAGAACAAGCTTTAGTGAATTATTAGATATATTTATATTCAATTATAAATTGTATTATAATTTATATATATATATATATATATATATATATATATATATATATATTTATATTTACTTTTTTTTAAAAAAAATATAATGTATTACATTTTATTGCAAATATTATTCAACACTAGTTTTGTTTTCAATGTACTCCTGTCAATTATAAATAAGTCAAATAATAATAATCATTTATTAAATACAGTCATTTAATAATTCTTAAGAACATTTTTCGCTGTCATTTTTATTACCATTTTTAAAACTATAAATATTTGTTAAAAAAATCACACGAATATTTTAATGTAGCGAGGGAGGCGTAACAGTAAATCAAATATTCAGGGGGGAGAGGTCGATAAAAAAGAATATTTTTTTGTAAGGGGTCAATTTATGAAAAAAGTTTGGAACACCTGCATTAGAGCAAGATTTTTCTACACCTTTTCAGTCTAAATGGTATCTCAATCAAAGTATTATATATATATATATATATATATATATATATATATATATATATATATATAAGCAACAATTAATAATATTCAATATATAAAAAAATATTTTTTCATTAATTTCACAAATGAGTGAAAAATAAATTATTATTAATCGTTTTCGATTGTTGCTATATAATACATATTTCGATTATGATGTCATTATCTTCAGAGAAAAATCTGACATTTTGAAATTGAATCTACTTATATATCTCTAATTCTTGTACCTAAGTGCGTTTCTTTAAAGTATTTCTAATAAAGTTGATATAACAATAACTCGCGCTCCACTGCTCTTTAATTTTAATATTACTGTTTAACTTTTAATTTATTATTCAGTACAATTGAATCAGTTATTGAGTATTTTTGAACAGAAAAAGCTTATGCTTTCTGAAGAACTGAACAATTCATTTATGAACTTGAAAAGTAGTATTTATATCTTTATCATAAACAATCATTTTTGATCCATTACTGAATGAAGGCGTTTTTCAGAACTTTCCAGGTCAAACGATTCAATGCCTCTCTTTTCTATAAATTTCCAATATTTATTTTTATCCTTATCCCATCTCTTAATTGACCTTTTTCTAGGTCTTTTTATTTTTTTCGGATCCAGTAAATATTTGTTTTACCCATCGATTATCTTCTCTTCATACAATATGTCCTGACAATTTCCATTTCAAATCCTTCACTCTTCTTCTTATGTCTGTACTTCAGTTTATTTTCGTATCCATCCTATTATTTATTTATCTCTGCCTGTTATTCCGAACATATATATATATATATATATATATATATTTATGTGTGTATATATATATATATATATATATATATATATATGAATTTATACTTCTTTACGTTGCCTTAAGTCGTTGTATTTTTCTGGAATTAAGTTTCATTTCCATAAGTGATTACATTTATAATACACTGGTCGAATACTTTTTTCTTCAAATATAGTGGAATGAGGTTCTGGTTTAGAACCTCACCCAAGTTACATCTTTCAATTTTTCTCTGTGCTAGTGTATATATATATATATATATATATATATACACATATATATATATGAGAGAGAGTGTGTGTGTATATTATTAATTATGTTGGTAGGAACATAATTGCGGTTTTTGTTTTTTGAATCTTAACTTTAATTTTTTTCAATGAAAGTGCAATTTTATCGTATTCATGTTAATATTTTAATGTGTATTTTGGTAATATCGACTATGATTTTATTATTGATTTTGATTCAAATTGGGCTATTGAATTAAAGACTAAAAAGTAGCAAATAAGAGCAGTTGTTTGTTTGAGTTCAAAACAGGTGATAAAGCTGCAGAAACTGCTCGTAAACTAAATGATGCTTTTGGTGTTGGTACTGTTAAAGAATATACAGTTCAATGGTGGTTCTAAAATTTTCGTTTCTTCAGTTCATAACGACCAACTGAAGGCGTTAGGCATTTGTTGTAGGATATAGAATAAGTAGGTTATAACTTAAAACTGACATTGTGATCTGGATATTGATTTACTGACTGACTTGTGATTTCATGACTTCTGACTTCATGATTTATCTATCATATAGCCTGGCCAGTTTATGTTTGATTTCGGAAGGTATGGTAATTATAATTCCATGTAATATATAGTTTAATACGAACGGTTCAAGTCCACTAGTTTACACTACAATAAATTAAGATGTCTTTGGATTTTATACTGAATAATAGATGTAATTTAACGATCCTGGCCATTTTGAATAAAGACAAGGTTTTTCCATAACTTTGAATCAATTAATTTTGAAATCTGGAATTACCATGTTAATAATGTGATTTTAATAGATAAACAAATAAACGAATTAATATAGCTACTAGTCTTCAACAGTACTTGTAATATAATGTAAGAACTCTGGTATGATCTGATACTTTTTTGAAATTTTCAAAATTGAAAAAAAGTCGATTTTTGATTCACATGATTGTTTATTATTGACAAATGGAAAAATAAATCAAAACATTATCGTGTTATCCGATAGAGAATGTTATTAACAATGTTCAGTCAATGTTGCAAGCCAATCGGATGACTAATTTTTGAGATATGATGTACACCGTTTTAAATAGTATATTTTCGAGAAAAACGAACGAACTCACTGTGTCTGTCTTGTCCCGCCGCGAACCGCCTCCACTATAATCGCTGTATCGCAGGGATTTCTTGGAATTTGTATAAAATTATTTTTGATAATGAAACTTAAGATTTTAAGCTATACTAATATACAAAAAATTAAAAATCGATTTTTCGAAGATTTTAAACTTATGCGAGCTTCTTAAAAAGTTTTACTAATCTAAAAAATAACAATTCATGCATTAAAAGGTCAACTGAATCATTTTAAGATAACATATTCTATGTCTTTGCTGATTAAAAAACACACATAAAATTTATTTACCAGGAAAATAACAATGTTGTTTTTTTAATCCGTGAACATAAACTTGTTGTGGTTTTATACCTCTTTCACATCTTATGTATTCACGGACATGTTCTGTATTTTTTTCAAAAATATTCCTCATCCGTTTTATTATTTTTTTTTCACTTTCGTTGATATCGAAATATTGTTTATCTAAACGAATTCTGTTTTCTTTGTTTATTAGTGTGGGACGCGTCTGCGAAAAGGCCAACAGGATTAGCGACAGGAACTATTTATGCCCTTGGTGATTTCGACGAGTGCGTACAAGTGCGTTCCGCCAAGTACTGTATGCCGGAAGTGCGTGTACATGTGACACCGACGCACGAAATCGACAAATATTCATTGGACTACAATCCGAACGAAGTTGTTTTCAATCGTCTTTTCGTAAGTGCATTTTATTATTTATCTTGTGTACATGTTACAAAAACTAGTTGAGGATTTTTGAAATAAACAAGTTTTTTAATCATATTCCTTTCTATTTAATAATTCAGTACACAATACATTTTTAAGCACCAAACGATTCAATTGAAATTCAGTATTTGAAGGTTAAAGCAGCATAACTTTTATTCTTTTTCTTTTAGATGCGTTATTATTACTTTTTCAAGAACGGATTTATTGACTGACTTCGTTATTTCTTCATGACAAATATGTAGCAACCAGATTTTATATTCTTTTGTTTGAATAGAAACAGTCTTTACCAAAACTATAACATTTGAAAAAATGTCAGTATTATAAAATATTTTTTTTTGGATTTTTATAGTTGAAAGAGTATTAAAAAGACATCTGTTCCAAACAGTTTGTCTTGTTTGTTCGTATCTTTTCATAAAATGTCTGAATAAAGGTTTTGAGGTTTTAATGTTAATTATAATTTGTTTTTAATAATCATTCAAACATTCATTTTAATTAAAAAATTTATACTTTTCGTAGAAAAATAAATAATGTAAACAGAAAAATATATTCAGATATTTAATTAAGAAGAATATTTAATTGCCGTTGTTTAATGTCGTGCTAAAAAATAATGTCAATGAATTATTATTATTTTTTTATATTAACGACATTCGTACCAAAATAATTCTAAACATATTCAATAGACAGTTTAACGCCTCATTAATATTTAAATTAATCAAAATATTAAGTCATTTAATCAAATGGAGATTTCTTAAAGATATACAGGTGGTTATGAAAAAATTATCAAGTTGGAATAATAGTTTTCATCAGTGTATCTTTGGGGATTTATTGGAGATATAATATCATGGAAATGCAATCAAATTTCGGAATTTACAAATATTAGATGTACAAATTAACTCGGTGTCTTTTTTTTGAAGAAAATGTATGTTTATGGAAAAATTGAACACATTTCAATTCTCAAAATATCTTCCATTATTTTGTGTTACTTTTCTATATCTGGCGGGTAACTGACGAACCTCTTGTTGAAAAAAAATTTGGCGGCTTTGAGTCGATGAATTTGTCAATACATTTTCGGATCTCTTATCACTTTTTTATTATTTATTACATGTTTTATGCGTCACAACACCTTTCCCAAAAGTTGAACAAATCATTCTCGTGGATTTGGCAGTATTTTTTTTCACCTGGAATTCGAAAAGTATGCAATGATTAATACGTTTCTTTTACATCTCATATTCACTATCGTTTTGTGAGGTTTCCCAACCGTTTGACCAAGATATATATATATATATATATATATATATATATATATATATATATATATATAATATAGTGTTTGGTAAATTTTAAGGTTGACACTTCAAACTCTTAAAAGATAAGAAAATATTTCAATTCAAAACAGAGTTATGATTGATTCAATTTAAAGGTACCGAATTAAATTGGACACGTAACATTTGATTAGATGCATAAGAATGAGAATCAATAATAATATATTCATATGTGTTTATCTATTAATTTCAATGCGTAGAAACTTTAGAGTGAACCATCACACTAATCTGTTGAAAAAACTTATTAGTATTTATTAAAACCACCATTTTATATAAATTTGATTCATATTTATTTTTTATTTCACATGAATGCGAAGATATAAAAAAGGGACTATTGAGAAATAGTACTTTATGATAAAATAAAAATGGGAGATAAATCAATATTAGACAATTGAAGAGTTGAAGGAGTATTCTTATTAAGATACAGTGGCATAAAAGCCAGTTCATTCCAAAGAATTACTGAAAGTAATAACAAAACAAAATAATAATTATCAACAATTGTATTAATAAAATCATAATTGATTAGAAAAACTATATTTCATAATTAATACTTCAAGAAAAATTTTATAAATTCCCATCATATACTTTACTAAATACAATCGTGATTTTATATTTTCAGTTGTAATTCAGTACTAAAAAATACTTTATTATCAGTTATTTTTCTTAATGATTGACCATTTTTGATTGTTGTTTATGTGTATTTTTACGATAATGCTATCATTCTCAGAATGCCAAGGTACAATTTGTACCTTAGAGCTGTGAGTATTGCTATCGAAATGTACATAACCAGCATTCAAGAAGAAACAATAACTATTTATTGAATATTAGACTGGTATAAATAATTGCGGTTTATGACCTTTCAACTCATACACATAGCTGTTTTAAGTGGTCCAGAACTAATGATTAACGTTTAACTTTTGTCTAAGCTTTCGAATTGTTATGGGTGGTTCTGATCTAACTAACGCCTTTAGTTGGTCGTTATGAACTGAAGAAGGACACCCGCGACCTTCTTCATCTTCAAGGCTCTTGTCTCCAGCACTAAATTTTTGGAACGACCATTGCACCGTACGTTCTTTAACAGTACTTACACCAAAAGCATCGTTCAGTTTACGAGCAGTTTCTGCTGCTTTATCGCCTGTCTTGAACTCATATAAAAAATACTTTTATTTGCTTCTGTTGCATCTTTAATTCAATAGTCTGATTTGAAGCAAAATCAATCATAGAACCAAAGTCGATATTATCAAAATATAGACAGAAAAATACATTTTAAAATGATGTGAACAGGATCACGATGAAGTTACACTTTCACTGAAAAAAATTAAAGTTAAAATTCAGGAAACGAAAACCGCAATTATTTTCCTACCAACATATTAGTTACATTTTCAGTTTCCTTCTTTGAATAATTCTATTACTTTTTTAGTTTCTATATAATTTTATTAATATTTTTAATTATTTTCGCGGTTTAATGAATCCCCGACCTTTGTCAAAATTCTGTATACTTACTATCTAATCAGCGGAATTAGATTTTACGGTGTTTAGGGTTAACTCATATGTGAAAGTGAATTTAATTAAATGTAGATTTATAAATGAAAAATTTTAACTTTTATTCTCTACTCAATACCTTCTCTAATCAATGAATAGAACTAATAGGGATTCGCAAGTATTTTCATTAATTTTTTCCAGTTTTTACTTTCACATTATTTGATGAGCATATTTATGACCAGTAATTAGACTTCCGATAAAATATTTTTCATTAATTAACTTGTATAATATGTTAATATTTATATATTTATTATACCACACATTTGCACATTTTCGCACATTCTTCACTTCCTATGTTTTAAAATACAACACATTATTATTTATTCTTAAAATTCGTATAAATTATTCATCAGTTCTTTTATAGATGGATGTAACGTTCATTAATAATTATGATTTTCTTCAGAAACGCGTGTACGATTTACATAATAGTCAAATACATCACGTATAGATGGAATAATAGTTAAATCAGTTAATGAGTAATAATCCACGTTTTGTAATAATTTATTTTCACTTTTTTATGTACCAATGTTATACTAATGAAAGAATCGGCTATTTATTTTGTATTGAGTGTAAGCAATGTGCAATTTTCTTTCATAAAAAATATGTATGCGCATGCACCTAACAGAGAAAATATGTCTGAATTAGCATTAATTTACTTTAAGTGATTTCATTTGACTATCATAACATTCATAAAATTATTGTACACTTTTTAAAAAAATCAGATTAATAAAACAGTTATTGCAATGTGAACTTTATAGATCTGTTGATGATTATTTTTTGTAGTCGTTATTATTACAAAATGATTAGTAAAAATTAATAGATTCATTATTTGTTTTGTTTTGTTTTCCGTTTTTGTCATTGAATTGAAAATATTTTTGAAGTATAAAATTAGTTGCTGTTTGGAATTCTTTATTGAGGGACATTTTTATTTTCGAACAAATATAAGAATCAACAAGTGAAGAAACAAACAGGTTTGATCCAGGTCAGCTTTGAACATTAGCACATTTCTATATTTAAAATGTTCTAAATAAATCCGTGCAGAATCATTTAATAAAGGCTGACACAGAATTAGTCACCGAAAAACCGAAAAAGAACCAATTTTTGTACATTTTACCAATTTTTATTTGAGTCTTTAGACGAACGTTTCAATATTTTTGGTTTTTGTATACTGTTTGGACATAGTGACATCGAGGAGATGCCAATGATCTCATAACATTCTGAGGTTTAAATCCGTGCTAGGTTCGAAGCAGAGAGCAGTGTTTAAATACAAGAAAAAAGCAGGGGTAATATTTTTGTGTTGAAGCTAGTGTAATACAAGCAGCAACAATTAAAGTTAATTATTTTGTTTTCTAAAAATTTGTTTGGTCTGGTCTGAACAGGTTAGTTCAGGTTAGTTATGTCTGGTCTGGTCATTTTAGGTCTGGTCATATCATGTCTGGTCGTATCATATCTGGTCGTATCAGATCTGATCAGTACATGCTTAGTCATTTAAGGCCTTGTAATTTTAGGTCTGTTCAGTTCGGGTCTGGATATTTCAGGTCTGATCAGTTCAAGTCTGGTTAGGCCAAGTGTGGTCAGGTCAGGTCTGATCTGGTCTGTTTAGGTCTGATCAAGTCAAGTTATCAGTTCAAGTCCAAGGAAGATGAATCCAAGCGAATGTGTTTAAACATTTTATCTGACAAGTGCTCTACGATTACCCACATTGTAATTCAAACACTATTACTACTACAATATCATCAATGAAAAACATTTTTTATATTCTTTATATCTATTATACGAGTGTAATGACCGCAGAAGGACTCTTATACTGCTAATAAAAATATAAATCACTAGTTGTAATGTAAATCATTGAAACATTTCCGATCAAAGAACTGACGACCGAATAGAATCGAAACGTGCAATTTCATAACGTTAGAAAATGCGAAGACGTATCGACCAGGAAGCGATTCAGAGCTTGTCGTTGTGTAAAAGCCGACGTATAAAATTATAAAATGTTCAGGGTGAACGCGTTTTTCGCTAACTGTTGTAGAGGGATATACCTTCTGATTGATTCGTATTATTCTGTCCGCTGTGAACGATCTACCTAGATAAGTGTCAGGGACAGTCGGCCGGATATTTTAGTTGATTTACTATCAGTAACTATATTTATTTATTTAACGTATTTAACCTTAAAGTAAATACAGTCACTCTCAACAGTATTCGGACAAACATACGAGTTTAATTAATTTTTACAGTATACAAACCGATAAGTCGTTGTTTTAATAGTTCCTATAACTTATAATGAATGCTTTTAGATATATAATAATAAAATATACAAATATGAACAAGAGATGAGAAAAAAAATTAAATCAGTCAAGACAAGAAATGGTCAAAGTATTCGGGCATATTTTTTATTTCTCAATATTAATGAAGTTATAATTTCAATAGGTAGTTGAGTAATATTTTGAGTTTATAACTGGCTGTAACGTATTTCACATTGAAATTACACATTTTGTTAAGGTAGAAATGTATTGTAATGATTTAGATGGTTGGTAGGTTATTGGGGTCATAGGGTGCTTCGAAAGCTAAGGTCATTAGCGCCTGTGTAATGATTTAGATTGAGATTTCTAACATATCAAATATACAGAGACCGAAGAACATAAGACGTAATCTTTGTTGCAAAACTGCCCTGTTTGATCGAAGATAGAGACCATATTCAGATATATTTTTTGGTTTGGATCTGTACATTTGATTCACTAGTTACCTGCTGTTCCTGAATATTTCTTTGTTCAGTCTATCAGGATAAATTTTATTTTATTATAAAAAAATCCTGTTACATCACTTTAAGTGATACATTTCTATGTATTTACTATAATATGAATATTATTTGCAGTTTACCGGCGACCAATCTCGAGTGCGTCTCGATACGGTGAAATGGGCATTATGTGTACCGCAATCATGCCCAGAAGAAGATATGGAGGACGCCCTAAACGAATATTTAGACGATTTCGCGATGAACAGTACCGTCAATGTAACATACGACGTTAAACTGGCGAGTGGTTCGTGTCAAACAGACAGAAGCAATGAGAAATTCGATGCAGGAGATATAGCATTTTTGTGAGTATAAGCGAATAAAATTATTTGGTCGGTGCGAAAATAATTGCGGTTTTTATCATTTTAAGTTTGGTGCAGATTTTTGCTAGTTACCGTTAACTTCTCTTATAGTCATGTGATACATCACTGTAAACAATGAAATTAGTACTATCGATTTCAGTTTATGTCTATTGTTTTCATTCTTTAGTATTGTTGGATATAACCTCTTCAATTAGTCATGGAAAAAAGCAAATTCGCGTGATTTTGTTTCGTTGAAAAAGATTATGGTCAATGTTTGATGGCAGGCGAATTGTATCATTCACTACAACTTCTTAACTCCTGGTGAAGCAATAATAGCAGAAAAATATTGTCAGTATTGAAAAAAATGCATGAGAAGTTGTATCGTGTACGGCCAACACTAGTCAATCGAAAAAGACAATTCTTCTTCATGACAACTCCCGACCTCACGTCTCAGAAATGACTTTAAAAAAATTAAATGAACTGAGTTATAAAACCTTACCTCATCCACGTTATTTTCCGGACTTGTCTCCGACAGATTATCATTTTTTTTAAACAGTTGTGTAATTTCCTACGAGAGAAGCTTTTCAAAGATCAAGCATCAACTCAAAGCGCTTTCAATAAATGCGTTGACTCTATGATTCTAGAATTCTATCTTGTAGAAATAAACAAACTTGTTTCCCATTGTGAGAAATGTATGCAAGCCAACAGTCTTTAATTTGATTCATGAATATATTTTTTATCTAATGTATGCGTCCTTATACTCAATACGTAAAAACCGCAATTATTTTTGCACCAACCTAATATAATTATATGTTTTCATATCTGTGATTCCGTTGATGCGTTATCCCTATGGTTTTCGTCCTTTTTGATCATCTGAATTTCTTTTATATTTTTGTATTCTTTTATATTTTTCTGATATTATTTAATATATTATTAATAATAATATTATGTTATTATTTATATTCTCTGTTATGATTTCATCATGTGTGCCATCACTAAATATATTTCAGTAGTTCTAAAATCTATTTTAAGATGGTACATATGCTCAAAATAGTAGTGGAGAATACAAAATCAGAGGATCTAAAATGACGAAGATTATCAGAAAAACGTATATAGGAATATTTTGAATATTGTTGTAATATCGACTATTATTCTATTTGAATGTCCAAATTTCAGAGTGACGATGTCAGTGATAGTGCTGGTTGTGATTACTGCCAGTGCGAGGACTTTCTATCTCTATTACCAGCCCCGGTCGGGAAGTCGAGAAAGTAAGTACAATACCGAACGATAAGTAAGTATTGGGTCATCACATAAGTAATGCGGTTTTTGAAAATAAGTTTTGAAATAGTGAAAAAATTGACGTTTTAATTTTGATCCAAAATATATTTTCCGTTATTATTTTCAACATCTTCGCATCTTAATCTTAAATTGTCAATACCCTGACGATAAAACCTTTTGGGTTTTGCATTAAAGAATGAGTCGAGCTCCATTCGGACATAATTATATATTAAGTCGTTTTACATTGCTCTGATTTTGGAGACTTTGGAATAGATGATAATCCGATGGTGTTTGCTCGGGTGAATGTCGCGAATGAGTCGTAACTTCCGATTCAAATTGAATCAGTTTTTGGAGAGTTTTTTTGTGAGGTCAGACGGTGTCATAGTAAAAAATTACACCGTTTTTGTTGGCTTATGCTGGCCGTTTTTCATCAATGGATTGTTTTAGTCGTTTATCATCGATAGATTTTTTTACTCATTTAGGTCGTAGTTCACAATGCAACTCATTTGTGATGATTCGATTCTCTGATAATAGCTTGTAATGGATAATACCTTCTATTTTCCACCAAACAGAAAACATAAACTTTTTTGGATGAAGCCCTCCTTTCGCTGTTGAAGATAGTATTTTTCTGTCGTCAACACATTGTCTTTGATGTTTAATATTGTTATAAACAATCCGTTTTTCATCACCAATAACAATTCTATACAGAAACGGATCATTTTGCAATCGGATTAGATTAGAAGTGCAAATGTCCACACGTTGTTTTAAATTGACAACCGATAACTCGTTGCAGAACCTACTGACCCAGCTTAGAAACCTTACCAATCATTTTCAAGTGTCAATGAATAGTTGAATACGTTGATTTGATCTTCTTGGCTAATTATTCTATCGTTGAATTAGGATTTTGTTCCACTAGTGTTCACAGGAATGCATCGTCAAATTCTTGAGGATGTCCTGACATTTCCTCATCTTTAAGACTATAGTTCTCGGAAAAAAATCGTTTAAATCATCTTTGTCTATGACTAAGACTAATAACATCTGAATCATCAATTTCACACAGTTTTTTCACTGCAGTTGTAGCGTTTTTGTGCTGACAAAACTTTGAAAGAAAAATATATCTAATATACTCTTTTGACATTACGATGATAATTGATATTTTTTCTTGTAAATTTGCGTGATCACTGTTAATCTTCCACGATAAGACCGAGAAAACATGTACAATTGAGAAGTATTTGCATCTGTTACGTTATTGTAATAAATAAATATTGCATCATTCATTTTCACCTATATGAAAACACCGCATTACTTATGGATGACCCAATACAAGCTATACAAAAGAATGTCGGATACTTAGAGGATTGAAATGTATTTTATTTTTCTATAAACACACATTTTTTATAAAAAAGGCATTGAATTAATTCGTACAACTAATATAATTTATATTAACCTGTTAGATGTATCGCCATATTTTAAAAGTGTGTACCTATATTGTGTCGCACACAGAGTATATGCAGTTGCTATAAAATTGAATTAAATTGTAATGAAATGATATTTGATTTTTTGAAAAATCAATAATTTTATTGCTCAAATTCATCTTGATGACGAGCATACTTGTTATACACAGTGAACAGGTTAATATAGGTTATAGAATTTTTAATATTTTGTATAATACATATCCTGAAAGAAATGTGTAAATAATGTAAAGTTACATTTATTCTGTACAATTTGGAGATGTTTGTGAAATAATTTAGAACAAAAATGAACAGTTTCAATGAATAGGTGGAACATTTAGACATTGCATTGAAAAGATGCACTCGAATGTTACAAATAATACACTTGACTCACAAATATCCACATTTCTATGCAGGTAACACATCTGTTCCTTTTTAGAATGTCAATCAGTATATTATTGAAATATTATTTAAAAAAAAATGATTCAAATTATAGGTCACTGCAATGAGGTTATAGTTAATTACTAATTAATAGCTTTGTATTAGTAATTAAATGGTAACGTTTATTTCAGTAATGCATACAAGGCCATTCACCAAAAATATTTCATGTCATCTAACTTTTTGTACATGCAAATTACATGGTCTCGTTTAGGACAATGCCCACATGCTGTGAAGAAAATTACTATAATCGAAAGTGAATTTGGTCCTTGTGCGAATAATTTCTTGTTACTTTTAAAATTTCTTATCGAATATTGAAAATTGTATAATTAGATAGACTATAATTCATTTCAAGAGAAGTAAAATCTTAATTTATTCCGTAATAATAATATATTTCTCTCATATTATTTTAGATTTATTTTTATACAAGATCCAACCTAAGTTCATTTAAAAGATGAAAAAAGTAATGTACAAATTTATAAGATTATTCGTTATTCAAGATATGATAGTTAATGTTAGATGTTTCCATTTGTATTAAAATAAAGTTGAATTCTTTTTAATTGACCAGAGGATATTTTTGATGATACTGCAAAAATAATTCTGAGAAATGAATTGCTCAACACTGATTCGTAATGTTCAATCTTCAATGTTTCGATGATTGTTTATATTCAAATTTTATTTTAATCTCACGCTACATAACAAGGTTGTGCAAACTGTGGCTCCGAAAGTTACTTTTTTGTAGCACCCGAGACAATGTTGGGTTTCTTTGTCATTGTTCCTAAACTTTTGTATTAACCACTTAACGTATAAATTATTTTTAAAGTTTCGGTCAAAAAATAATCAATTTTTTTTATTAAATAAATTTATAAGCAGTGCATAATTAAAAGAAAAAATATTTTTTCAGTGGCGTAGAAAGTGTATTTTACATTGCGGGAACATACGTTTTTAAAAATTAATATTTTATCATAAATCAGTAACAACAGTTAGAAAAATGTATAAATGCCTTATATATTAGTTATTTTTTATTACTTTTTTAAATCATATGTAATGCAGGTATACATTTATTTTTGTTTCTATACAAGACATGCTGCTAAAAATATTTTGTTTATTTAAATACATATTACACGAAAAACTAAAAATTCAATTCAGTATGACACAACTTAAAACACGGTACGGCACAGTACTACATTGCAATTTCTGCAGTTATATCTTGTTTCTTTCCTTCTTTTCTTACTTTCTTTATCTCTTTTTCTGCAACAGCTCAGTACTTACATAGAGCAGCTTTTTTTCTGTTGGTGGTAAATATTTCTGAAAATATCGCTTGGTCAGTTGCAATAGTTGAAGTTGAGAACTAGACCGACCAATTTTTTTTCCTTGAGTGAAATTTTTAAATAATCTTCTCAATAAAGTTTTGCGGAATTTTTTAGGTTTTCATTTTTCTTATATAGTACAAAGATATTCCACACCGAAATGTCCAAAATATGGAAGAATGTCTTTCTATAGTACTTCTTTCCTCTCTTCCTAGTCGTTGGATAGTGTCATGGAGGTGTTGATTCAGCCGATCAACACCTCCCATTGTGTCATTATAGTCTACAACTAATTTGGGTTTTGCTATAATATTTCCACCTCTGTCCCTATGTTGGTTGCTTGCACTTCCGTATTATGTACAGAAGAAAGGAGATAAATGTCTTTTTTATCTTTTCATTTTTTGCGAAGAACTTTACTCCTTTGATATGCAACGATTTAATTTTTCTTTAATTTTTTTCTGAATTTTCATGGGAACTTCTTTGCGATTTAGTCGCAGTTTTTTTTTATTTTTTTTTTGCACGAATTAACGGTGTTTCTGATCAACCTGTGGAAAAAAGAAATTTTAAGCATTATGGTGGCCGTCCATAGGGGCAGAAAGTGCCCCGACAACAGCCATAGTCGCATAGTCCCATATAAATCCGTTTTATGTTTTACTCGGAAGTCAGCTAGTTGAGGGGAGGTGTAAAAATTATCAGACAATAACCTATATCCAATTAATGGTTCAAACAAAGATAACACAATTTTGGAGGACATGGAAAATGCTTATGCAAATGCTTATCTGTTGCTGATTAGAGTGCCTTTTCCTGTGCATATTATACATGGAAATAAATAACCTGATTTTGACACAGATGTAGTAGAATTTTATGCCAAATCTCGCTCTTTCAATGAAATAAATTGGATCCAGTTTAGGTGACCTTTATATATATATATATATATATATATATATATATATGTATATATGTATATATATATATATTATATGTATATATATTATATATATATATATATATATATATATATATATATATATAAACGCCCACGTCGGGATCGAGATGATAAAAAATTGTTTAATAAATATGATGGTCGCCCGTGTGACACTCGAACCAGTAAGAAGCATTCGCTTCAGACATGGACATATACATTAATTGGTTAATAATCTCTAGTAGTATAATATGTACTAATATTAGAATATTTTAAATATATACGGGTAATTCACATTATGTTTTCAAACATCCAAATGCTTTGCGTCCAAACTGCTGTTTAAGGTGGCTCTACGATTATGGCCAATCCTTAGAAAAGATATGAAACTAAATAAATGTATTAATTAAGATTTGATGAATGTAATAAAAACAAATTCACGACAGGTGAGGATACGGCTTTTGAATATTCAAAAATGTATAAAAAGTATTATACACGGCTCTTATTATCGAAGAAGTTGCCTACACCTGAACTAGAATATATTTTTGATGATGCTGCAAAAATAATTCTGAGAAATAAATTACTCAACACTGATTTGTAATGTTCAATCTTCAATGTTTCGATGATTATCTATATTCAACTTTTATTTTAATCGCATGGTAACACTCTAATTTAATTCTCATGGTTATATTTTTTCTTTAAACGTTTTGAGTCCTTCATCTTTTCAATAGCTGGAATATTTTTCTATAGATTGCTTTAAGTTTTTATCTAATTTCATTATTTCAAATAGATTCGTAAATTATATAAATATATTTCAAAATTATTAAAAAAAAACGATGATGCTAATCATAGTGGTAGATTGAATAAAATCGAATGTTTGTTTTTCTTGAATGAACTGTTTTAGAAAAAAAACATCAATTAATATGAGATTCTCAAACATATATCTAGTATTAATTAGCAATTTGGATGTATATTTCCTTATTAATAAATATTCATTTATTGATATTTCAATGGAAAATCAGAATATTTTTCATGTTAATTTTTTATGACACTGTTGACTGGTTATAAAATCATATTTATATTTATTTTGATGAATTCCACAAGAAGTTATTTATAAATACTGAAACAGTGTTTCATTAACATTTACAGTCAGTCACAAAGTATCCGGCCACTTTTATTCTCAGTATGTTTTATGTAATAAATTAAATTTACGGTAGAGAAGAAATTGTTTAAAAATATGTTTGATATCGTTTATTTATTACTCTACTTTAAAATATAATATTTACAAATAATATATATATATATATATATATATATATATATATATATATATATACAATATGTTGAAAAAGGTGTGTTTTCAATTCAACATGCCATATTTATGCACACAAAAGTATTCGGCCGTGCACAATAATTAAAACTCATGGATATAGAAATCGGTAAATCCTCGAATAGTTTCACTTGCATCACTAACGTGAGATTTCATCATTATCTTAAAATTCCTCGGTAGTATTGGTTGTGCTCCTTTTCCGTATTACAGTATATTAATATTAAAATAATGTCGAAAAAATGTGAAACAAATATATCAGAGAGAAAACTCATTATTTCTTAAAATGAAAAATGATATTCACAACGCAAAATTCTACAAGAGACTGGTATTCCACGTAGTACAGTTCAAGATATTATCAAAAAATTCAAAACTGATAGTATATTAGTGAATCAAGAACGATCAGAAAGACCCAAAATATTAACTAAACGGGAGAGAAAACAAATTTTAGGGACTGTACGAATTAATCTAAGTACAAGTGCTACAGAAATGTGCAGGGATATGTAAAAATATGCAGGAAAGGATTTAGGTTCTGAAACAGTTCGTAGAATCACCAGAAAAAATGGCTATTGTGGACGTGTTTAGCGAAAGATAAGTAAACAGAAGGATAAGTAAACAGAATAGAGAAAAAGACTCGAATTCGCTAAAAAAACATGTGAATCGATCAGTAGACTTTTGGGATACTTTTATTTTTAGTGATGAGAGTAAATTGGAAATATTTAGTTCATCGAAAAGAAAAATGGTATGGAGAAAAACTGAATTCAGAAAGAAAATCTCTAACCAACCGTGAAACATGAAGGTGGTTCGAAAAGGGTGTGGGGTTGCATGTCAATAGATGGGACTGGAAACCTTCATTTTATTGAAGGCAAAATGGATCAGCTAGCTTATATCGATATTTTGAAGCATGATTTAAAGATCAGTGCAGAGAAGTTAGGATTGAAAAACAAATTTTTGTTTCAACAGGGCAGCAATTCTAAGCACTGTGTCAGAAAATCTAAAGAATGTATTTTGTACAATGTACCGAAACAACTCGGAATACTTTCTTAATCACCGGACATGAATCCTATAGAACATTTATACGGAGTTTTGAAGAAACCTTTAACCAATCATTTCATAACCAGTAAAGAAGCATTAAAAACCTTTCTTCAACAAGAATGAAATCAAATCAGCCCATCTATAACGAAAAAACTTGTACATTATATGCCTAATCGATTAAAAGCAGTTCTGAAATTTAAAGCATATCCTACCAAATACTAGTTTCCATCCTTCCAGTTCTTTTCAAAACAACATTATGAATTTCCCGATATTTTTGTGTGTATAAATATGGCATCTTGAATTGAAAACACACATTTTCAAAATATTGTATATATATATAAATATATATATATATATATATATATATATATATATATATTATTTGTAAATATTATATTTTGAAGTACAGTAATAAACGATATCAAACATATATTTAAACAATTTCTTCTGTACTTAATTTATTACACAAAACATACTAAGTATAAGAGGTGACCGGATACTTTTGCCACTGACTGACTGTATGCTCCTATTCTCATTCTAATTTTCTATTTTTATTATTGGATTTGATTTACGTTCACTCTACTAAGTCCATGATAAAAATATCGAATTTCAATGTCACTTTCGCTGATGACTACAAAAAGATTTGTACATTAGATAATTCACACTTTCGTTCATCTTGAGTAACGAACCAGCATATATATATATATATATATATATATATATATATATATATATATATATATATATATATATGTAAATACAAGAATGTGCAATAACAACCAGTTTTCAGTTACATTTTCGGTCTGTTATGTCGTTGTTATGTTTAATTTACACGCTAGTACTAATTGGTGTTTGTGTGACCGTTTCGAATGTCGTTGTTAATTAATAACATGTATGAATGGTGAAAATTAATCCAAATGTAATGTAATGCGTGCAAAAAATAAGATAATGTACGGTTGTACAATGGATTGTTTACAATCTGTCAGCGTTTTTAATGCACACACTTATTCGGTAGTTCTTCGCTTCGTTTACGTTGAGTGGAACGTGCTTTTTTTATTTACATTTTTTTTATTGCGTTTTTTTCGTTTATTAAAATTTAATCAAATAATCAAATGCCCGATAAAAAATCTATTAGATGTGACATGTTTAATAAGATATTAATACCGTTTGATTAAATATAACAGTTTTCTTTAGTCGATTATACTTTTTGCTTACTGTTTTCGGTATCACTTACAATGACTGTTTATATTTAATAATGTTTTATTTTTTGTACTGATTATCTCTATACTTCTTTTTATATATTATAATTTGAAAGTAAGAGAGTAATAATACCGTCACAGCATTTTTAGAATAGATTAAAATATAGATGTCTAGTTTTTGTAATTTTTTGTCAATGCTGCTTGGAGTACTGAAAATAATGTTATGTATTTAAACTAGATACAGTACAGTTCAAGCACTATGACTAAATTCACTTTCAGGAATTAATAATTCCTTCATTGTCGAAACGACTTACATTTTTTCTGGACAAAAACGTTCAATAAATGATTATTAATCAAATTAATGTTTAATGTGTACAATCTATGTTTGAATTATTTATAATGTGGATGATTATGGATGTATATAGTCCTTGTATGTTGACAGACGGGTGAATGTCAAACCATTTACAAGCGATTTGTAAGAGTGACAGGCACGGGGTCTATGACTTTTGAGGGCTTCGACAAGGATTTGATATTAAGAGATCTCTGTGGAATTTATTGTAGATAATTATGGAGGACGCACTGGCTGGAGACTTCAGGTGCGACAGAAGATCACGGTCTCGCACTTGTGTGTTGATCTTTTTTGTATTTATTAGGTTGGTAGGAAAATAATTGCGGTTTTTGTTTTCTGAATTCTAACTTAAACTCATTATCGTCCGGAGACATAAAACATGTTTTTTTGTTGACTGTTCGTGAAATTCCGGAGATATATAAATAGGGTTTTACGCATTGTGCATCAAATAATGACAACATATAAATGAGTTACTATATATATATATATATATATATATATATATATATATATATATATATATATATATATATATATATATGCTAAAGATGATATTTCTTAAAGACTGGACTAATATTGCGTGCTTTGATTATATTCAAAGTAGAAGATAACAGTAATTTCTTTAAAATATGTTAGGGGGTTATGGTTTAATGCAGGTTATTTTAATAATAAGAAGAGTAGGTTTGTTGTATGATATTATTTGAATTAGAATTTCATTAATTGGTTTAGATTTTATAGTGAGAATAATTTGTATTCGTCAAGTAAATATAAAATCTATAATTTTCTATTCAAGAGTTCAAAGACTTGAATTCGCTAAAAGAACATGTGATTCAATCACAAGACTCTTAGGATACTTTTATTTTTAGTGTTGAGAGTAAATTTGAAATGTTTAGTTTATCGGGAAGAAAAACGGTATGGAGAAAACCTGGAATTGAATTCAGAAAAGAAAATTTGTAACCAACCGTAGAACATGGAAGTGGTTCCATAATGGTGTGGGGTTGCATGTCAAAAGATGGGGCTGGAAACCTTCATTTTATTGAAGGCAAAATGGATTCATCAAGAGTTACTCATATAGGTATTTCTTTAGTTGGAATAATAAAAATAATATTATGGGGTTGAATAGGAGTATCTAAAATAATATTCGATCATGGTTGATGTTCTTCTGATTTGTTTTGTTGAGCAAATATTTTGTATGAGCGATCAGGAAGAAAAAGAATATTAATTAATAAAGGAATAATAAATTTAATACCTTCAATATGTTTATGATGACTTTTTATTAAATTCGAGAAATATAGCAGCTTCCACTTCTTTAAATATATTATGTGAAATTAGTTTACTAAATAGAGTAGTTGGTTGATCAATTATAAATAAATTTTAATGACTTTAAAATAGGAAAATTCACTCAAATGGGTAAATTCATATATTTATTACTACTGGTGAAATCGAGGTACAGTTGGGATCCTTCCTTAATTACCGTAGTTAAAAATGATATCAAAAATTTAAAAACAACCTGCAGCTATAAGAAATTCAGTCATTCTTTTTTTGTGGGGCGTGGTATTAAAATTTGTGTCTGCAATGTATGTTAGACTGTTAGATTTTTTGGTCTGTATTTTAGTAACATATCTCTGGTTTTTTATAATTAATTTTGCTACAAATTGTGCTATTGAATTAAAGATGGAAAAGAAGCAAATAAGTGTAATTTTTGTATGAGTTCAAAACGGGTAGTAAAAAACCACAAACTGCTCGTAAACTAAACGATAAATTTGGTGTGGGTACTGTTATGGAATGTACAGTGCAATGGTGGCTCCAAAAATTTCGTGCTAGAGGCGAGAGCCTTGTAGATGAAGAAGGTCACGGGCATCCTTCTTCAGTTCATAACGATCAACTGAAGGCGTTAGTTGAATCAGAACCACGTACAATTCGAGATATCAACACAATCACAAAAGTTAGGCGTTAGTTTTTCAACAGTTCTGGATCGCTTAAAACAGCTAGCTGAAAAAAATGTATATTTATATACATTTACATACATGCGGTTTATAGGTCATAAACCGCAATTATTTTTCTACCAATCTAATAGATTTGATTATTTACTCGCATTTAATACAAAAAATTCTACAAAAGTGTTTCTGTTGAAAGGTCTTTTACCCAGAATGGTGATTAAATTCAATTTCATAATTGAATTATTGTCTCAGATTTTTTTCTGATCAGAAATGTTCTGTCAATGGTTATTGATCAAATAATTATTACTAATGTCGTGGACTTTTGTCGACGTTGATGATCCTTGTGTATGGCTATTGGTATTTAGATTAGATTGTTTAATCATATTCGATACTAAAAATAATTTTCCAAATAACTGTCCTTGTTGAAAGATTATATATTACTTGGCATTGTTGCTAAATTCACTTTCACAATAAATTATTCTCTTGCTCTACTAACCATAAAATATGTTTGTCCTTTTGGATCCGCTGTCTGTTCTTCACTAGTAGTTTCGGCTCGAATACAATCCTCAGGAGTTCCTGTTGAACCAATTATTCAGCTCATGTAATCGATTTTTAAGATTAATCTAAACAATGTTATTCGATTCCAAATTTCGATTTTTCGTATCGAAATAATAAAAACAATCAAAGAATAGATTCCATATCGGTCTTTTCTATTAACGTTTTTGTGTTACTTGCGTGGAAACATCTGGCACAATTATTTAAAACAATTATTTTTCTCGTCACATAAATATCGCTTATCCTACACTGAAATCCGATTCATTAGCGTGAAAAATTCTTTAATTGCTTTCAGTGATCTTTAATAAAATTTCATTTAGTCAACTTAAACTTTACTATAATAAAATTTAAAGTTGTCCTGTCGGTCTTCGTCCTTTTGTGTCAATTAAGATTATGTCTCAACAGTCTCTCGGATAGATCTGCATGAGAATGATATTCAGACAACATACAGTTGATCCAAAAGAACGAACGCCAACAGTACAACGTATAAATTATTTCACAAACTAGTTGAAATGAATATTTTTACAGAATGATTTTTATGTTTTTTTAAATTTAAAGGGACTGCCAGTGACAATTTCATGCGAGAAATTTCGATTCAGAGGAGCATCTACGATTTAACGACCGGCGTATCGGAATCACTGTCAAACGTCCGTTTCCTGAGTATGGTGTGTGTGATCATGTACCACAGGGGCGGTACGATGATGTCAGGACCGTTGATCAATTACGACGTTATAAGCAGTCTCACGAGATCTTTATGGCTATTACCGATCCATCGTGGCGACGTGATCGTCGATACGTTCTTCCTGTTGAGCGGTTTGATGGCAATCCAGAAATTCATGCGCGAGCTGGAAAAACATCCGATCCGACTTATTATCGAAAGATATATAAGGTAGGTACTCTTTTTTATAACATTACTTAAATAGATTTTTAGAATCTGGTGCATAAATTCAGTTTAAAGATTAGTGGACGTACATTCTCTGATAGAAGTAACTCAAATTAAAATTAAATTCGAGTTTTAAATTGTAAAATAAATCCTATAATATGAGAGAAGTGGCACAAAATTTAAAACTCGAAATCAATTTATTCGTTTCTGTGTTCATTCAATTTATTCACGAGTAGACATTGTAAAGTCCAAATATAGACTGTTAAAACAGCAATTTTTATTCATATATTTGTAATTAAACACACATCACAATCATAATATTTTTGACAGTAACTTTATATAAAAGATATATATATATATATATATATATATATATATATATCCTTCACTTACGAGGAGTGATCAAAAAGTACTAGTTTCGGTACATATACTAGATCAAAAAAATCTCCATATACTTGTGATAATTTAGGTTTTTTGTTTGAAATCACTATAATAATGTTTTTTTTGGAAATATGCAGATCACATATATTTTGTAATCATACAAAGAGAGCGGCACAAAGAAAATATTATATTATTATACAGTAAAACCAATAATCAAGTTACAATAACAAAAGTCGGTATTTGAAACCTAAAAAGTCTCCATATACTTAATAGGCACAGTGATTGTTTACTAAAATACAAGAATTCTATTAGTCTTTCTGAAACACTAGTAACTTGTTGAACTACCGCTTGCATTTATCATCTCCAGCATGCGTTTTTTCATTGAATCTATAAATGTATTTGTTACATCCGAATCGATGGAATTCCATTCATCGTGTGTGGCAACTTCTAACTGTTCTTTGTTTCGAATGGTCTGCATTCTAATTCTTCTTCCTATTTCGTCCCACAAATGCTCTATTGGATTCATATCAAGTGATTGTGTGGGTGTATGATGTTGTTTTGGTACATTATATGCATTAAATAAGGCCAGAAATTGTTCAAAAAAAACGAGAATTCATTCAAAACTTTTGAATAATCAGTGGAATTCATGAACAAAGGACATGTGTTAAAGTTTATTAAAAATGTACAGAAAAATTGAAATTATCATGTTCTTTTAGTTTTTTTATTTATTTGTGTTGAAATGAATATAGCCTATCTATAATACAAGTCACTTATTTTTTTCAAATTTTTTTGTTTGATTTCATACTCTCTCTCTCTCTCTGTATATATATATATATATATATATATATATATATATATATATATATATATATATATATATATAGGCAGGTGTGATACTTCATTTTGAGGCTCTTTATATATATATATATATATTTGTATTTATATTATAATGTTAATAATATAATTCTATCAATCCACTATCAATCAATCTTCTATCAATCCACTACTGGATAAAGACCTCTTCCATAATTTTCCATTTTGTAGGATTGAATATCTCTCTTTTTCACTGATTTACAATAAAATTTTTAATTTTTTTATCCCACCTGTTTATTGAACTATTTCTTCATATATATTTATATATATATATATATATATATATATATATGGTTCTAGGACATTTACCCACTAGAAAATAACCTCCCGGACTCCCCGGAGAGTAACTTCCAGTCAATAACCCCCAGTATAATAACCCCCGTGTAAAGAAAACACGGGCATTAACCCCCGTGTACCCACCCGGACATTGAAACTCCGTATAAGAATAAAAACTCTCCTAAAAAATTTTCCTTGTCATAACAAACAATGGATACAAAAATCTATTATAATATTTATATTTTTTAAAATCCTTTCGTATATTTTAAAATCACATTATTATCATGGTAATTCCAATTTTTTAAAATTAATTACTATACCAGAAAATCGAAGGTATGGAAAAACCCTGTCTTTATTCTAAATCGTCAGTGTCAAGTATTAATGCGTAATTAATAATGTTAAAATACATTTCCTGTAAAGGATTTCAATATTTTAAATGAATTAATTTTCTCTCTGTCCATCCTAAAATGTGTGTATTAGGTTTTAGTATAATTTTAAATTATAATATAAAACTACATTTTCTGTTAAAGATTGCAATATTTTAAAACTAATTAAATTTTCTCCCTCTCTCTATCTTAAAATGTGCATATTAGGTGTTAGTATAATTTTACATTTTTACCCATATTTTTGTTGTATCAAATAATTGTTTGTTAAAATTTTTATTTTGACGAATTTATTTTAAAACATTTATTTTGTCAAATAAATATTTTTATCCATTGTTTGTTGTGTCGTTGGAAATTTTTTAAAGAGTTTTTATTCTTATACGTGGGGTTAATGTATAGGGAGTATTTTACATGGGGGTTATTGTCCGGGAGATAATTGACGGGGGGTTAATGTCCAGAGGAGTTTTGTCCAGGGGGTAATTGTCCTGTTACGATATATGTATATATATATATATATATAAATATAATATGTATATGTGTATGTATGTATGTAATAAACTTATACATATCTCTTGATAAACTACTTGTACACATATGTGTGTATGTAAACAATGACCAAGAAACGTCTGGAGAGCGAGGCTGTACGTTGACATAACGAATCATTGAAATACACTGACTTGAAGTTCAACAACTTGTCTATGTTTTAAGATATTAGCATTACAGAGCTCATTTAATACACACTGACCGGTTTTGATACACCGGCAACTTGAATCCGTGTCTATTTACATATCTGTATGAAATAATCATTACCGAAATTGAAATAGGAAGATAGTTACGAAAGTATAAAGAAATGTTATGTAGAAGTAATTATGAAATAAATTTATTTAAAGAATAGTGGATTGACAGATTTTCGTTTTTATTTATTTATTTTTTTTAAAAAAAAACTTTGTTCTGTTGATCAGTGTTGATTCCCTTATTTTTATTTGTTTTGAAATATCGACGATTTTGTATTCGTCGCATGTTAATATGTTTCTTGTGCATTTCAAGTTCCTGTTTCCTATAAAAACATTTTATGATAATAATGTAATTAAACATATCGGTAATTACAATCCATTGGTGTGCGTGTATAATTTAAATTATAGTTTACTTTAGTAAATATTTATGTAATGGATTTAATTATAATTTTTTCATATTCTTTACATTGACGTTATCCGTTATATCAGTGACAGACAAATAAGTGCATATATATATATATATATGTGTGTGTATGTATTTTTATTATATAAATTTCAATTATACAGCCGTAAAATATGTTAGAAAAAGTACACATAAAAAATGTAAAATTTAAATAATACATGTATTAATAACTGCAAAAAAAACATATATAAATACATTTTATAATGTTTTTTTATAAAATAATAATAAAACAGTTATTTCTTTATTTTTCTAAGAAATGCATTTCGGTACAAATTAATCAAAGAAAAAAGTACTTAGAGATAATTAATTGCTTTTCATATCTGTCAAACAATCTCGTATAAAAGTGAGTGTTTGTATAGAAAAATCAGTAAATAAGAATCGAACGGTACCAAAAATAAGTTAAACATGTGTTCACGAATCAGAAAAATTTCACTCTAGAGCAAAAACTTAGTAAATAGAAGAACAGAATTGACATTTTTAAAGAATCAGATTAGATTATTAAAAAAGAGTCAAAAAGGTCCCCAAACATCATCAGTGATGGTTTCTGGCAGGTGTGGGGAACCTTTTCGTGTTGGAAGTGCAGGATGAGCAGTAAATTTAAATGGTGCTCGCTCTCCTCTAACATTCCATTGTATATTTAAAATTTTATTTTCTTTATCGTGTTCATTACCTTCTTCATCCTCATCACTACTTTCATCAGAAGACGTTGAAATTACTGATATTCATTTCTGCGTCCTTGTATGTAAAACCGCATCTTCATGATCTTCTTCAACCTCATCACTACTTTCATCAGAAGGTGTTATCGCTCTTTTACGTTTTCTTGGATGTAAAGATATATTTTCATCACTATCAGTAAAACTCATCTGGGAGAATAAATAAAAAAATTATTCACTTCACATGTTTTTGTATTACACCATATAATACCTTCTCTAAAAATTCACGAAACAAAGAGAAAACTGCTTAGAAATATTCTAAAATGTGCTAAAATTACAAATATATACATTTTATTTTACCTAAATTGACAATAAATAGTAAAATCGAGTTTTTTTTCTACATGATGAGTATACTCGATATTAAACAAAAAAATGACATCTTTTCATGACATAATATACTCGACATAAACGCTTAAGGGGTTAACGATTTATGATAAATTATCGTTTGTCTGTCTACTGAAACTCTTGTATTAGTTAAATATTCTTCGACTGTGTCTAATTCAGATCAACCTGTATATAATCATGTAAGTGATTATGAAAGTAAATCATAAATTAAATTATGCAGAACTGTTACCTTCAAACTCGTGCGAATAGTTCAAAGATATGTGCGGCTGAGTCACAATCAAAATTCAGGTAAAAATATAAGTGTTGTTTACAAACTGTTATTTAAATTGAAACAAACAATTTATACTATTTCGAATGAAACCTGTACAAAGCAGTGTACAAAGCAATTCGGAATGGAAAAATAAAAAAATATGTTCCGAACGAAGGTTATTCTACCCATTATAGTTCTGTTTATAAAAAAGTTTCGGTATAAACCGAATGTTGTTTATAATAATTGTATGGTTGCTATTTAAGAACATAAGTAAAGAATGTCTCTGTGTGTGTGAATTTATATAAATATGTAAATGTTAAGTTTTGTAATTAATATATTGATAATTGAAAATTTACCAATGATGTAATTTCGTGCCAAAAAGGTTTCTTGGCGATGACTTATAAAATAATTGAAAAAACATAAAAATTTTTTGTCGAACATTACAACAGCAATCGTATTACTCGTTTCAACATGATTACTTGTTATTAATTTTCTTTTTCATTTCGATAAAAAAACATGAACATTAATCCTAACCATTAGCATACGGATCAATTAAATTTTTAATAAATTTTGTATTAACACAGAATACCTTTCAGATACTGATATTAAAATCATTACTGTACGGCATAACTTATAGATTTCCTTATATATTCATTTCACAACACAATTTGTATTTACATACGTCCTATTAAAATCTAACCTTGACTTTCTTTCTCACAACAGGTTGACTCCTGTGTACGCCGTAGTTATATTTTACATGGCGACTATGTACTACAAAAGCGGATCGGGCCCTTTGTGGGACACCGTCGTTGGCGAAGAATGGAGATCATGCCGTGTGAACTGGTGGACGAATCTGCTTTATGTGAACAATTACGTCAACGTTCAACAG
Organism: Acanthacorydalis orientalis; assembly: GCA_034766995.1. Lineage (NCBI taxonomy): Eukaryota > Metazoa > Arthropoda > Insecta > Megaloptera > Corydalidae > Acanthacorydalis > Acanthacorydalis orientalis. Next base: position 40,517,194 of record CM068318.1, on the reverse strand, counting down.
CTGGTGAGTTGTGTAAAAATTCTTGACCATGCGATATGATTTATGAATAATATGTATTAGTTGACTGACTGGTTTACTATACGTGTCTGATATTCTAGTATTTTTCTTTGAATTGATATCATACATTCATACATACATATATACATACACACTCCCATACATACATTCACATACATACACATACACACACACATACACACGCACACACACACACACATTTATATATATATATATATATATATATATATATATATATATATATATATATATATAAATTGCTGTACAGCTCTAATATTAAAAATTATAAAGGATTAATCAAAACATTCCAAAGATTCGTCACTGGACTCTGAATTATTCAACAAGGTATATAAAGTCGCAGAGAATATTGGTTAAATCGGTAAAATTTAATAATTCACTAACCTCTTAGTAATAATTGATTAATTATTTGAAATATTGTTGACGGAAGCCCTTTTGTAATCGATTAACAGTTAATTAAATATTAGGTTATTAAATAAGAAATGTCCGATTTCGAATCACAAGTTTAGTTTATTATATCTGAAACAAGAATTTTTACAATTAACCCTTAACCCTTTAGAATAGACGATAATCCGATGATGCAAGGTCAGGGGAATATGGTGGATAAGTCATAACTTCCCATTCAAATTGCCTCAGTTTTTAGAGAGTGTCGCGTGCCGTGTGAGGTTAGGCCTTGTCCTGGTAAAAAATCATGTTTTTTCTATTGGCTAATGCTGTCCGTTTTTCATCAATGGATTGTTTTAGCCGTACCAGTTCTTCACAATACAAATCCTTTGTGCTGGTTCGATTCTCTGGTAAAATCTCATAATGGATAATTCTTTCCATGTTCCATAAAACAGGCAGCATAACTTTTTTTGGATGAAGCCCTTCTTTTGAAGTTGAAAATGATGTTTCATTGCGGTCAATCCATTGCCTTTGACTTTTTATATTGTTATAAATAACCAGTATTTCATCACTAATAACAATTCTATTTAGAAACGGATCATTTTGCAATCGGCATAAATGAGAATTGCCAATGCCCGCACGTTGTTTTAAAATAAGGTCCGATAACTCGTTACGGAACTCACTGACCTAGATTAGAAACCTTACTAATTATTTTCAAGTGTCGATGAATAGTTGAATGATTTGAGCTTCTTGGATAATTGTTCTACCGTTGAACTAGGATATTGTTCCACTAGTGTTCTCAAATTCTCATTATCAAACTCTTGAAAATGTCCTGACGTTTCCTCATCTTGAAAACATTGCTCGCCCTGTCTCCCATATCTGGATAACAGTTATGTTTCTGCGAGAGACCCTTCACCCAATTGTGAGCGACGATTTTGAACGACAGCACATTATGCAGGCTTTATAAATAATTTGCAAGAGATTTCACTTGTAAACACAAATATTTAAAAGTAATAACATATAAGTATATATATATATATATATATATATATATATATATATATATAGATAGATAGATAGATAGATAAAAATATTTTTTTTTAACAAAAATATATAATATTATGTTACTTTTGTATAATATTCGCCGAAACAATTGAAACAAAGCTGAGGCGTTTTTGGACAACTAGGAAAATATGTTTCTGTCTTTTTTACATTTTTCCTGATTTCTTGTCGTTCTAAAGTTTGTCTGCTTTTCTGATAACAGAGGACGCACATTCTTCTGATCGTTTTGACTTGCGAATTGTTTCTAATTTTTAAATTATAAATCGCCTCCCCTTTATCATTTATTATATTCTGAACCGAATAGTTTGAGGATGTAACCATTCCTTAACAGTGAAATAGAAAAAGAAATTGTTTTTAAAACAATTCGAATTATGCTGGAAAAACAAACGGATCAATTATAAAGACATATTATGCTAATATGTCACGCTGTGGTGCAGCATGAATTTGGGCCCCGCAGAAAACTCACCCGATCTACGGTGGGCGGTCAACGTGTGGAGTTTCCGGACCAAAATCATCGAAGCCATCTTTTTCCTTGTCTAAGACTAATAACATCTGAACCATTAATTTCACACAGTTTTTTCACTGCAGTTGTAGCGGTATTGCCGTGACGAAACTCCCAGCAAAATATGGTTAATATGCTCTTTTGACACTACGATGATAATTGATATTTTTTCTTGTTAATTTACGTGATCACTATTAATCTTCCACGATAAGACCGAGAAAACATGTACAATTGCGAAGTATATGCATCTGTTACGTTATTGTAATAAATAAATATTGCATCATTCATTTTCACCTATATGAAAATACCGCATTACTTATGGGATAACCCAATACAAGATATAAAAAAGAATGTCGAATACTTAGAGGATTGAAATGTATTCTATTTTTCTATAAACATACATTTTCTATAAAAAAGGCATTGAATTAATTCGGTCAACTAATATAATTTATATTAACCTGTTAGATGTGTCGCCATATATTAAAAGTGTGTACCTATATAGTGTCACGCACAGAGTATACGCAGTTGCTGTAAAATTGAATTAAATTGTAATGAAATGATATTTGATTTTTTGAAAAATCAATAATTTTGTTGCTCAAATTCATCTTGATGACGAGCATACTTGTTATACACAGCGAACAGGTTAATATAGGTTATAGAATTTTTAATATTTTGTATAATACATATCCTGAAAGAAATGTGTAAATAATATAAAGTTACATTTATTCTGTACAATTTGGAGATGTTTGTGAAATAATTTAGAACAAAAATGAACAGTTTCAATGAATAGGTGGAACATTTAGACGTTTCATTGAAAAGATGCGCCCGAATGTTACCCATAATACACTTGACTCACAAATATCGACATTTCCATGCAGATAACACACCTGTTCATTTTCAGAATGTCACAATCAGTATATTATTACATAGAAAATTATTTTTTTTTAAAAAAGAAAATGATTCGAATTACACAATAAATTTATAAATATATTAAAATCATCTCTTATTCTAAAACGAAAACAAATCATTTAAATGTATCAAATTGTAAAAAAAACCTTATCAAATATATTAAGAAACGTATTTTTTCCAGTGTATGATTCAGACGTGGTATCTGCCATGCGACATGCACTTCTTCATCGCTTCAGCTCTAATCCTTCCGCCGTTGGTTAAATATACACCCCGTGCTGTTCTACCAACGTTGATAATCTGTCTGCTCGCCAGTATGATTGCACCGTTCCTCGTCACACTGCTCGGAAATCATCCAGCTGTGTTGCACTTCCAAGACGAGTAAGTACGAATTTTTCTTAATATAGTTGTTTTCATGTGAAAAACAATAAATGCACAAACACCTTTTATCCATTGCGTGTAAGTATTTATACTTAAATTTCGCGTGACTAATTCATTAATTGTTTATTTAATTTTTATTGAACTCTTGCGTGTATCAACCATCTGGTATGTGATTATTATTATTATCGATTGAAAAAGATAACCTGATGGTTATTCGCCTGAATGTTATTGACGTTATCCGTTTTTTTTTTAAAAAAAACAAATTACAGTATTTGAAAATAAATGTTTCTTTATTGAAATTCTTATTTATACTGCAAGTTACAGTTTGATATATTCAATTCATACTATTAAAAAATGATTCTTTGACTGTTTTCTTCAGTTGAATTTTATTTGTTTACTGTTGATACTGGTTGCTTGCATTTTAAAATTTTAACAGGTCTAAAATGAAACAATAACTCGTTTTGTCGACATTAAAACAGTTCAGGAGATCGAAACCTGGATTTTTTTGAAAAACTGGATACAGAACATCAGTGGAATGACATCTTATGGACAAAAAGGGCAATTGCCTGGGGCCTCCACCAACAAGGGGGGCCCAAATCAATCTGAATACAAATGCCTGAATTCAACACTATACATGGGGCCCACAAATTCAAATTTTCCTGTGCCCCATGAAGCTATAATGCGACAATATACAACACCCATTTATTCTTTGGTGTTATTTAAATAACGGAAGTCATTTTTAACCTACATCTAAAATACGAAAGTTACAAATTAAACAATTACATTGAACATTTATGAATACTTTGAGATTATATTTACTTATATATATATATATATATGTATATATATATACATATATATATATACATATATATATATATATATGTATATATATATATATATATATATATATATATATATGTATATGAAGCAATTATAAAAAAACGTAATTAAATCTGACTAAAATGAATTAATATGTAAGCAACGTCTTTGTTTTATTATTCGAATCATTACATTTCTTAATCACAATTACATATTTGTCTTTATAAAAAAAAACCGATATAAACAATAGAACAATTAATAAATATACATATAAATATATATATATATATATATATATATATATATATATATATATATATATATATTTATATATATACAAAATTACATTATACTTAAATAAATATGCCTCGCAAGTGCAGACATATGATTAAACTCACGCTTGAATTATTTTTTTAATAAAGCTACTAATTAGATATTATTGTTATTATTGAAATATCGTCTTTACAAGTCTTGACCTTTACGATGAACGATCAGTTTATACAATGTTAAGGTTATTTAACAGTACATAAGAAGAAATTACGTAGTGAATATTGAAATACTGGCACAAGGTACGAAATACTGGTACATTCATAAATGGCGTAATCGATTTTTAGAACTGAACACTGGTCAGTGTCTTCAGAAAAGATTTATTGAATCGTTTATGTCATTATGTCTTACTTTCTGACAGCATGCTTACTTTTAAAAGAAATTGCACGTCAGTGTTAAGTTCGATTCTTATACATATATATATATATATATATATATATATATATATATATATATATATATATATATTAGAAGGTTGCATTGAAAGTCGCTGTTCACGTGTAGATGACTCTAGGTGTGTATGCTATGAGCAGAGATGTCTCTTATGTCATTTTGAAGTATGAACATTTACTACTAAAATTCAGTCATCAGAAGCTATCCTTCGTTTACACAAGTGCTTTTCTATAACCGAATTAAAATGGAAGGCGATAAGTTATTTTTCTGATGTGTACTTCTACTTTGATTTGAAAAAAGTGTAGCTGAAGCTCATCGATTGCTTACGTATACTTATGATGAATCATTTCCATCGGAAATAGTATGTAGAGATTGATTTCGACAATTCAGAAGTGGTGAATGTGACGTTCACGACAAACAACGGACAGGTCAATCGAAAAAGTTCGAAGATGAACAACTGCTAGCTGCATGGGAAGAAAATCCTGCTCAAACACTTAAAGAATTGACTCAATAGCTCGAAGTCGATAAATTAACCCTTTCATAACATTGACAAGCCATGGGAAATATCCAGAAAGAAGAGAGATGGCTGCCACATATATTGATCGAAAATGCCATTGCTAATCGTTTAAAAATCTCGATTTCTAAGATTGTAAGACATAAAAAGAAGAGTTTCTAGTGGCGTATAGTGACCGGCGATGAAAAATGGATCTATTTCGACAACATGATAGAAAAATATCAATAATGCTGATGATTATGTTGAAAAATACACTATTAAGAAGATTTAATTAAAATTATGGTTTGTAAGAAACATTCTGCCTCCCCTTGTATATTAGTATGTAACATCAGAGTAGAGATCTAGTGTATTTTTTGATCTAAACATTGTACTTTTTTCGTAATACAGCTCTGATACTGCGACTAAATTCGCTTTCACAAATGATTTTCTTTATTACACCACAAAACTATGAATGTTCAGAAATGTTCAATAAATAATTATTGATCATTTTTGATTGTTGTTTTCTCACATTTCGATGGTGATTCCATCGTATTCAGTTCTTCAGAGGGTTGAAATAAAGAAAATACTAAGGTATAGATTTATTTGTACCTCGGTGTTCCGAAAATGATGGAATCGCCATCGAAATACGTGTAAGCAACTATGAAAAATGATCAATAATTATTTATTAAACATTTTTAATCAAAAAAAAAACATTTTTTTTGGTTTTTGGAATGAAAATTCCAAACATATCAATAAATTTCTACCACAGCAAGTACTCTTTCTTAACACTTTGACTGGCATTTCACCGGAATTTGGGTAACGGGCATATTGGGTGGACAGAAATTATCTAAGTATGTATTTTGAACGATAGTCGATAGGATGTCGTATAGGGACTACTAAAATATGAAAACAATATAATAATGTATTATTATAAACAGTTTAATTTTAAAAAAAATACTTCATATGGAAACAATATAATAATGAAACAAAAAAAAATGTTTTGTTGACCAATAATCAGCCATAGGATTCGCTTTCACAAGTCCCATCCATAGTAATAATCCTAAGATATTTTTAACTTCTTCACCAATAGTTGAGGTTTATTGATGTAGTCGTGCATTTGCAGTTAGTTTGGACTCATTTTCTTTCTGCTTTGCATACCTGTTTTCTTCAGATAAAAGAAGATTTATTAGGTTGGTGCAAAAATAATTACGGCTTTTACGTATCGAGTATAAAGACACATATATCATTTTTCCAATTAGGCTTAAATGACGAACAACTGTTGAATGGTCAACATTGAGTTCTCCTACTACCTCTTGAGTTATTTTACGTGGGTTCGCTTCAATAATCGTTCTTAAATCATTATTGAAGGATGTACACGACTCTCTTCATCATCAAGGCTTTCGTTTCTATTACGAAACCAGTATTGAGCTATACGTTCACTAATTGACTCTTCAGCAAAAACAAATTTGATATTTCGAGCAGTTTCTGTTTCTTTACGTCCCAATTTAAACCCATACAACAAAATCTGTTGTATTTGCTTTTTTCCATGATGAATTTAAAATGTTATATCCAACAATACTAAAGAATGAAAACAATAGACATAAGCTGAAATCAGTAGTGCTAATTTCATTGTTTACAATGATGTTTCATATGACTGTAACAAAAGATAACGGTAACTAGAAAAATCGACGCCAAACTTAAAATGATAAAAACCGTAATTATTTTTGCACGAACTTAATATTACTTCACCATCAATGAACAAAAAAACCACTTCATACGGAGTAATAGTATCAGGTAGTTTCTTGAGTAAGCCACCTATTCCAGTATGTGAAAATAATTTCCACTAAATTCCTTTCATTCACAACGTTCAACTGTACTCTCTTTGGTATTTATTAGTTTCTATCTTTTCTTCAATAAGTAATTCTTGCATCTCGTCAAAACTCGTAGTAATTCAAACATCTCGTCAAAATCAACATCTGTGCCTAATTCGTTATCACAAATTATAGCACTTAGCACCCTTCATGTACTTACTTCACCGGTTAAATATAGACTGAGCTTATTGCGCCTGGATATGTGCACATTGCATTGTTTTCATTGTTATATTTCTCATAACAGCTTTGGCCTGACGGTTTTTCTGAAAATTTTTTTCGGTAATCGATGTGTTAAAAGAGGATAATGAAAATGGAGAGAATATGAAAAAACTCATGAATTTTATGTATAACGTGAAGATACTCTTATTTTATTCATTTTAGCTTTTAAGTATCGACTTTACCTGAGTTTAAATCAAATCAAAAATGGCCCGATGCATCTAATGAGTTAACACTAAAAGAATTCTATCTGTTTTCTTCTCATCAACATTAATATATTTCTCTATCTTCTAGAACCAGTTATTCGACACTTAATTGAAAGTATAAGTTTTTGTATAGAATATTTTTTACTAAGGTAACTTATTTATGATTAATGTTTAAAATAAATTTTACATATTTTTTTGTCTCTGATCATGGTTACATTTTATACAATATTATCTCAAATGCATCGAAAGAAAAAAGAATAAGTGTTAAAAACAAACCAGTTTCTTCGAGATTAAAAATAAACAATTTTGTTAGAATGGTTCTGCCGAGCGTTCCTTGCATTCTACATAAGTGTAGTTATTTACAAGTCTCAGATAGTGAGTTTACATATTTTCCATCATCTAAATATCTATTAACCTTCTAGAAACGTCGTTCACTTTTATTAAACGAAGATGTTTTTTTTTTTTACTAGCGAATGTTATTTTTCGAACAGGAAATGGCCTTTAATTAATTATTCGTATGAACGTCTTTTTATAAATAGTATAAAAAAGTAATACTTTTCGAGAAATTCATATGAATAAAGTATGTATGTTCACAAGTTAGACAAATTGAATGATACAATCATCGTTATGAGAAATAATTATTATTATTATTGAATATAACTTATATGTATTTTTTCTGGTTTTATTACATGACCGTCATCGAATTTATAAGATGTCTCATCAAGAAGTTATTAAAAACTGTTTTTATTTCAATGAACAAATACATTTTCATTGTTATATAGATGATTCAATTTTGGTTTCCACATAGAAATATTGAAAGGGAGTGCAGTGGTTAAGAAAACTCATGTTATTTTTCAGTTAGTATTTTTTTTAATTCAATATCAAAATATAATTGAACTAAAATACTAAATGGAGGATAACGTTTTTTTTTTGAAAAAAAATTATGTTTTTTAATACTTTCGTATGGAATCCTTAGTTGAATCATCCTATACATTTTTTTCATAATAATTTGCAAGTCTACTTCACTTCTGGTGTTGTTAAGTGTCAATTACGTTTGTTCATTGTCACTATTTTTCTATGTAATGACGTTGGCTGTTGATCTTGGGCGTCCAGTTTTTCATTCATGAATGTCAGTTGCATCCAATAGTTAACGACACTTTTATAATAACCGTTATTAGTAAATCTTGTAACCTTATTTCTAATCTAATAATATAATATTATGTATTCTTAATAGTAAAAAAACGTATATATATATATATATATATATATATATATATATATATATATATATATATATATATGTATGATGTCCTTCTACTGCCGAAAATATGTTAGTTGAGAATAACTAATTAAATTATTTCCACTAATTTCAGAGTTCAGTCAACATCAACCTATCACATGTTTGTTGTTGTATATTATCGAAGTATATTCTTCTCATATTTTTACTTTTAAAAATACAAAATGTACCTTGTGATTTCATTAACCTTCACATTTTTTCGACGACAGCTCAGAAATATGAAACATTTAGTAGCTATTCAGTACATTTGCGTATATATATATATATATATATATATATATATATATATATATATATATATATACACTATCGCTCATAAGTATTCAGGCTCTTTCTGTAAATTAATATTCTATATCTTGGGTATAATCATATGCTTAATAATTTATATGCTTACTTTATATATATATATATATATATATATATATATGTTTATTGTCATGTTAAAATTCAGATTATAGAAAAAAAAAACATAAAACTAATTTTATATTTAAATATTTGACTCATCAGTGTGACCACCCTAATTTTTGATGATTGCTTGGTATATTCGACGCAATCTATTTATAAGTTTTTTCAATCTTTCCGGATTTATTTTTCTCCATTCTTCCTGTAGTATTTTAGAAAGATCCTGCTGTGATGTTGGGCACGTCTTTCGAACATTTCGGTCAAGTTCATCTCATAAAAGCCCTATAAGATTGACATCGGGTGACTTAAGAAGCCCAATCATCATTTTAAGATTTTTATTTACTTCAGAAAGCTTATACACAATTTGGACGTGTATTTGGAATTGTTGTCCTGTTGAAAAACGAATCTTTTTCAATCATTTTTCCAGAAGGTAAAGCAAGCTTCTTCAATATATCCATGTAGTGCTCCTTGTTTAGTTTCCCTTCGATTTTAACAAGATTCCTTAAACCAGTGTCCGCAAAATAGCTCCACATTATCATAGATCCCGCATCATGTTTAACGGATAGAATAACCCATTGTTTTGACACCTACTCTCCAGATGATTTGCGGATAAAGAGACGTTTCCATGAACCAAAAATTTTAAATTTGATTCGTCGCTCCATAGAACCTTTTTCAAATCAGTAGTGATCCAGTTTTCGTGTTGTTTTGCTAATTTAAACCTGTTTTTGATATTTATTGGTTGAGGTAAGGATTTTCTTACAGTTAGCCTTTCATACAAGCTAACTTCATTTAATCTTTGTTTAACAGTTGAAACACTGAGAGGCTTTTGTTCACTGTCGTTAACTTTCTATATACTATATTATATATTTCTGGTGTTGTTAAGTGTCAATTACGTTTGTTCATTGTCACTATTTTTCTATGTAATGACGTTGGCTGTTGATCTTGGGCGTCCAGTTTGTTTTTTGTTTACAATACCCTTACAATCTTTATATTTTTTATCTATGCTGTCTACTGTCTTATAAGATCATTTAAATTTTTTTGCTATTTGACGGTTACATTGCCTCAATTTATATTGGGAGATTATAATGCACCGAGCTTCTATTGAATGTTCCTTCACTTTAGCCATTTCAATAAAAAATCAAAAACAAAATTCCAATCTTCAATTATTTTAAACACTGCACTTATTTTGATATTATTACTTGATTTTAACAAGCTTCAACGATTAAAAACTACATAGTAAAACCAATAAATACTTCTCATACCTCAAATTCTACAATAGCACATTAATTACGTGGAAAAACCCAGACAACGTTTATTCTTTACTTCGCCGCTAAAATTTCCCGGAACTGCTTTTTTTATGAAAAATCTTGCCTTATTCAATTTCCCACGTTTCTAATAATTGAGTTATTATTTAAACAATGGAAATATATTAAACAGCAATAATTAAGCACATTAGTAAGATACATAACTAAGTTGAACTGAATTATCTCAATTTATTGGAGTGCCTGAACACTTATGAGCGGCAGTGTATATATATATATATATATATATATATATATATATATATATATATATATATATATATATATATATATATATATATATATATATATATATATATATATATATATATATATATATATATATATATATATATATATGTATGTATGTATATATCTGAATATATTTTGAACTTGACCGAAACCATAAACATTCATTATTGAAACCGGTTTCGGGAGAACTAGTCTTAAAATCATATACGGATTTTATCTTTTCGAGATACAGCCTACAGTTTAAATGCTTTAAATGTTACCTTAACATTATATGAATTGTCTGAGAAAGAATAAGTCTAGCACTGTCTTCAATTTTTGACCAAGCAAATATACAGATGAAATATAAATCATGAGGTATACATTATCGTACGATTTGAGCGAACTGTTGCGTACTATGAAAAGTACGTTAGTTTACAATATTTGTTATTTATTTTTTTTATAAAAATGAAATTTTAAACACTTTTAATTAAAAAAAATAGACGGGCAAATTTTTGTAACCAAATAAACATATTTTTCGCAAATTAATTTTTTAGTCACCTCAAAAACAGTAAAAACTCTTCTGGTGAAAAATTTTAGTTCAAAAATGAAATAAATATAGAAATATACGAGGATCGTTTGATAAATTTGGTAAATTTCTATGAGAATATGCCACTATTCATTTGGTAACGGCACGTATATCAAGTGTCACTTTTCAAACTAAATTAGGTGAACTTTCATCCAGAAGTGATTCGTTGTTCACGTTCTACAGATGTTTTATTTGCCTCGATTCACCGCTGTGGATGAAATATGGATCCACCACTACACACTTGAGTCGAAACAGCAGTCAAAGCAGTGGACAACGAATAGTGAAAGTGCACTGAAGAACGAAGACCGTTTTGTCAGATGGGAACGTGATGACTATTGCTTTTTTTGGAATCCTGATCGACTACTTAACGAAGGGAAAAGTGATAACAGGAGCCTATTATAACACATTATTGGACTGTTTGAAAGAAGAGCTGATACAAAAATGCCCAAGATTGGTGCACAAAAAGTAATCTTTCACCAGGATAACGCACCGTCTCTTAAATCGACGGTCGCAATGGCAAAATTGCAAGAATTAGACTTCGAATAGTTTCCTCATCCACCCTATTCTCCGGATTTGGCCCCGTGTGACTTCTTTCCCTTCCCAAACTTGAGTATTTGGCTCGGCAGGACGAAATTCTCGTCAAATAAGGATGCCATCGCCATCGTTAATATGTCTTTTGCAGACTTTCAGAAAAGCTACTTTTCCAACGAGATGAAAAAGTTGTAAACTCACTGGATCAAGTATATAGCTCTATTTTGAGAAATAAAATCGTTTTTCCCCACAAAAGGGCGTTTAACTTTAGCTTTTTTACCGTACTTATCAAACGACCCTCGTATTATATCGATGTGTAGATTATAAGTTGTTTCTATTCAGAATCAAAAATAAGGAATCTTCATTTTGACTTCCTCTCACATTTTGTTAATAAAATGTTGGAAACATTCATACAATTCAAAATACTGATTACAAATAACATTCTTAATTAACAAACTGTCGACAGAATTGTCTCCTCAATAAAATATGTCACTGAATTTGAATTTTTCTGTTGCAGTTTCGTAATCGCGCCAAGAGCACACGACGTGTTCCGTACAGTTTACATAAAATCACATGCGAGGGCCGGCGCTTACATTGTAGGCCTTCTGATCGGCTATGCGCTTAATGCGAAACGTCAACAAGTACAAAAAATGACCAGCATCCACGCACTCAGCCTTGCAATCACTGGATTTATTTTAATGCTCGGCGTAACGTACGGAGCAGCTCTGTTCCTCGATGATTCGACAAGAGGTACTGTCCTTGCTTCCCTATACGCTGGCTTGAACAGACCAGCTTGGGGTCTTGCCTGCGCTGCAGTTCTAGTAGCTGCCACTCAAGGAAAATTGTGTAAGTACCAATTATATATAAAACTATAAGAACGATTTTTAACAGAGGAAGTACCGCATCCTTATCCATAGAGCGATTTGAAAATCTTAACGAGTCTTTGATCTAGGATATTTTTTAGAGGACGTATTTTTTTCATGCACCTTTGAAAAATTATATAGGTTATGTATCACTCATGAGGACTGTATACGTTATTTTTTCTGAAGATCGTATGAGAGTTAAACTTACATTATTTGTGTTGTAACGGTTTTCCAAACAATTATACATAGTTTTATTATTAGGTGTTTGGATTGAGAGTCACTGTTTTTTTTGTGTTTTCTGAGAATTTATTTCAATAACAAAGTGTGTGAATACATTAATAAAAGTATTAGCCCTCGGAAGCTATGACTTTTTCCCGTTTTTCTGGCAGAAGTGGAATTCCACGACGAAACAATGGTATGTTTTTTGAGCGAATCCATTCAGCAACCAAATTTTCGATTTCTCCGTATTTATGGAAATGTGTATATCCAAAACGTGATACATCAATCGAAACAGATGGTAATCACTTGAGACCAGATCCAGAGAATGCATTGGGTGTGTGAGAACCTCCCATTCGAGCTCCATCAGTGTGTTTCACTGTTATAGTAACATGAGCGCCGGAGAAGAAACACTTTTCGGCGATTCGATGCAATTGATGGTCATTTTTACATCAAATTATCATTCAAACGCTCCAATTTTTGTCAATAACGTTTGGCGGTGATTGTTTTTTTTTTTTTGGTTTCAATAGCTCATAGTAAACGACACCCTCCATATCTCACCAAATAGAGAGAATTGCTTTGTGAACGAGGATGTTTCTCTTTGATGTCGACGTTAATGGTTGGTCAGGATCAACACATGATTTATAGCGTTTCGAGTTATCGAAATAAATCCATTTTTCATCGCCAGTCACGATACGTCACAAGAAACTTTTCTTTTTATGCCTTGCAAGCAAAGGAATCGAGATGTTTAAATGACTAAAAATGGCATTTTCGTGTGTTTTAATTCATGTGGCAGCCATCTCCCTTTTTCCAGATGTTTCTCATGGCTTGAAAACGTCTTGAAATAGTTGAGTAAATTTTTTGAGTGTTTGTACAGGGTTTTTTCCAACAGAGCTTACAGTTGTTTGTCTTCGAACTTTTTCGATTGACCTGGCCGTTGTTTGTCGTGAACGTCACGATCACCACTTTTGAATCGTCGAAACCAATCTCTACATACTGTTTCCGATGGACCAGATTCACTATAAGTTTTCAGATGCAATCAATGAGTTTCAGCTGCATTTTTTTTCAAATCAAAATAGTGTAGAAGTACACATCGGAAAAACAACTCATCGCGTTCCACTTTAATTCAGTTACAGAAAAACACTTGTGTAAACAAAGAACGGAGTCTGATGACTGAATTTTAATGGAAAATGTTCACACTTCAAATGATATAAGAGATATGCCACTGCCCACAGAATTCGAACCTAGAGTCATCTATACGCGAACAGCAGCTTTCAATGCAAGCCCCTATTAATTTGTACCTCTAAAAATTTGACGGGTCGTAAGCGCCGAGAGTGTTAGTCAATGCGTTCTGGCAGAATGCGGACTAGCCGTGCAAAGCACCAGCTTGACAACGCACAAACTCGTGAAGTGTAGGGATCCGGAGATTATTATCCAGTGTATCGTTCCGAATAAAATAGGGCGTTTCCGAACAAATTCGCTTAACATGCCTAGAAACTTTTTAAATAGATCTCTTGTTATACGATAGACACAACTTTTTCAACTTACTTTCAGTCGATTATACGTCTGTATTTTTTGTAGTCGTTACTACTGTTTCAACATCGACTCGACGCCATCGAAAATTCATCAACTTGCTGGGAAAGCTGTCGTATGCTGCGTACATCGTCCACATGCAGTTTCAAATAAAGTATGTTGGGGAGACAAGAAGTCCTCTGTACATTAACATGCTCGAAATGGTAAATAATATATCTTATGTTAGACATATACATCAATTCTTAAGAAAATATTTTCATAAGCTACAATTAAAAATAATCAATAAGTATCGAACATTTTCGATCAGACATTTTTCTGCAGTTTATGGAGTGACAAGAAAATATATTTGTGAAAATAAGTATCTCGTTCTAAAGTTTGTCTTCTTATCTTCAATCGAAAAATCAAGAGTGAATAGAAATTCATCATTGAAATCTTTTTTTACTTTTTTTTTACTAGAGAAGTATTTGTTGAAAACTTCCAAAAACCTTACTCGACCGATACTTATTTTATTGTACTATATAAGATGTTAATACAATACAGTTTTGGTTCTGTGACCAAACTCACTCTTACAAATGAATTATTTTCTTGTCCAACAGATCAATATACTGATCAGTAAAAAATATTCTGCTCAGTAAACAATTATTGATCACTTTTTATTACCCATAGAGAACCAAGATATAGAAAAAATTGAACTGATTCAATTAGATTTTTCTTTTCCTTATTAACGCGCTGAGAATGCTGACATCTTCATAGAAATGCTGACAAGTAGCAATTAAAAATGATCAATAATCATATATTAAAACATTTAATCAGATTTTATTTGTGGTTGTTCGCGGTGAGAAATCAATTCATTTGTGATAATTTTAATACACTTTCTCTATTTCCAAACATTCATTTTAAATATTTTCCAGATACGTTTCGGTCTCAGCGACGTGACCGCTTCGTTCATGTGCGCCTTCATCTTGTACATATTCGTCGAAGGGCCGGTAAAAGCGATACTGAAATTCGCCACGACGAACAAAAAGAGCGGAAAGATCAGTCATCAGGATTCGAATAGGAATATAGCCGTCCAGTTAGATGACAAGGCGAGATACAAGAAGCAAGATCTGAGCTTACACATCTGATTAAGATCAATGCATGTAGTATTTTTTAAACGTTATTTACTTCTTATTGGTTTTATTTAAATTGCATATCGGTTCGTTTAATTTAAATGACATTTATGGTACTGCTCTTAAATGAGATTTGATAAATGGAACGTTTACATGCTCGTACTTTGGAAGTTTTGCCATAAGAGACAATAGATAATTTATTTAGAGTTCTAAGTATAAGTTATAGTTAAATTTATAGTATATTAGTGTAAATATTTTTTAAAAGAAGGCACATATCATCATATTTGAAATCGATTAGATATTTAAATATTTACACATGAATTATTATTATTTTTTAAATAAAGCGCATTATTTCTCAACTCATCCATATAAGACTATATACTCACTGAGTTACTGTGACAGCTACCTTACCAATGGTATGTGGTATTTTTATCTATCGTGATTTTTCAACCAAACATCTATATTGATATGACATTTGTCAGAGTTTATGGTGCAGATATTGACTATGGTTAAACTGAAAATGATGTCTTCATTAGGCAATTAAAATATATTACCTTTTCTAAATTCGTTGACCTGATCGTCTTCACTTTTTTGGTTTTTCAGTAATATATATATATATATATATATATATATATATATATATATATATATATATATATATATATATCAATAACAATCAAAAAGGATCAATAATAATTATTGTACGTTTTAGATCTGAAAAACATTTATAATTTGTGGAAGTGTGACAAATTTATTTACGAAATTGAGAATGATATCGGAAAACCTTTATCATAATCTATTTTTTATCATTTTCTGTTTTTATTTCTTTCTAATGTCTCTTCATACGCCTTTTTCAACAGTCTACGAACATTACAACATTTTTGGAATTATTGAAGTTTACTTATTCTAGTAATCATCTTTAATTATTTCAAAGCTTTTACAATATTCGCAAAATTTTCAAAAAAAATCTCAGATAGACAACCGGGAATATTATTAGGTTGGTAGAGAAATAAATTCGGTTTTTGTTTTCTGAATTCAGACTTAATTTTTTTTCAATGAAAGTGTCACTTCATCATGTTCATGTTAATGTCATTTTAAAGTGCATTTTTCGGTCTGTATTTTGATAATATCGACTTTAGTTTCATTATTAATTTTATTTCAAATTGGATTATTGAATTAAAGATGAAAAAGAAGCAAATAAGATCATTTTCTTGTATGAGTTCACAACGGGTGATAAAATAGTAGAAAATGCTCGTAAACTAAACGATGCTTTTGATGTGGATACTGTTAAGGAACGTACGGTGCATTGGTGGTTCCAAAAAAATCATGCCGGGGAATAGAGCTTTGAAGATAAAGAAAGTCGCAGGCGTCCTTCTTCAGTTCGTAACGACCAACTGAATACGTTAGTTGAATCAAAACCACGCACAATAATTCGACAGCTTACACAAAAGTTAGGTGTTAGTCACCCAATAATTCTGGACCACTTAAAACAGCTAGTAAAATCGAAAAAGAGAAAAATTTATATGAATTTGAAGGTCATAAACCGCAATTATTTCCCTACAAACCTAATAGAAGAAAAGCAGAAAGAACAGAAGGAAATAAATGTTGAATTACTATGGAATCACTCCCAGTTTTAAATAACTCCTAATTTTCGCTTCAAAAAAGAAATGAAAAACTTGTATTCTACAAGCATTTATATAAACACCAGTTCGCGTCAACAAGTTTAAATCCGTTTATTTACTTGCACTGATAATAGTTCCATTATTTTTAGAATATATCTTGATATATTCTATATAAATTTTCAGTTCTTGTAAGTTGTTGCTTTTGAATGGAGTCACATTAACATTAACGTTACAAATTCAAACTAATTACAGTTAAACTACAATTCTGGCACTGTAACCAACTTAGTTTTCATAAATAAATTCCTCTTAAATCCTACAAACCACAATAAATTTTTCTGATCAAAAATCTTCAATAAATATCTATTAATCATTTTTGATTATTGTTTATACGCTTTTCGTTCTCGATGCCATTGTTGGCACAGCTCCAGCGTATAGAAAACTCTGATTTTTCTGTAATAAGATTCTTTTATACCACGAAACTCTGTGGTAGATATCAGTAGCATCGAAATGCGCACAAACAATAATCAAGAATAATAAAAATCATTTATGGAACATTTTCGATCAGAATTGTTTTTATGGTATATGGAGTGAAAAGAGAATTAATTTCTGATCATTACAGTTACACAACAAAAGACATCAGTACGAACTGTGCCTTATCGACACCAGATATTTGTTTGTGATTGAAAAGTTTCCAGTCTACAATCTATCGATAGTACTGATTCATACGTATTATAGATTGATATTTGTGCTTTATGTAACGAATTTTAGTCTAATTTAATTAATATGATATATTTACCAAAAATAAATAGTAGATATAAAACTATAATAATATGTTTCATGTAATTATCGAAATTATAATATATATTTGTTTACGTTAGTAGAATTTTTAGCGAGTAAAGACTATCATTTAAAATTGAAAAAATACATTTATATACTTTACCTTACCTTTATCCTACCTCATTGATTTTTATGTTTTATCTAGGTAGTCGATAAGAAAACTGATGAGATAATCACAGAAGAATGAATTGATTTCACCGTATTTGCAGAGTTTAAGGTTAATAATTATTTAATTTATTAATGAACAACTTTTTCTTACAGTACAGTTCTGGCGCTGTGCCTAAATCACATTCACAAATGAATTATTCTCTCACCCGATAATTCTGACTGTATCGATCAGTAACCGTTTCTTTAGATGGAAGATTCGTTTATAGTGAAATTCGTATATAAGTGAAACGATTTCAATTTTGATTAAATCACTAGCAATAAATTAAATATATTGCTAGATACATACATAGAGTCTTAACTAATTTTCTGAGTATAATATCATTATATTTAAAATTCAAATAATAATCAAAAATACTCACTGATCAATTATTGAACATTTCTGATCATAATTCTTTTTATAGTTTGAGGTGGTTCAGAGAATAAATCAGTTATGAAAGTAAATGTTACTTATTTTCAATCAATTATATCCTTTTGTAGATGTTATCTATGTTAATGAAATATCAGTGGAGAGAAGCTAATTAGGAAAGTAATTCTATAATTATTCAAATTAAAATTTACACTTACATTAATTGAAGAAAAAAACGCAAGTATGGGCTTTTTTCCTGTAACACTGAACGTTGCAATTGTTGTATAATTTACATATTTATGTTTTTCTTTTATTAAAAAGATGAATGTGCACACACGCATATATATATATATATACATATATATGTAAATGTGTGTATGTGAATCTGTATAGAGGTAAAAAAGTTTATAGCTTGTACAGAGATGACTGTTTTACGATATAAACAAACGTTACATGGATTTTTATTAACGCTTTTTCATCAAACACTCTAAAACGGATATTGTCTCAGCGATATAACAACTGAATTGAGTCATTTTTAAATAAAATTTTTAGTAAACCTAATTTTTTTGAACATACAAAAAATACTTCCCTATAGGACGGATCAACCCAGATGGGAGCCTCCGGCGATAAAATTTACGGGCCCTCGAAAATGTATCGAATGTCCAAACAAAAACTTTGTGTAAAATATATATCTTATAACATTTTTCTTTATATCTATAACTTTATTCGATAAATATATAAAGTGCATAAAAAATAAATTATTCTGAATTATTTTTCAGAAAAATAAAGAAACAAAAACGTTCATCTCTGTAAAACTAACTGAAACCATATATTTCATTTGGAGTGCAAAAATGAAATAATTTTTTTGTCGATGTTTGTCGAGAAAACATCAATTATTTTCAAAGTATCGATATTATTTAATATTTCTTGTTCTTAGTGCAAAAGCGCCATACTATTAAGCCTTCCCTCTGATATTGTATTTCGGAGACTGTTTTTCACTCTTTTTAATGCTGAGAACGACCCACCCCCCGATATATTTGAAATAGGAATAGTACCAAAAAAGTTTTTAAAATATTTTCAACATTTGGAAATGTCGAGGACATTTCATTTGCTACCTGGTATATTTTTGTGGCAGTATTGAATTTGTTTTTATCTTCATTTATAAAGAGAAGGAATTATTAT
This sequence comes from Acanthacorydalis orientalis, assembly GCA_034766995.1. NCBI lineage: Eukaryota > Metazoa > Arthropoda > Insecta > Megaloptera > Corydalidae > Acanthacorydalis > Acanthacorydalis orientalis. The sequence goes on along the minus strand of CM068318.1, from coordinate 40,497,371 downwards.
AATTCATCATCAAAATGCATAATATCAATATCACGTACGATGCAATGGTGGTTCCAAAAATTTTATGCTGGAGACAAGTGCTCTGGAAATGAAGAAGGTCGCGGACGTCCTTCTTCAGTTCATAACGACCAACTGAAGGCGTTAGTTGAATCAGAACCACGCACAACAATTCGAAAGCTTGCACAAAAGTTAGGCACTAGTCATTGAACAGTAGAATTTAGGATTTATTTAATAAACAGCATCCGAATAAATCAAAAATGAAATTATGATTTTGATTCTAATATTTCTACAAAAAAAATAGTATAGAGAAAGCTGAATAAATAAGTAAAAAAGAAAATATCGCATTAGAACAAACTGTTAGCTACAACTTATGAAAACGTAGTTGAAACTATTTTCATTCAACAAGTTTGAAAGAATTTCAGTCAAAATCATGGCCCATGTAAACAAAATAAGCACTATTTAAGGGTCAATAATACTTGAAAACCTTCTATTCTTTGCGAAATAAAATAGGCTAATACCTCGTATTCTCATGAATAGGAATTGTATTTATAATAAGACTTATCCTTTGTTGTGATATAAACATTATATTATCATGAATAATTTTTAGTAGCATATAATAATCTTTTACTAAATTCATTTTATTTCACATTGTGATAATTTTCTGTTCACTGTGTAGAGCAAGTATTTAATGTATATGATATACAAAACAGATTAAAAGGACAAAGTCAGGTATATAAGTATGGAATTGCGACTAAGTCTAAATATAAATATAAACCGATTGTCAATGAATTAAATGATACAGTATATCAGTGTAATGAAATATATTTAATAACATCCGTCTATTAGGTAAACCCAAACTACAAATATATATTTATAAATTATTTATTAAAAAATAATGATTTTGTTTTAATGTATTCTATTTGATAATACGAAATTACCGGATGCAATTCGACGAATTTTATTAAATCTTTGTGCAAGAACAATATGTTTATATATATATATATATAAATTCAGGCGAGTTTTAATTAGTTTATGTATAAGAATCATATAATCAAATTAGTTCTAATGATATTTTCCGATTTAAAATGTATGTATTTTAACAATAGTTCTTCGAATTTTGATTTTTACTAATGATATTATGACTGAAAAGATTATGTGAAACAAATTATTCAATTTGTCGCACTGTGATTAAAATCTACTTATAGTATTTGTCGGTGTAAATGTTCAATAAACATGCACTTTTTTTTCATTTGATATGAAAAATCACGTCGCTTGTTACATTCACAACAAGTCATATGGTTTTATATTCTTTCTAATTTTTATTTTTCGTTTGTACTGAAATAAGAACAGAACGCCTACAATATGACCCGCATATTAATAGAAATCACGGTCGGTATGAGGCCGTGATTTTTGTTATGTCTGGATTCTCTGATCAGTTCGTCTATCATGAATTTTTATCAGAAAACTCAATAGTAATCTCTCGTTAATGAATCCTTTATGTCTTAAACATCATAGGTCCTATGCTTGTCATTTTTATTTAAATATCAATAATAAAAATGGAAACATTGTTATCACTGCATATTAATGCAGTCATAGTAGACAAGAGTCGTTTGTCATGACACCTATATGATTTCTTTGAGCATTATGGTAATGTAAAATGTGATATGATTTTGTTTAACTTATGTCAGAATTATGTGGGTTTGTGGAGGAGATCAGCGTATTAGACCTATTCACTGTCTAGAAGCACGGCTTTTCAATGAAAACACAGGTTTATTGCTCCGTCTGTCATAGAACTTACAGAGTAGTACTGTGTTTCTGTCTGAATTCAAACTTCACGACGATTAGGAGCCCCTGAATAGACACCAGATCGACAATCCTGTCGTGAAGATTTATCTCTAAGAGGCGGATAGGAAAGATAAAATGATAGTTCACAGCATATCATAACTGATTAATGACCGTCTGTACAGCTATAACCTTTGAAAACTTTCAGTTGGAAGCGAAGTATTTGAAACGGTAGATTGCCGTTCGATCCTCACCATCCGCACTGTCCTCCGTGTGAACAGTCAATAAAAGGATTGGTATAAATATTTTATTGTGATAGAGAGGCCAGTGCTGAGAATCACTCGTGTCAATTGTTGAATGTGTTTCAATTAAAACAATAAAATACTTTATTAATTATATGAAACTCTAGGGATCTTCCCCCTAGTCGCTTCCCTCGTCAACCCCCGGGCTTACTATGCTCGCCCACTTGTCAGTTATAAGAATGTACATGTAATGTTTGGGTACCATAGGAGCCCCATCCCAAATAAATAAGTTGACGTCATGGATTTGTTTTATTTTGTGTCGATAATTTTGATTTATATATATATATATATATATATATATATATATATATATATATAGAGAGAGAGAGAGAGAGAAGAGGGATAAATATATTTGGGTACTATAGAAGCTTCGTCCCAAATAAATAAGTTGGTGTCATGGATTTTTTAATTTTTGTGAATAATTTGGATTTTATATGTATAGAGAGAGAAGAAAAATAAAAATATTTTGGTACCATAGAAGCTCCATCACAAATAAATAAGTTGACGTCATGGATTTGTTTATTTTTGTGGATAATTTTGATTTCATATATAAAGAGAGAAGAGGGATCAAATATTTGGATACCGTAGAAAGCTCATACGAAATAAATAAGTCGATTTCATGGAATTTTTATTTTTAGTGAATAATTTTGATTATATATATATATATATATATATATATATATATAGAGAGAGAGAGAGAGAGAGAGAGAGAAAGAAAGAGAGAGATAATAATAAATAGTTTGGTCAACATTTCTATAAGATGACTATATATGAATTTAATAAAAATATTTTTGTTCAACTAGTTTAACTTTCTCCATTTTACTTCTCGTACAATTGAATTGGTCGAAACTCAATTGGTTGCTTCTATTTCTCTATAAGTACACGTGTGTAATTTTTCTTCTTTTTAATATTAAAAAAATTATAATAATTCTAATTGATAGAAAATCACTGATTCAGTCATGTATCTCTATATGTAACGATAGTTAAAATAAAAAATATGATGCGTGCAAGTCCTTGAATCTTACAGAACCATGACCACTATTCAGAAGGAAGAAGGGACGGTTTATTCGCTATATAACATTTTTATTCGTTTTGCACAATGCAATTTGTGAATATGCGTTACATGCTACACACTTTCTGGCACTGCGTCGGTGCTTTCTCAGCAGTGTTCGCGTTTGCAAGCGCGTCGAACACGAATCGAACGACGGAACTTTGGAATGTTATTGATTTATATCCGACACTTCCATTGGGCTCGTTATATACGAACAACGAGGTTTGTAGAGTTGACTCTGAAGCACTTCTAAACTCTCTACATAATCAAACAACGCGCGGTTTTCAAAGTAAGTGAAATGCGTACAATTAAAAACATCTAGTGTGCTGAGCGTTTCTCGTAAACGGATTGTTTTTAAATAAGTTGACAGATTTTTGCATCGATTTGGCGTTTTTCAATATATTTTATTTTAAAATAAATATTAATAACGCAATTAATAATAAGATATTATTTAAAAAAAGATATTTTAATTCAACTATTCACCCGAAACGTTATTAAATCGGCTGATGTACCACAGGTATATCTTCAAATCATCTTTAATCTTTTTTTATTTATAAGATTGTTGGAAAAAAATCTACAATTTTTTTCATTGGAAATTTTCTTTATTTACTTTGAAAGACTTACATAACAGTTCAAATTCTTCAACAAATAAATAGTTGCAATTTTCTTGCATATTTTTTTATCAATGATTTGTGCTTCATTTTTATATTTTTAATGTTATTTTATTATTGTTGCGTTTATTCAATTAAGTAAATGTTTTCCAAAGTATATAGCGCGACACTATGTGCAAAAATAATACATAATAACATTTCTTTGAAAAATGTACCGCTGACCTGTTCAATAATTTGATTACAATTTAATAATTTCATTCATGCGCGCATCTTTTGTGAATATCTTTTGATATTTCTAGTCAATTTTCAATATAAAAAATATAAACGAACCGTTTTCTTTTTCTGTGTTGTGACTAAATAGTGTGGGAAGCTTCGGGGAAAAGACCACAAGGAATAACAGTCGGAAGTGTTTATTTATTGGGAAATTTCGATGAATGTGTTGCTATATCCGATGCACAATACTGTTTGGCAGAAGTACGTTTGAATGTACAACCAACAAGACATGTTGATAAATATTCACCGAATTATGATCCGGAGGAAAGTGTTTTGAATCAACTTTATGTAAGTGTAGTTATATTTTTTTTATAAAATTTGTATATGTCATTTGTGTTTGTGTAAAAATCTAGCCATTTTTATTCTAAATTCATTTTACATGATATATGTTGTTTATAGAAATGAAAAAAAATTACAAAATATTTTTAACATAATTTATTATACATTTTATTAAATGAATTGTTTTTTGTTCCCGCAAACCATAATTCTTTTCTGATCAAAAATATTCAATAAATAATTATCTTATAATTTTGAATGTTGTTTATACGCATTCCGATAACGATACCATCGTCTTATACGAGTAAATGAAGAAAAATGTAAGGAAAAATAAACATGTCTTTCCTGTCACTTAGTACTCTGAGGATAATGGAATATACATCGAAATACGCATAAGTGTCACTAAAAAATGATCAATAATTAATTATTAAATATTTTTTTAATTGAAAAATTTTTTTGTAGTTTGTTGGATGGGATTTTTTTCTGAAAGTAAATTCAGCTATACCTCCAGAACTGTATTATTAATTTACTTCATAAATTTAAATGTCAAGATTGAAACAAATAAATACAAAAAATAAATGAATCTAATTTAAAACATAACACCAAGTACACAAAAGTATCCAACTACAAATATTATATTCTGAAAAATAAACGAAATTTTAAAATTTAATATTTGATTAATTACATTTTAGATTTTAATATAATTTTTATTATAATAGACACGAATTTTCCTAGTTTTGTTGAAATTAGGTTTATTTTATCCCTTTCCTTCTGAAAATATGTTTTACATATCTTCATAAGTGACGACGGCTCGAAGATCTCTTTATTTTCACCATAAATATATATGATTCCCTAAGATTTTCTTTATAATCCATACTTGATAACAAAAAAGTTATCCATGATCATTTGGTACATTGTAACAAGGGATTGAGAGGGAATGTTACAGTATAAAAATACATTTTCAGAAATTAATTCTTTTTACATTTCATTAACATTATTTTCTAGTCAAACGTATCCAATTATTGTTGATCATTTGCGATTGTTCATCATCTTCACAGCGCCAAGATACAGAAACGTCTCTTTTTGTACTTTGGCGCTCTGAATATGACAGCACTGATATCAAAATGCGAATAAGCGACAATCATAAATGGAAAATAATGATTTATATGAAATCTTTGATCAAAAAAATTTTTTTTTGGTTTTTGAAGTGAAAAAAAAATCATTTGTGAAAATCAATTTAGCTACAGCGTTAGAACTAAATTGCGATAACAATGTACATGCTATATGTTAAGGTTGTATAATATTACTCTGGTATTTTTTTACTTATACTGATGTGATGTGTTTGGTGTTCATGACAACACAACGAATTTTTAATTGTTCTAGTCGAGCCTCATGCGAATGATCACACGTTAATTTGAGCCTGAGACATTTCAGTAAACGTTTTCTTTGTTCACTAGAGTGTTTTCTTTAAGCACAATACCTTTAACGTTAACACTATACCTCTACACATAAGCCAGCAGCTAATAGCAAGCTAATAAATAATACCTCTACACATAAGCTACACATAATAATTTTCTCTTTAAATCTCTTCAAATACTATCATATGACATTTCGTTTGTGTTCCTAATTTTCTCTTTTTATCTGTTAAAAAGTGTGTGTTGGAAAATGATTTTTTTACTACATATATATATATATATATATATACTCTTTTTTTAAAAAATAAAACCTTAAAATGTAATAATAACTGAGAATGAATACACTTTTAAAAATTCTTTCCTCCTCGGTAAACTTAATTAATGAATTAAAATTTATTGGTCATAATGTATAGTTAAATACTTTTGTAACTACTGTATGTATATATATATATATATATATATATATATATATATATATATATATATATATATATATAGAAAGTGTAAAAATTAATTCAGTGTCTCTAAAATGAATCAACTATGACTTTGTCCCAAATATTTTCTTGTCATTTTAGAATTGTAAATGGTGACCTTAACATTTAAAAACACTATATATCTTAGTTAAGCAGTTGATCTCACAAAACAGTTGTGAACACGTTAACGTCCGAAAAGCAGCATATTAGCCACTGTATAATTTTCGCATTCCAGTTGAAGAAATGCTTCTGAAGCAGCAGGAATGATTTTTTCAACTTTGGGGGAAGCTGTAGTGACATATGAGACATACAAAAAATGCTAAAACAGTGGTTAAGGTCCGAAAATGTATTACGACTTCATCGGCTCAAAGTCGCCAACTTTTTTCCGACATGGGAATTGTTAAATACCCGACAAATCGAACAAAGTTATATAAAATAATGGGGGATGTTTTGTGGATTGAAATGTGTTCAATTTTTCCCATAAACATTCATTTTCTATATAAAAGGCACCTATTTCATTCATTACCACTTCAACTATCCAAAGCAATCAACAGTAATATAATAAGATTAATAGTTCTGGTGGTTTCATCTTTTTAGATTAGCTAAATGTATCTGTTCTCCACTAATAATTTCGTGTACCATCCTCGGTCAATTTTGAGACAGACACAATATGTAGATAATCCAAAAAGATGAAAACCACCAGGATAACGTATCGATGAGATCACGGATATGAAAACATACAATTATAATTTATACATTTATTATTAAGACAAATATTCATTTTTACTAAGATTTATTTGCTTAACTTGATACAAGTATGCAAACAAGTCAATTTCAAAGCGTTAGTTTCATTTTTTGTGTAAAATCATGTAATTAAAGCCATTTTGAATAGTTTTTATAATTTATTTTTTTAATATGATTAAGTAAAAAAATTATTTGATGTTCAGAGAATGTTTATAATATAACATTTTTTATTTATTTTGTATAAGCCTTTTGTCTGTATATATATATATATATATATATATATATATATGTATGTATGTTTAATTTTACTTCTTTGGCATAACTTCTTAAATACAATTGATTAATTTGTAGTATACTGGTGATACGAAACAAGAACGACAGGACACTATCCATTGGGCACTATGTGTACCAAAAACATGTACACCGAACGATATTGAATCGGAATTGAGACGCTTTTTACACGATTGGACATATGAACACAATAACAATTTGACTTATGAAGTCAACGTTGCCACTAACGCATGTCAAACCGATCGTTCAGATGAACGTTTGAATACTCCTGACATAATATTATGGTAATATATTTTTACAATTATGAAATAAAATACACCACTAAATATTCTGTTTGCTTACCAGCGTGATAATGCTATCACTCTGCATAATTGTATGCATGTCTACAATATGGAGTGCTTATAGAAGATTTGAATATACAAGAGACGATGATAGACCAGGTAAATAAAAATGCAAATTCAAATCTAGATCTTGAGATTTTATCGAATCTTTTTTGTCCGTACTTTTAAAAATTGCAGTAACTTGAATGCCTGTCTAATTCTGTAGATATATCAATAAAGGTATCGAATTTTTATTTAGTTTAAAATAATTATTGTGTTGCGTTCTTTTTTAAAAAAAATCAGTAACTTGAAATTTGTAGTTTAATGTATTTCTGAGTATTATATTAAAACAAATATATGATTAGTAATGTTTTATGAAAATTTAAGGATGTGTTACGCATACAGTATCAAACAATTTGTGATAAAAATTTTAATATTATGAATTTATACACTTTGTTAATAGTAAATAAAGTTAAAAATGATTTTTATAGAAGAGCTAAACGGTTTAGTATGTTTGAAAATGAGTTAAAAATACGCAATTCGGATCTAAATCATGCAAATAAATAAATATTGCTTAAAACGTCAAAGTACAGAAAATCAGATTTTTCAACAATGAATTTTCAATAATGATCTATGAAACATTTTTAAACAGACTTTTTTATATTTTGTGGGGGAACGAAGAGTTAATTTATTAGATGAAATTGATTACAGTATCAGAACTGTATTACTGAAAAAGAACAATATGATAATGTTTTTCATCTCGTTGATTTTTTAAAACACACATTAAAAATTTCTTTTAATTATAAAACTATCTTTACAGATCTATCAGAAAAAATATTAACATCATTCGCACTACAAAGAAATTTCAAAAATCTAATGAAAACGAACAGTCAACAATATAATCGTCTCGAGTCGATGTCATCGATCCGTTTTCTAAGCATAATCGCTGTAATTATTTTGCACAGAGGTGGAACGACATCCAGCGGGCCTATTATCGAAAACGAACTTATAAGAAAATGTTTAACTAAACGGTGGCCAGTGTTTTTCCTTCATTTAGAAAACGTTGTCGATACATTCTTTTTCATCAGTGGATTTATGGTCATTTATGGAATACTTTCATCCAAACGTTTAATAAATCCAGTCTCAGCTCTGATTTTAAGATATTTACGGTAGATAAAGCATTTGTTTTTTTTATAAATATATATATTTTTTAAAAAATATATCTTTTAGCTATTCTTTCTTATATTTCAATGGTTTTCAAATCCATTTTTCTCTTTATAAAAATAAAATCTTGTACAGATGATATTCCCTTATTAAAATACATAAAACTAATTGTATTACGAGAGCTAGTAAAAAGTAAAGGATATTTAAGAAGTAAAAAACTCTTATTCCACTTTTAAGACATTTAATAAGTTAATTTTTCTATAGAATTTCGTCTAACTTCTATGTATTTAGTCCAAATTTTAACGAACTTCTGGACTATACCCTGGAGGAAACTTTTCGGTCTCTTGCGCGGCCTCTTTTGCACCGAATTAGTGACTTCCTAATTCGGTTCAGAACAAACATTTCTCCTCTTGACTCTTATTTTAGAGAGGTGGAGATCACTTAATGTTAAATCGAGACTGTCTGACTGGATGGTACAGGAGTTCAAAATCTAGATCTTGAACTTATTGATCTATTTTATTACCCGTGTTCGAGGACAAACGTTAGCTTGGAGCAAATTCAAACCTTTGAAAGCTTACGCCGTCTCTAGGAATTGATTTTTGATTTCGTTTCCTGAAAATGTTCACCGTAGGTGTCAATATTTATTGTTTCTCCTTTAGGTGGGAAATGAACCAAAATTCCATTTTCCATACTTTAAAAAATTATCATCATCAACTTTCCTGCATAAGTCTGTGTTTTGAACTGTTTTGATAGTGACGATGACAGATATTTCCACATTAAATTTTGTAACCACTCTCTGGTATATAATAATGAACCCATGTCTCATCAACAGTAATTAAAGAATCAGAAACGAATTTCCTTCAGTCTATTAATATCAGACAGTGGCGCGTTATAGCTTCATGGCGCTCAAGCAAATTTGAATTAGGGAGCCCCATGTATAGTGTTGTACTACAATAAAGAGTTTATAAAAGATTGGTTCCCCCCTATTGGTGGGAGTCCCAGGCAGTTGCCCTTTTTACCCATATGATAACGAGCCATTGATACCAGAACATACGAAACAGTTTCTTTTATGATAGAATCTAGAAGATTCAGCGTTGGATCAAGTATACAGAGTTTAGAAGGGATTGTACAAGAAAATAACCTTAACAACAATCCTGCACATAAAATAGGAGTTTTTTAGTTCTTAAATTACCCTGTATTTTTTCACTTGCGCCCGTAAAAAAATATTCTGAACATCAATTGAATTCCCATAAAATTAATTGTATAAAATATTTTCAACTTAGATTAAACAGTAATATAGAACAAAAATGATAAATAGGTTAACACCAGTGTACGGAATAATTATATTTTATTATGCAACGCTGCTGTACAAATCTGGTTCTGGACCACTCTGGAATACTATTGTAGAAGTTGAGATGAACGCATGTCGTGAGAACTGGTGGACCAATTTATTATATATAAACAATTATGTCAACGTAGAAAATATGGTGAGTTACTATAGATTTTTATGAATATTTGAAACGTTTTTTTTTAAATTAATTTGTGTTTGAAAGATAAATCTGTAAAGTGTAGAATGAATAACTCGTTTCGAGTAAAGAGGCGAATGGAATTAATCCATAAATTTATATTTATTTTTGAAAAATGTAAAGATGAAGCAAATATAACGGTTTTTTAATATGTATGTAGTCCTTCCAAGATTTTTCTGCAGCTTGATGCTTTGAAAATAATAGTATTGTCATCGAAATATGCACAAGCAACAATAAAAAAATAATCAAAAATAGTTTATTTAACATTTTGGAGTCGATGCGTTTTTTTGTAGCTTATGCGATGAAAAAATAACTAATTAGTGAAATTATAGAAAGAGAATCTATTTGTTATTTTTTAGTGTATGGTACAATCATGGTATCTACCATGTGACACTCATTACTTCATCGTATCAATGTTTCTTCTATCGCCGTTAAAAAAATATGCTCCTCGTACTCTTTTACCAACAATAATACTCCTTTTGGTAGCAAGCGTAGTAACACCTTTTACTATAACATATCTTGAAAATAAACCGGCGACTTTAAGTTTTACTTATGGGTGAGTAGTCTTTCATTATTATTATTATTATTTTATTTACACATAATTTTTTATTTACATATTATTTTATTCACACTATGGTTTACTGTGTTTACGATTGTGAATGAAAGGATCTTAAAATCTCAATTTCAAAATTTTAAATTTTTACACCGTTTACAATGGAGACAAGGTTTAAGTCCACATTAATGTTTATTTTAATTATAATGTAGTTTTCAAAGAATTTATGTCTACTTTAATGAATGAGTCGGACATTTTTGCCTCAAAACTATAGCAAAATGACTAAATCTCTTTCAATTATGATCATATACATCCCTCCCCCTACAAACATACATTTACATATATATATATATATATATATATATATATATATATATATATACACATGGTATTATTGACATTTTCTTTAATTTCTAATGATTCATTACTGATTAAGTTTTCTTTCTAAATCGTTCCAACTTAAGAGCTTTTGTGCATCTCGTTTATTGCACGTTCATGTCAATTTTCTAATTTGCTTAATCGAAATATTTTTTTTTGTTTTGTTTTTTGATACTTCTCGACTGATAAACAATATTTTATATTAACAATCGGCTATCGACTTCCACATCTACTCTTCTTATAAGATATTAATAATATTAATTTGCTTAGAATAAATATGATTCAGTGAGAGAGATTCCTATTTAGTCAAAACAATTACTTCTCTCAAATTCTAAGTTCTTTAGTTAAAGACACAAACATTCACACACAAACACACACATGTATATATATATATATATATATATACATGTTAATCTCTTTTAAGATTTCTTCACAATCCAAGGGCCAGTGAAATGTTCCATTCAATGTATACAAAATCTCATACAAGAGCGAGTCCATACATCGTTGGCATACTTTTTGGATATATTTTTTATAAAGTGAAGGACACAAAATACAAAATATCACCTGTAGGTATATACATTCCATAATTATTTATGATTATTTTTTTTTAAATATATATCGTTTCTTTACAATTATAATTTTATGTTTTTATATCTATGCCACCTTTAATGTGTTGTCTTAATAATTTTTGTCTTTTTGGTTACTTCGAGTATCTGTTTTCCACTTGTTTCTCAACTGTTTTCTTTTAAATTACTATTTTATTACTATTTACTTAGAAATTTTAGATAAAAAAAAATAGTAATTTAAATACCACGATGTTAAAATATGGAAGAATGTAAGAAAAACTGTAAAAATAATTACTGCAAATTCATGAAAAAATCAAATATCTTTCACAAATGAATTACTTTTTCATCCCATAAAATATTTATTTGACCAAAAATGTTCCTTAAATCATTATTGGTCATTTTTGACTGCTGATTTGACTGCTGCTTGATATTTTGATAACAATGCAATTATCTTCAGAACATTCAGGTACAGAAAAATCAATGTAAGCTCAAACCAGCCAGATTTTTCTCTACCTTAATATTTTTAAGATTGTTATCATAATAATTAGAAACGATCAATAACTACGAGTATTTATTTTTGACCAAACAAATGTTTTGTGGAATAAAAGAATTCGTTTTGATTTTAAAATGAATTTAAGCACAGTTTGAGAACTTTATTGTAATAGAATATCTTTTCATAGTCATATTGGCTACAACTATCGTATATTATTGAAAATAATCAGCCAAAAAATACACCTTGAATAACAATAATAAAATTGTAATTTAAACGTTCCTTTTTTCTTAAAGGTAAAAGCGTCGCTCTTGGCCTTGTCAAGTATTGTCATACTATTCGTAACGATTCTATGTTCTATATTCGTTGATGATTACAAACAAGATGGATCATTTGTTGCTGCCACTTATGCTGGTTTGTTTCGAGTCACTTGGAGTTGCGGGATTGCTGGTCTGTTGACATCACTAGGCTTCGGTTATGTTCGTAAGTAAATTAAATACTTATATTTTTTAATACTTCATTTTAAATTGGATAATAAGTAAAATAAGGTATTGAACGTCTGATTCGTGTGTGTACGTATTTTATGAAAATGTCTAATTATTAAGAAAAATGTGTAGCCAGTTAATTTGATATAAAATGAAAGAGAATAATTAATATCTTGAATAAACTTTAGAACATTTAGATACATTGTGATTTTCAAATAAGTGAAGAAATATCATTAGATATCATTTTGTTAACCTTATATATATATATATATATATATATATATATATATATATGTATATACATATATATATAGAGAGAGAGAGAGAAACTAGTAAGTCATTGGATCAAAATACAGCTTTGAAACTTTAACTAAATTCATTTCTACAAATAGATTTTTTTTCGTTCCACCAAAACCAGAAATAAGTGTTTTCTCCAAGGTACAGAAAAAGATTTTTCTGTACTTTGGCGCTTTGACGATGATGAAATCACTATAGAAATTCGCATAAGCTACACTCGAAAATGATAAATAACAATGTATAAAATATTTTTAATCGGAAACATTTTTTGTGATTTGTGCGATGATAGTGAAGATGATAAGTAGAAAAAGTTCATTATTGAAAGGGAAATAATTTTTAAATATGATCGCAACACAATATAAATATTATGATACCAAAAAACTATTACTGATTTAATATATTTTATTTGGATAGCTATGATCAATGAAGTATTGACGTGGAAACCGATGACTGTACTAGGAAAATTGTCATTCTCTGCCTACTTAGTGCATATGCAGTTTCAACTAAAAGCTGTGGGCGAAACACGAACTCCAAAATACCTAACGTTGGTAACGTTGGTAAGTGAGTAATTCATCATTCTATTTCACAAATGGATTCTTTTTTCACTTCACAAACCACAAAGTATTTCTAGACAAAACATTCGATAAATAATGATTTACGAAACGTTTTTGAACAGAAGTTTTTTTTGAGATTTGTCAAGTAAAAGAAGAATTTCTTCCAAGGGTGAATCCACTGGCTCATTAAAATGTTATACTAAATGCATAGAAATTAGAGGAATTTTCCAGAAAAATAATTTTAATAAGAACTCTGTATCTAGAATAAGATTCTTTGACTTCTTAAATGGGTCCTTGCTCTTTGACTTGTCCTTGTACGTTACATTTTTGTACTTTTCAGATACATAACTCAATACCCGACATCGTTTTATCATTTTTCACAGCGCTTGTTCTATATTTGCTGATAGAAGCGCCTATTAAAAATTGTAGTCAAGAATTGATGAAGAGAAAACAAGTGCGGATTGAAAACAGCTCGAAAAGAATTACAAATGGACAACAGGTATTTCAGATTGATTTCTATAAGTCAAAAAATGTACAAATGTAATTATATGTGCTTTTTTAAATGTTTGAACATAAATATTTGTATGACTATATATATATATATATATATAAACAAATTTGGTTACAAAAGAATTCATACAAATTCATACTTTATAATTATGTGTGATAAATGGAATTTACAGGGAAGAAAAATAAGAAAATATATTTTTATGTTTATTAATATATTTTAGAATATGATATATTAAAATCAGGATAAATAAAAAAAATAACTACAGCATATAAAATTAAAATTCAAACTCAAAATTAAATTAAATTCAAAATTAAATTCAACATGCAGCATATAAAAATTTCGACCACTAACAATATAATCTAAAAGAGAAAATAAGTTGTAGGAACTATTATTTCTCTGAGTGTATTATAGGTTTTATAATTGTTTTCAACTGATCAGACATGTAATCTATTAGTTTTTTTTTTGTTAAAAATAGATTCATTTTGTTTCATTCCTCCTGAATATGTGTTTTTAACATATCTTTTACAGGACATGTAAAGACTACTCAAACTTTTTCAGTTACTTCAAATATTTTTCAGTTACCTCACAAAAATACTCGATAAAAATCATGTCTGGTAACTGTAGAATTATAGAAAAGTAGAAATTGTGATTATCAATTAAAAATAAACTCATATGTTTTTGTTCGTGGTTAGTTTGAATTTATTACAAAGTTAATGAAATGACTTCTTTTGAAAATTAATTTCCACATTAGCTGTATTTATTTCTTAATATCAATTGTGTTCATAATCAAATTTATTAAACAATTATGATAATATTTTATAATAAATAATATATAAACACATTAAGTATACATTTCAAATATATAGAATTTATGAATAATTATATATTTATTTATTTATGTTTACTACATGTATGGGTGAATAAAAATGCCAGTTTTATTCACAATGCAGTTCTGAAAATATATAATAATTCATCCTAAGAAAGAACTAATATAAATCATTTTTGTTGCAAATAAATCATTTTGATTATACTGATAATCATGTTGATTTATTGGAATTTGCTTCATTGTTACAGTACAGTTCTGACACTGTGGTTTAATTCGTTTTCATAAATTAATTCTTTTCCATCCCACAAGATTATTCTATATCTTGGTGCTCTGATGGTGATGGCATCACAATTGAATTACACATAAATATGTGTAAAAAATAATCAATAATGATTGATTTAACATTTTTGACCGAAAATATTTTTTGCGGTTTGTGTGGAATAAAAATAATTTATTTGGTGAAAGTGGATTTAGCCATAATGTCAGAACTGCATTATGCCTATTATCGAATGTTTGGCAAGAAAGAAGATTGAACTAATCAGAGGAAGAACGATAATTATTAGATTAATCAAAAGTTTGTTAATTTTTTGAAACAAAACAGTGAATTAAATAAAAAAAATTATATAATTTGTTTTCTAGAAATCAATATCTAAATTAAAAATAAATTTTCATTGTTTTTTTAGTTATCACATATATTAGTTTGCTTTTTTCATAGAACTCTGTGTTTCAGCTTAAAACATTCAAAACGCACTTCCGTTTTTTAACGTAATGCAATATCACAACCGTGAGATAATCGTACATTACATAAAGTGCATATTGTGTCACAGGCAGTTTCTTTAGTAATAATTTATTTCACAAGCTGTATTCAATAAATATATAAGATCATTAAAAGAATAAACAAAATCTATTTTCAATGGACAAATATCTAGTACCTACTCGTATAATATTTAAATTTTTCAACTGTTATTTTTTATTCGCTAACATCAACAATGAATTTCAAGGTTAAAATGAATTTGAGAAATTTCGGAATTTAATGCAGTTTTAAATTCTAAACGTGTTTTTTCAAATATTTGTAATATCTAATTACAATATTATATCCATTTTTTTATTATTAAATTGTAATAAATGTGTTTAATTAATAACTGAAAAAAAGAATAATCAGACATTTTATATACGGTAAGAACGCATCACGTTTATCAATTATATATTAATCAAATATGAGTTAGTTAGCAATCTCTTATATTGTCCTTTATTATTTCTTTTTGAATTGTTAATCATTAATATCTCAACGATCTCATTGAATTGTTATATCCCAACAATCAAATCATTACAGACATTTCTCATTTTATGTATCCTAGTGCTTTGAGGATGATGATATCGTCATTGAAATATGTATGAATGATAATCAAAAAATATTGATAATCAATTATTGAATATATATTTGATCAGCGAATTTTCATTTGTTTGTGAGGTGAATGGAAAATCCATTTGTAAAATGAAAATCCAATTCTTACATATTTTTTTAAAAAAAAGCTGATATTATTGCTGTTATCGATACAGATTCTTTTAAATCTTTTTTTTTGAATAGATTATGTATATATATTATATATATATATATATATATATTATATATATATATCTATATATATATATATAATGTACAAAAAAGATTTTGTTTAAATGATTTTGAAAAATATTATTTAAACATAGTTTTTATTAAACAAACCAAACATGCAAAATAATTTAATAACGTACATTATATTGTCGATTTTTAAAGTATATAATAATTTATTTCAAAGAAAGAATATAAAGATAAACATTATTTAAAGCAATTAGAGATTTAATTACACAAGAGATTAATTTTAAAACTATTCATATAATTTAAAGAATATGCTGGTCGATAATGTCGTTAAACATAAATGTTCGTTCTTAATAAATAATTTATTTCTGTATGTTTCCATGACTAATACAAACTGGTTGGGACAATTTTCGATTTATATTTAACATTTATTGTTCCAATTATTTTGAATAGTTGTGTAATTAGATATATATTTGAAAACTAGTTTTTTTCTTGCAAGCTGATATACAAATAGTTCATGTAAACTATTCGATTTTAATGAAAGTATATAGTAATATACTCAAACAGATGAATTTAATATTATTTATCTGGTAAATAGAATGAAGTTAATATTTTGAGAAAAGTGAAAAATAAAATTATATTTTTAACTCACAAATTTCTTGAAATTAATATTAGGACAGAAAAAAAATATTTTATAATTATAAATTATTCTAGATTAAGTAGTTTACTAAATAAATATTTTTTTCTTTTCTCAACAAAACTTTAGGTATATAATTGACGTTGTGTACCAAAGATGTATCGTAAGATTAAAAATGTTTATCGTACTTGAAAGTTTCTTACTTCATATGAACCTATAAAAGTTTTTATAACAATTTTAAGTATTGTGTAACCTTGTCCAACGTTTTATATATTTATTTTAGGTAATCTCATGATTGAAACTTAGTTCTATTGCTCATTTATCTCAAATTGTATTTTATAACACACTTTGCATATATCTTATTTATCATTTATGTATAACAAGTATTACTATTGGTATCAATAAAAGAACTATAGAGTAGATTAGAGTATTTTTTAGTAGATTTTTTCTATAATATAGAATTTACCAATATGAACTGAATATATATATATATATATATATATATATATATATATATATATATATATATATATTTAAATTATTTTAAGCAGATGTGTTTTCATCTCTAAATGTTTCATATTTCTGAACATATTTATTTTCATTAATATAGAGAACAAATTTATTATATATTAATACAAGATAGAAAATCATTTTTACGATTCATTTTTATTAGTATAATAATTAATATTCACTCTGAAAATTAATTACAAATGATTAAATTTAGAAAATGTTAAGTATATCTTTTTTCCAGGATTTATAGTTTATCTGCAATCCAAAGTTTATTTAGTTTGTCTTTAAACCATTCAGTTAATTAATTGTATCTGTAGTTGATAGGGAGCAGCTTATGTTTAGTTCCAAAATTCTTGGTTTCTTACCCATTTATTAAATGATTTGTAAAACCAATTAAACGGTACATATTGAATTAAGACAATAAAAATATATTAATTTTAACTGATGGCGATAAGTATATATATACTGCTACTTATCAATGATTTTCTAAATGCCTCTAAAATGTATTGTTATCCCTTCAGTGATATACATTTTATCTACAAATTCATTATTATTGATAAAATATTATTAGAATACATTACTTCCAAATATATTTATTTAATTCTGTCATGCATCTTAAGAATAAATTTTTTTTATTATTATGATCGTTATTTTTTATATTATTTTTTCTATTTTTTTCATATATTTTATTATATTTTCTTTATAATGTATTTTTTCACAAAAATGTTTTCAAAAATAATAATCGGTTATATTTATTCTTTTTATAACATTAAATTTGAAACCAATTTTATTAATGATACTATACAACGGATTCGTCTTTTTTAGATATTCTCTAAATTCGTTTATAATTGGTAAAGTAGGATTAGATATATGTATCTAATTCTGTCTAACGTAACAATTAATGTATTTCTTTCTCCGTCCGACTTGATAGATCATTAAATTTGATGAATACTAACGAAGTCTGACAAAACAAATATTTAATTTTTGTTTTAATATTTATTCTTGGAGCTGTTTTATTCTTAAAAACTGAATAAATTACTTATATATATATATATATATATATATATATATATATATATATATATATATATATATATATATATATATATATATATATATATATATATATGTATATAATATATATATATATATATATATATATATATATATATATATATATATATATATAAACTATAGATTTAAACCAAAGAATATTTTTGTTATAATACAGATTTCTATTATAGTTTTTACTTTAAAACTATTGAAGTAATCGTTAAGTGTCTTATTTTACTAAAGAGTACTTTACTTATATGATAACTTATTTTAAATTTGAAATAATGTATTTCTATGGAGTTATTATACACATTATTGAAATTTTATATTTTACATGCAGTTGTAATCGATATGTTACGATATATATATATATATATATATATATATATATATATATATATATATATATATAGGCTGATACAACTTAGGCTTCCACAAGAAAGAATTGAAAAAAAACGATTAAAAATAAACATGTTATCCCTCATTTAGTATTTTAGTTCAATTATATTTTAGTATTGAACTGGACTAAAATAAATAAATAGTAAATAAAAAATAACATGACTTTTCTTAACCGCTGCACCCCCTTTTAATACTTCCATGTGGAAGCCAAAATTGAATCATCCATATATGTATGATTCAATGGGGTCGCAGAGGTTAGGAAAAGTCATGTTATTTTTTATTTACTATTTTAGTTCAGTTCAATACTAAAATACAATGGGCTCCCTCACTGATCTCAAATATTGTAGTTTATAATTTTGATTTTTTTTCCTAATAAAATAAATTTTATATTATTTTTTTCGATGCCTAATAGATATGGAACGACTTTTAGTACGATATTTTTTTTATTATTATAAACAACTAAAAATCGTTTCAAATCACTTTTAAATATTTGAAAAGAGGTGTTCAATCTTAACAATTAGAACAGTGACTTAAGGATTTACGATTAGAAAGTGAAAAAACCTTGTCATATTTACAATGCAGGATACGCAGCAGCTCGTTTGAGTTAATGGTTAAGGATATATTTTTTTAAAATATATCAAACAATGTTCAGAAACATAAAATATATTTATAGGTGTGTGCCTATTTATTTGTATATATATATATATATATATATATATATATATATATATATATATATATATGTATGTATAATGAGCATTGAGGACATTAGTATTACTTTTCCTGGATTTCAGCACGAATAGCGCGATCGCCTACTGAGCCATAAGCTGATATTTTAACATATGCCGACTCTGGCTGTTGTCGGGGCAATTTCTGCCCCTAGGGACGGCCACCATACAGCTTAAAATTTTCTTTTTTACCATAGGATGATCAGAAACACCGTAAATTCGTGCAAAAAAAGGACATTAGTACTACCTGTAGCTAGCAATAGAATCGTTGAGTTCAGGCATTGATTGCGCTAGAGACCAACATTTTTCTTTCAGGATGAAATCCAGAAGCTCACTTATCACATAGAAATGTTTATGTAGAAAAATGCTCGTAATAAAAATGCTGTATACGGAATAAGAGTTTTTTATTCATTAAAAGCCCTTTTATTTCTAATTTGGCCGTGCACTGACATACATTTTTACCCGAACATTTATAAATTATTAGGAACCACTTTTGAAAGGTTTCTGTATTATTTGTTAGGTCAATAGTTTGTTATTAGACAAGGGGAAATATTAGTAATTTTGAAATTACAGAATCCAGTATTTCTGTATCCGATATTTTCTTGTTGTCGTACAGATTGTCATATTTTTATCAGTTAGAAATTTCAATTTAACAAATTACTTCTACTTCATGTGAATAAAACATTTTGTATAATTAAAATTTTCACCACTCGATAATTGATTATTAGGATCATTGGTTATGGGTAACTAAATATGTGTATATGGATAATTAAATAGTTTCATGACGCCCAAGCTAATTTGAATTAGGGGGCCCCATGTACAGTGTTGTATTACAGTAATGATTTTATAAAAGATTGGTTTCCCTTCCCCTGTTATCCGGGCTTCAGGCAATTGCCCTTTTTTCCCATGGGATAATGCGTCACTGATCGAAACATTTACAAATATATATATATATATATATATATATATATATATATATATATATATACATTAACATCGAAACTATTACATAAAAGTCCAAGAAGTGATTTTTATTCACGCCCTTATTAATGTATTCAATACTTTTTCAAATTCGAAGCATAATTGTATTTCTTTATTGCTAAATCTCAATTTGCGACAATAAATTATATTTTTATAATTTTTGATTTTCTCTTGTTTCAGTTTTAAATACTTAAAAAGAAAAAGAAAGGCCAGTCATCCGAATATTGAAATGTTCCTAGATAACTTTTCTTCGCTGAACATCACATCACTCGTGTATTCGTCAAGGTAAGTTTTTTTTTATAAAATTTTACTTTCAAATTGTTATTTGTAATGGAAAAAATAAATCTCTTAGGTTTCTATTGAGTTTCTAATACATAATATTTAAACGTTTTGTGTCCTTTTTTATTTAAAATCATTGTGTTTAGAAATGTAAAAATAATAAAAGTTTATTATGCAACATATATATATATATATATATATATATATATATATAATCAGTGGTGGGTCCAGTGGAAGGTAATATGGATAATTACCCCCTCATGGATCTTCATGTAGTAATGGTTGATATATGTAAGAATTCTTATTTTTTATGTAACTAGCGTTTATTGACACTAGGTGTAAGTTAAATTTTATCACTACAATGTGGATGGTTCAAGTATTTGGAACCACATTCGTGTATGTCCACCTTTTCCATTAATCAGTGACTCGTCGTGCTGTGCAACAACGATACAGTAGGAGAAAGCTTTCTGTGCCATTTTTTGATGAAGTATCTCAGTCACTACATTAAAAACACATGATATTCTTCAATGATAGTAAAAGGTGGTATTTCGCTTTTTCAAATCCATCATGAATGAAATTTCTCGCAAATTCCCAAAAACAATAACCATAATCTGAGATTGTGTAATAATGATGTTATATTGCCTTTGCGTTCTTCGACAGAGGCGATCCTAAATGATGCCACTACATTGATTCTTTTCGATATAGTCTTTTTAAATAAATAACCATTGTTTCATTTCCGGTACTCGATTTAAAAAAAAAGTGAAGGAAGTGTCATCACTAGTCTTGTACAGAACTTATTTAGGGTCATGCAGATATGTAAAATAATTGTTTTTGAAATGCTAGGCTTTGATTTTATTTTTATATCTTATAAAACTTGTCTTCATTAAACCAATTGCTTCAGAAATGATCGTTTTTGCTAGTACACTTTCACGTGAGCCAGTCTTTGGCGAATTCTCTTTTACAAATTAATTTTTGTTTCATACCGAAATCAAATAATATCTTGATACTGTGCTTGATGTTTATTTTCGTACTAAATAGTAAAAGAATATGTTAAACTGTTTCGTCTCGAAAGACAATTTATCACAGTAAAATTCTAATACCGTGACTGAATTCATGTTCACAAATGAATTATTTTTGTTAAAAATGTTCAATAAATTGTCAATGATCATTTTTTATTGTTGCTTATTACGCATTTTAATAGTGATTCCATCGTTTTCAGGAAAAAAATGTTTCTGGGATAAGAAAATAACTTATTCGTGAAAGCGAGTTTCTGCTTACTGTTAGAGTAAGAACTGTTGTTTTTTTTTGACAGTTTTAAGTTTTTGTCTGATCTTGGCTATTATTCTCTGTATTTTTGTGGTGAGTTATGGAGCCTTGAAATTGAATCCCTATTATCTAGACTTTAATATGTATTTTTGGCAATCTTGCTTTTAATGTGTCATATCTTGACTTCCTCGCTTGGAAAATTTTCAAAAAACCTAGTTGACCTTGCTATGTAATAGAAAGATCATCCTCTCCCTTCCCGTTATATATATATATATATATATATATATATATATATATATATATATATATATAAAGAACTGTATTTTGATGAATTTTCTATCTAAACAAAATACTTTAACCGCTTCTACTAGCTATGCAGTACGATAAGGGAAAATAACGAATACACTACCAAAATATTGTTTGATATTTGTTGAATTTTTACCTTTTTATCAGACAATTAATGGAGTACCGCTCGAATTAGTCATTTTTAAAAATTAGAGAGACTACGCTAATTTATTTCATGATAACTTACACAAAACTAAATATAAGGAAATGATTTTTTAGTACAACAGATCATTGACAAATAACTTAGCGTCAGTGTTAATTATCAATTCATGTTTGAACACGATTATAGGGTTGGACATTTTTGGATCTTACCACGTATGCCGTTTTCAACAGCATGCCACCTTGTCACATATATATTTTTTTCTGAAATGATCCTCAAATATAGACATGATTTGCTGTTGAATTAACAATGGGATTCTCGAGATTTCGCCGCAACAATCATGAGAATTTCTTAGTCACACATTGAGGAGTGACTTGTTGTTGTTTTACTTATATACCAATTCTCAAGAGGTATCACATTGTCCAATATATTATATGTTCTGTCGGTACCGGTTAATGGTCTTTGGTCCAGTTGAAACTTATTATATTATTATACCTTGACTAGGAATTTTGGGGTGATGTGTATATGTATATATATATATATATATATATATATATATATATATATATACACGCTTACAATAAAGTTAAACTGTTTATAAAGTAATTATATGCATTTTGTTTATTTTTATTTTATTCCGGCGAGATATTCCTGACTAGAGTGTTGAAATTTCGAATCGTAAATTCACAAACAGGTGTATAAAACCGTGTCAAAAATATTGCACATTAGCATATTTCGGAAGTGAACGAAATGAGTGTCGTATATCAAACGGGAAAGGAAATAAATCCAACTATGAAAATATAAATTAAATGTAGCGACATCGAACGCACCCCCGTCACAGAACAGTGTAAGGGTAGAGCGACATGCGCTCTACAATAGTACACTATCCGTCATGCGTACGGTGGCGAAATATTTTCCAACAATAATCAAGCGTATTTTGTATACAGCATTCTGCAGTCAGTGTTTCTAGAAGATCTGTATGCGAACGATGTGCGAATGGCGTCAGCCGTAGAGATATTATTGTTTCTGTGTTTGAACGCATTTTAAATGTGTCGTGAACAGACATTGTTGCTAGCTAGAGAACCGGATTAAATAGAGAACATACTCGAGCGTAACAGTAGTACAGTAATAGAGATTAGTCTAGAGAGATATTAATTCGGTTCGATTTTTTGTTTTGTAGTTACATTGTATTGTAGAGTTTTGTTTCCATTTTCTTAATTTCATTTCATTTGAACCACTCTGTTGTTTATTTTCATGGTGCATTGATTTTCGTTCTGTTTTGACAAGTGGAGTTCTATTCTCTCGATACGTCATCATTTGTTTGGCGCTTGTGTTGTAACCACTACGAAATATTCGAATGAAAATATTTGATCACGAAATAAATCGGTTGTGTGGCAGCTGCTGATTTGTTCATTTTCCTTCATAATATTGATGTTGACGTATCCATTACATTTTTCCAGCAACAATGATAGCTGGATCGGACCATTTTCTTAACGGTAAGTCAGCTGGCTTGATGTTTGTCTACACTCTTTTTTTTCTTGCTTCGGCTCCAGCTGTCACGTACACCAAATTTTCAATGCTTTTCCACAAATCGCACGTACATTGCACCGTATTCAAAATGTATAAACACTGATATTGTATTTGTACACATGCACAACACGAAAAAACGTATAAAATCGCATCGAATCGCAAAACATAAATGAAAAATATAAAAATGTAAACATCAATTGATATATAACATTGGCAAGAAGTTTTTCAGCAACGTATTATTATACATATGCATCGTTTACAAGAAAATCTCAAGAAAATACTGCAAAAAATTCGAAACCTATAATATTTTTAAATTAAAATCTCTTTCATTCCCAAGTTACCTACTTTATACATCCATCAGTTTATTTGACTTATTTTAGTTGATTTTTTATCCAATAATATTTTTTAATAAATAATGATAACCAAAGTATTAAGTTATATCAGCACAATCTTCGTAACAAGACTAGTGTCTGAAGTTTGTGCAATCATAGAAACTGATAAAAAGAATATATAACAAATAGTAGATTTGAAAATTAGTTTTAATCCGCATGAACCTTTTTAAATGTTCCAAGAAGTATTAATACGAGTAAAAGCGATCTGAAACAAATATGTTGGTACAGGATAGATGCATTAATTTCCAACAATAGTTCAATTTACATAAAATATAATATTTGTAAATGTTTTGAAAATTTAACGATTTAGATTTATACAAACAATAAGCATAAATCTGTCCTCTTTTCGATTATCTATTATAATAGAATAAGTTCCAAATTTTATCTGAATATATATGAATTAGACCTTAACCAGAAAGTAATACTTATATATATATATATATATATATATATATATATATATATATATTACGTAGAAAATAAAACAATTAAGTATAAGTACTAAAATGTATTAAAAAACTTCTATTTACATTTTATAAATTAAAAATATTCCATTCATTAAATAGATTAGAATGCAAACTGAAAATTAATATTAAATTGTCTGATAGTTTTCAATATAAAACTTATATACATATATATATATATATATATATATATATATATATATATATATATATAAGCATATAAAAAAGTTATTTTATTCAAAAAATGTATTGAAATAAAAACCAACAATAAAAACCATATAAAATTATTATTAATAAGGCCATATACTTGTTATCATTAATTAAAAATTAATTCAATATAAATTGCACTTAAATAAAAATCAAGCATTTCTTGATTTAAAATGTAATTATATCATTTTTATACACCAATTAAAAATGAGACAATTTATCAACAATATAAGAAGGTCTTGTAATGCCACATCATTAAACCGGTCAAAAACTTGAAAAATATATCACTTTTGAAGAACAAAAATTTAAAAACACCGCCAAAGTAACGACAAATCGATTGTTTCAATTATTTGACTTATTGATCTCATCTTTACTTTTAGTACAAAAAAGTTATATAGAATGAGTGAAATTATAAACATGTGTTATTTGTGGGTTATATGAATTTATTTTTATTATCAACAATACATTTTTTTTAAATATTTAAAATGTATTTTATATACTCTAGTAATAAATGGTCATTATTATATGAGTTTTTATTATTTATTCAATTCATTTTTATGTATTTATTACATAAAAATATTGATCAGTTCTTTATTTAATATATATATATATATATATATATATATATATATATATATATGTATAATGTGTATATATATATATATATATATATATATATATATATATATATATATATGTATAATGTGTATATATATATATAAAAGCGTAAAAATGAAATTTTTCGCAACGTGAAGATAGTTCAAGGTCAGTGAGCGCCAATTACGAAAATAATTAATGTAGAAATGTTAATTATTCCACGTATCATACAAAATTAACCGTATTTCATGTTCATGCCATGTTTTTCATTGAATATGTATAGAAACTTAACAGTCTTTTCATCACGATTGACAGGTTTCATCTGCAAGAATTTTATTTCACTTTTTTCAGAGCATAAAAAATCCACATACTAGAATACACACGTACACATATATATCAGAAAATCTTAATTAAATCACATTTAATAATCTGAAAGTACGAATTGGTCAATGTATATTTTATTTAAATCGGATTAATTAATGTATTGAAAGTAGTTAATTGTAAAAATAATCTTTTATGGTATTCCAATCTGCAATAAATTGTGTTCGGTATGATTTTTTATAGTTTAAGCACACATACAGTTGTAATATTATTTTTGATATATTTTTTATTTTAGTTGTTATCAAAGATTAGTTAAATTTTAGATTGGATTGTAATTAGAGGCTTTTTAGCTTCAGCCTTGCAAATATGTTTAGAATAGTTTTAAATGTCTATTATATATATATATATATATATATATATATATATATATATATATATATATATAAATATGAATATAAATGTATTCTACAGGAAATATTTATTAAAAATGGTACTTTGAAAAGGTTAAGTTTTTATCATTATTTGTAATCTTTTTTAAACAAATCGGTAAAAAAAAGCATCATGTAGAGAAGCATTATTATAAGAGATTCTTCTCCTTATCAATCTACAGATTGGTTCGTTGGCATTCATTTGAATTGTAATTTCTTGGAAAATCTGAAACGTTATGCTGTTTTCGTTCTTGTTGCGTTCTGTATCCTACACCGTCAACCAATTAAATAGTATATCATCTTTTAGAAGCAATTTCTTGTTTCTAAGAATAAAGAGATTTCGTTTTTCTGACAACTCTTCCATCACAATCCAGTTCTGACATTAACTTGATTCAGTTTCATAAACGAATTATTTTTCCATCGCGCAAACCTGTAAAAAATTTCTGATCAAAAATGTTCAATAAAGCATAAACATTAATAGTGATTTATTTAACATTTATTGACCAGGATATTTTTTGTAGTTTTTGAGATGAAAAAATAATTCTCTTGTGAAAAATTTTCATGTTTCGAAGAAGCTGTTGAGATTATAGAACGAGTCGTTTGCACCAGCGATAATTCGATTTTATTAAACATGCACAAATTCCTATTGTGTTATACAAGATGCATCAGAAAATAGAAACTTTAATAAAAATATAATAAACTAATATATGATACAAGCAAGGGGTTGATGACCAACAACTCTTGTTTTTTTCTTTCCCTTTTACCAAATATTGAATATAAATTATATAAAAGCATATAATGAGCTGACAGGTCAGTAAACGCTATTTTCATGGGAATTCTAGCACTAAAGCTTTGCTGACTGATCTGTGAAAACCGACCTAGTCGAGGGGTTATAAAGATAGGTCTGCACTTAAACGAAAATCCCCAACCCAGGGATACGAATGTATTATTTCAGTAGTGTAAATCGTAAGCTTCAGACCTTGATGCACTGAATGTAAGAGAACACAGGTCATCCAGTTACGAAATATTAAGTTTAATTCAACATATAATCATCTAAAGTCTTTATTTTGCAATTGAAAAAAGTTATCAGACTGAAAAAGAGATTAATGAATATCTAGGATAATAATTTAGAAAAAGTTTTTAAAAAAAACACACTTTGAATCTTTTAAGCATTTGTTTAGGATACATTGAACAATGTAATTTTTATTATGAAAAAGAATAACATTTGAAAATACAAAGCAGATCGATAGATTTTTTTAAAAAAATATAAATTTTAGAACAGATTTTTTTATTTCGAACATAGAAGGTCCATAAAATGAAAAATAATAATTAATTATTTAATATCAGTTTTTTTATACGGTTTGAAATTCCCAACAGTTCATAAACGGTTAAGTAGAATAAATTCGGTAAAATATTTTATCTAGGAGTGTATTTTCATAATGACATATTATTATTATAGCTTAGAATAATAACAAAACTACTAATTTGCTGTAAATACCTGCTCTCTCTATTATCGATGATATTAATATATCAATAAATTATAAATGCGGCTACACCTTTTTACGGTGTTATTTTATTTATTGATTGTACGCGACGCTACTCAATCGGAATGACATGCTTTATAATACTACTGTATAAAATTAAAAGTTTATTTATTTATATATTTTTTTAAAAAAAACAAACAAGCTATAATATTTTTAAACCGAACGTACAAACAGTATTGTAAAAACGTTAATTACGTTTCGTGAATGCTTTTGTCGAAACACATTTGACCGATAAGTCGTCTCGTTATCATGTTTTTTCTCTATTATTCCGCTTTTGAAAGAAGTAAAGTAAAAACGTAGTTTCGCCTCCTATTCAAATGTATATTATCTCTAAATGCCATTATCTCGAACATTACAGTTACACATGAAATACAAACGGGACACATTAATGTATAATATTTGCTCATGCCTTTGCTAATAGTAAACATCCGTTTCGGCGATAACGTAGAGAGACTTTTCGACTATTGAGAAAAGTTTCGAATGGCTCAAAATAACTATTTGTCTGATGAAAACTAATCTCAATTAGAACAAATTAAAACGTACGATATTAGTTTCTGTTGGTTAATGGTCTGTTTCGTTGTAGGAAAATAAATGGATTGTATTAATAGTAGAAACAGTTTTGTTTCGGATTAAATTAATTGATTAAAATGAAGACGGTTTCTAGAATTAATGCTCCTCATGTTTTATATATATATATATATAAAGTTGGTGCAAAAATAATTGCGGTTTTTATATATCGAGTATAAAGACATATATCAGTTGAACATTATCTTTATTAATCAAAATAAAAATCATTGGCCTGTACACATTTCTCCCAACGGGCAACAAGGTTGTTTATTGATACAAGATATAATTCTGGAATCCTGGAATTAATTCTTTGAAAACGTTCTCTCGTAGGAAATTACTCAAATGTTATTAAAAATTATAATCTGTCGGAGGCAGGTCCGGAGAATAAGGTGGTTGAGGTAAGGTTTCATAACCCAGTTAATTTTTTTTAAAGTCATTTGTGAGACGTGTGGTAGGGCTTTGTCATGAAGAAGAATTGGTCCTCTTCGATTGACTAATGCTGGCCGTAAACTATGCAACTTCTCTTGCAATTTTGTTAATTTATTGACAGTATTTTTCTGCTGTTATTGTTTCATCAGGATTTAAGAAATTGTAGTGAATGATGCCGACTACCAAACAGTGACCATAATCTTGTTTTCATGAAGCTTCGGTTGGTGGTTGGTTATTGAGATTTTAGGGCGCTTCGATGAAGCTTCGGTTTAGGAAACTATTTTGGTGCTACTATTCGATCTAGCTACTGTGATGAACGTTTCCCATTGTTGTAAAAATCCACTTTTCATCACATGTGACAATGCGATGAAGAAAGGGATCGTTTTTGTTACATTATCCAGCTTTTTTGTTTTCCTAATTAGGGTCAAATGTCGAACAACTGTTGAATAATCAACGTTGAGTTTTTTATCATCTTTCGAGTTGTTTTACTTAGGACCTCTCCAATAATGATTCTTAAATCATTATTGTCTATAGCTGAAAGACGTCCACGACCCTCCTCATCATCGAGGCTTCGTTTCCATCACGAAATTTTTGGAACCAGTGTTGAGCTATACGTTCACTAATTGACTCTTTGCCAAAAACAAATTTGATATTTCGAGCAGTGTACGTCCCCATTTAAACTCGTACATCATAATCGCGGGAATTTGCTTTTTTCCATGACTAATTTAAGTTTATATCCAACAATACTAAAGAATGAAAACAGTAGACATAATCTGAAATCAGTAGTGATAATTTCATTGTTTACAATGATGCATCACATGACTATAAAAAAAGATAACGAAACTAGAAAAATTAACGTCAAACTTAAAATGATAAAAACCGCAATTATTTTTGCACCAATCTATAATTACATATATTCGATAATTATATATATATATATATAATTATCGAATACACGATTATTTAAAAAATGATCAAATATTAGTTGCTCTATCCTTATTATTTAAAAAGAATCAGAAATATAAGATTAAAGTATAAAGGCACACAACAATATAACCTAAATAAAACATGCATAAAAGATCTACATTGACAGCTAATATCCACCTGAAGATGTCTGAATACACAAAAAACGGTAGTGAGGAAAAAAACAATGAAAAAAAACAGTAATCTAAAGGAGAAGAAATGAACAATTCATTGAATTGTCTGTCGAAAGAATAAAAATGTACTCTGAAAGATTTTCATGTACCTCATATCGCTCTGATGATATGATATCGAAATGCATATAAGCATCAGACAAAAATCATCATAAGCAGCAATTTAATCAGAAAATTTTATGTTTTGTACGATAAATGAAAGTTCATTCGTGAAAGTAAACTCTTGTTTTCATGTACGTTGAACTTTAATTTTACGAACAAAGATGTTAACAATAACTTGAACAGCTCTGTTTTTTGCTTGTTGGAGTTACAGAAACTTCATAATATATATATATATATATATACATACATATATATATATATATATGTATATATATATATTTATATATATATATATATATACATACATATATATATATATATATGTATATATATATATTTATATATATATATATATATATACATACATACATACATATCGTAAGTAAATTGCGATTTGCTCCGCCGTCAATCAAAATCCAAAGCAGAACCTCTACTCCGAGCTCTGTATACCTGAACTTGTCCGGATCAAAAATTGTAAGAGTGAGGATGAAGGTGAGAGTAAAGGTGTGGGTAGAGGTGATATAATTTTAATTTTATTAATCAGGATATATATTGACTAGTCAAAGTCGGATTTTGACTGATGGCAGCCGGGTAAAGTCGGACTTTGCCGGCAACATATATATATATATATATATATATATATATATATGTATATAATGCGAAGTTTCTGTAACTCCAACAAGCAAAAAACAGAGCTGTTCAAGTTATTGTTAACATCTTTGTTCGTAAAATTAAAGTTCAACATACATGAAAACAAGAGTTTACTTTCACGAATGTACTTTCATTTATAGCACAAAACAAAAAAAAATTCTGATTAATATTGCTGCTTATGATGATTTTTGTCTGCTGCTTATACGCATTTCGATGCCATATCATCAGAGCGATATGAGGTACATGAAAATCTTTCAGAGTACATTTTTATTCTTTCGATAGATAATTCAAAGCATTGTTTATATACATACATACATATATATATATATATATATATATATATATATATATATATATATATATATATATATATATATATATACAATATGAATTTTAATAAAACTAGAATGATCATAAATCTCAATCTCAAATGAATTATTCGAATATCGTTCCTTTTTAGCCGCGTCATATATCTCTATTCAGATTCGAAATTATTATAGACGATTAATTATGACGAATATTCCGATATACTTGGACTTGTATCGTTCGAAACTACACGTTTTTCTTTTATTATTATTATTTTGAAAGCCTGTCGCCAACAGTCTAGTGCCGTCTAGTCTTGCACGACATCAAACAAACTAGTGTATCGTACGTTTCTTGTTAAATATTATTTTATTTCTTTTTTCACCGATTCTGCGAAAAATCTCACGGGTTTCTCGGAAGAAATGTCACGTGAAGCGATTACGTTCGAATGAAAAAATAAATAACCTTTTTGTATGCATATTGTGTGTGTTTCTTTTTTTTTTCACTTTTAATTTTTTATAAGATGTTAGTGTGCTGCTTTGTACGTTTTTTATTTAAGAGTTTCGTTCACAAATAGTCATAAATAAATATTATTATTAACTGAATAAGGAATATGGTTGACATAAAAACCAAGTCTAGCCATATATTTGAATAAAAACGGATGTAGAATACAAATGATAAGCTATTTTTCCATGTTATTTTATTGAAATATTTGTATGTATATATATATATATATATATATATATATATATATAAATCGTATCCTTCAGAAATTTGTCTAAACATTTTTGATAAATATGTATTCGCTTGGGTTATTGTTCAGTTATCAGCTTATGCGGCACAAATCTTACCGATAGTTTTTTCATATTTAATTTTTCAGTTATCTTTGCACTGTTTCATCCCCTGTTACAATGGACTCAAGTAGTGCATTTGGACCTGGCTTACGAAGTTCTAAAAATGAATGTGCACAGACTATATCATGCTGACGCTGAACGATCGATAGAAGTTTGGGTACCCACCTGACCTTATTTATACCTAAATTATCATGGAGAATTCGACACATAGTTGTTTGTGAAATATTCGATATCCTTGACGATTGTTTCACTTTTAAGCGACGGTTACTAAGTATCAGGTCTTCGACAAGTGCAACACGATCGAACGTGTGAGCACTTTCATACCGGGACGCAATTCATCTTCCAGTGACTCTTCTCCCATCCGAAATCTCTTACCATGGAGTATGAAGGGGAATCTTCCCCCGCAACTCCATCTAATCATTGTTATATTTCATGCCGTGTAACCCTTCCCCCTTTCTTCTGTCAGAAACTTTATTGTCGCACGATACTTGATTTTGGTTACTTGTGACATTGTTAAGAACAGGTCTTACTCTTATCGCTGTCACTATAGGACTGATCAAGTTACAATCTTGACATTTTTATTAAACGCTTCTAAGAGACATGAATCTACCACACTGCACGTGTCGCATGGGCAAATGTTTTAGCCCAAGTATATATGGCGCTACCCGTGTATTTTTGTGGTCTGTGCGGTGAAAAAGAATCCATTTTTGAAAATGTAATACAGTTTTAAACTATTTTTAAAATCAAAAACAATACATTCATTATTATTACACCGCTATATATATATATATATATATATATATATATATATATATATATATATATATATATATATATATATATGTGTGTGTGTGTGTGTGTATGTAGTGTGGTTTTGCTTTCTTGTCTGTACGCAAACATACTTATATATTCTCAATTCGCCTCAAAGTGTAAAACATTTAATATAATATTAAAATATCTTACATAATTGATAATTTCATATTCCGGCAGTAACAATTTTATTAATTCAATGTTAGATTTTTTATCAGCAGTACAGTCAGTATGATATATATATATATATATATATATATATATATATATATATATATATATATATATATATATATATATACTTGTGATAAATCGCCTCCCAGAGTACACGAAACATTAGGTATGCATATTTAATTGGTAGTTGCGTGCATATTTAGTTAGTAATAATTTAGTGTGGGTGAAACCTTTGTTTAAACTACGTATTCTGTATGTGTAATTATATTATGATAAATGCATTTGATATCTGGGTCTGTGCGTTCGAATACGACTGTGCTTGGTGCGTGTACGAAAGGAGGTAAATGAAATTTATATTTTTACCTTTGAAATATATACATTAAAAAATAGGTGGTTATTTTTAACGCTTTTTATGAACATTTCTCGACACATGTACGTTTTTGGCTCGGTGCGATATTGTTCATTTTTTTTTTCATATCGGCTTCTGTATTTCGCGTGCCAGCCTTTATGTCTTATTATATGACATATCTGGGTTTCCCGTAACGTTTCAAATTGTGCATATTTCCATGTGAAAGTGTCGTTCGATTTTTATGGAAATCCGAGAAGGGAAACTAATATTTCTGAATATTTTTACATTGATACATGGGCTAGGGTGCATACCATTACTATAATTAATCTATGCATTGAATGTCAATAGCACGAGTATTTAGTATAAATTACGGATGGATTTTTTTTAAACTAGGACAAAACTGAGGTCCCGTTCGGAATTCAAACGCTTGTAGCTTTGAATGAGTTCAACATTTGTTTATTTAAACGTTTTGTGAAGAAAAGGCAAAGGAATTGTTATCAGAATTGAATCACACATTTCCTAATCCATTATAACAATATATATGTCTGTATATATATATATATATATATATATATATATATATATATATATATATATATATATATATATATATATATATATATCCGTAGATATAATAAATATAGAGTGATATAATTTATAAGTTTGTAATTTTTTTCCGAATAGAAAAGTAAATAGAAAGTAAATTGACTTTCTTTCTGTTTATTTCATTGTGTCAAAAGTTGTTAATAAATTTTATATATATATATATATAAATTGTAGATGATAGTTTGATAGCTTTCCATTAAGAACTGTATAATCTTTTTCCTTTAATATCTATGTAAATACTTTTATCAGTAATGAAAATTGAATAAATGTAGTGTTGTAGATACAAATTAATTATTTAAAACAGAGAGGGAGATTTGACAATCAATGAAATGCGATATCTTCATCTTGCTTATCAACAAACTTGATATTTATTGATTAGAACTTATTCTAAGTCGTTAGAAGATATATAATTTGTTGTTGTCTGCATCTTTACCTTCGTTACGCTTGTTTTCACTGTAAAAGTTCTATACCTACAGAGAAATTTATGAATTCCGCATAATCTTCTATTAGGAATTTTTAATCTGAAATTATCTGATTCTCTTTCTTCTTCTTTCTTATATATATATATATATATATATATATGTATTTATGGATATGTACATGTATAAAGAGAGAAAGAAAGATTATTGTTGATCATTTGTTAAGTGATTCGACAGATTTTGTTTGCAGAAAGTGTTCTTTTCTAGAGACAAAGCACTTTCCTAGAGCTTAAACCACTAATGGTGAGAATTTAGTTATTTTTAAGAAATTCTACACAAATTTAATTAGATGGCAAAATGATGTATCATCGGATATCAAGAGTACTTAGTAAATGAAGCTGCATTTTTAATTTAAATTCATTTAGTTTACCGTTTTCAGTGGTAGATTAGGTAGAGCATTTTGTGATAAAATAGAACATATTTTATGTTTACATTAAACGAATTTTCATTAACTCATAAAAGACAGATTTAAAAATTGAAATAATTCTCATTTTTGTAAAAATATGTGAAAAGAATAATTTTTTTTTAAAGATACATAGAATTGTTAACTTTTATATATATATATATATATATATATATATATATATATATATATACATGTATATATATATATAGAATGAGAGAGAAAAAGAGAGAGAGTGAAAATGGTCTCAAAAGAATATTCTCACAAAGTTTCATAACTTTGTTAGTCTTTTTCATCTATTGAATAAAACCTTAATCTTAATGTGAAAAATCGAATAGTTCTGTTGAATATTATTGTAATCTATCTTTCATAATCAAAGTAGATATCATCATTTCTATACTCACATTAAATATTGATCGGTTAAATTCAATTTTTACTAAAAACAAAGATGATTTTTGGTAGAAATACAGTTTTGCTACACTGATTGTATTCACTTTCACAAATGAATCATTTTCTCATCGTAAAAGCCATTTCATTAAATTTTCATTATGGTTTGTGGGATGAGAAAATTAATTCATTTGTAAAGGTGGATGTTTTGTATATTTTTCTACTTTACATTTTTTTAAATTTCAACCACGTTCATCGACATTCCCTTTTCAAGATGCTTGCATCTCACAGTTTGCGAAATTTGAACATAAGAAATATTGATTTCTTTATACTTATAAGATAAAAAAATGAGATTATTTATAAGATGATCTGACATATTAGCTGATCCCAAGATGAGCAATTAGAACGGTACTTAATCCCGTTATCGATATTCCGTACATTTCACAAAATATCACACCGCGTTTAAAAATAGCTCGGACGAATCGTACAATAAGTTCGAAAACTATCGAGAACGACAAACAACAACAAACATTGGCACGAAATGTAGGCGATCAATCATTTTCCCAGTCATATGAAATACAGATTTTTTGCGTAATTTCTCATCGTTATTGGCATTATTTTCCATCGTAAATGTCCGTCGTAAATTTCCATTGTAAATGGGGAGGAACTACATTTAAAAGAAAAATTGTACTTTGTCGAATTACTCGTTCGGTTCGGTAATATTTGTTTAGTGGGAAAATTGTAAAAAAACTACATCTACGACGCACTCATCGCAAACACAATCACAAAACGTGCACCGATGCGTAAATCAATAAACAAACTCTATCATCGTTTCTTTAATAAACGCCTGCGACATAAATAACCGAACTTACGCATCGGTTAGCCTTTACAACAACTTACACGGCGCACAGAACATTGTCATACTTATCGTTTTCCGATTTATTGCTCAGTAATACGGCGTCACTCGCCCGCAAGCACCCGGAGACACTTGAACGTCGACGTAATGTCAGTGGGTGGCGGAGGCCCGAATGTACAAATTTGCACAGATATGTATAACGGCGACGAAATGTCATTATTTCAAATGTCCTTTCCGGGGGATCAATTTAACTAATGTCGAAGTGGGTCGAGTTACATTCAACCGGATGTCACCGTATTTAACGTTCAATTCCTATTGCGGTTTATCTCGTACCGTTCATTTGACTACATCTGTCCGATTGAAGGACGATCGGTTCGAGATGATGCGAATTTGATTTTTATTCGCACTTCTCTCACTCAGACATCTTGTTTGCCCAATCAAAGTTTTTTAAAGAGAGAAAAATAACAACACTTTCACTACCGAACGTGTCACTCCCACACAAACTACATAAAACTTTTCTGATCAAATGATGTTCGATGATTTATTATTGATCATTTGGATTGATCGTTTGTTGCTTAGATGGAGATCCTCTTATCCTCAGAGCACTAAGTTACATAAATTGCGCGAGAGTGACAAATTTACATGTAGAAGTGAATTTAACCACAATGCCAAAAACTACTGTGACAATTATTTATTATTGTATAAAAATGTGTTGAAATTTTTGAGATCGATTTAATCTACGAGGGTCGTTTGATAAGTTTGCTACGTTTATATCATATGGCGCCACTATTTATTTGGTAACGTCACGGCTATCAAGTGTCATATTCCAAACTAGCATAGCGAAATTTCATCCGAAACGACGCATTCACGTTCTACAGATGTTTGAAGCGAGCATTGCAGCAGTTGCTGCAAAAATGGAAAAAAACGATCAGGTCTTTTTGCGTCGATTAGTTACCGTGGGTGAAAGATGGATCTACCACTACACATCTGAATCGAAGTAGCAATCAAAGATCGATGAACGTGCGCCAAAAAAGACGAAGACCGTTTATTCGACTAAGAAGATGATGGCCAGTTTTTTTCTTTTGGGATTTCCAAGGAATCACCCTGATTGACTACTTAACGAATGGAACAACGATAACAGGAACTTATATGCAACATTCTTGGACCGTTCGAAAGAAGAGCTGAAACAGAAACGGCAAGATTGGCGCTTAAAAAAGTGCTCTTTCACCAGGATAACGCGCCTTCCCAAAAATCGACCGTCGCAAAGGCAAAATTGCATGAATTAGGCTCTTAGTTGATTTTTCATCCACATTATTCTCCGGACTCGACCTCTTGCTGCTTCTTCCTGTTCCCAAACATAAAAATTTGGCACAATGTGAAGAAATTCTCGTTGAATGAGGATGCGAACCCCGCTGTCAATACGTATTATGCAAATTCGCTGCACCAAGTGCATAGGCCTCAATGAAGACTGTATTGAGAAATAAAATCGAGATTTTTCAAAAAAAAACGATGTTTAACTTGCTTTTTACCATATTTATCAAACGACTCTCCTACTAGTTTCACAAATTAATTATTTTTCAGTCCACAAACTACAAAATAATCTTCTGATCACTAAATGATTATTGATCATTTCTGATTGTTACTTATATGCATTTAGATAGTAACGCCATCATCCTCAAATCTTCAAAGTACATAAAACTCATCAATCAGGTATTTTTCACCCTTAATGGCTGCGCGACTGCAGCATTATGAATAGCGAGGTGTCTCTTTAATCTTTTCATTGTGCTTTCTAAGTTTTAGTGTTGAGATTGTAAAAATTCGAGCATTGTCGTACACAGAAATTCAATAGAACTGTAAAAATAAATACACCTTTCAAAACAAAAAATATTAATTAATAATTTTGAAAGATTAGACGCTTTCATGTTGCAAGTAAACGTTTCTTTTTTAACTAGATCCGATCGTTTATTATATTCTCGAATTTGATTGTATTTTTGCAGTGGAAACGTACTAACCAATAAGATTGATAATTTTTTTAAAAAAAATAATATTTTACAGATATACCCGCTTCGAATTTCACCGTGCATAGATCCACTACCATGTCTGTTATTTCGCCTGAATGATTTTTATTATGGGCGATGTGTTTTTACATCTTTTGTCTTACCAATTCATTCCACAACTTATCAATTCATGTTTAAATATAAAGGGCCATACAGTTTTATATCTTACTAGGAATATCACTTTTAACTTTATTCATCATTTACAATGTGTGGATATTCGGAAAATTGAATTAATACATTTAATGTTTTATAAAACACTATCAATCAACCTATTTTCATAAATGAATTCAATCTTGACATTAGAAACCATAAAAAAATCTGGTCAAATGTATTCAAT
Source organism: Acanthacorydalis orientalis (assembly GCA_034766995.1). NCBI lineage: Eukaryota > Metazoa > Arthropoda > Insecta > Megaloptera > Corydalidae > Acanthacorydalis > Acanthacorydalis orientalis. The sequence continues at coordinate 40,458,605 of CM068318.1, read as the reverse complement.
TTATAATTGTTGATCACTTCTGTCTGATACTTATGCACATTTCAATAGCGAAACCATCATCTTCAGAGCATCAAGGTATAGGAAAGTTAAATTTTATGTACATTAATCCTCTGAATACGATGGCAACGCCATCAATATGCGTATGAGCAACAATAGGAATTGATCAGAGATGATTTATTAAACATTTTTGAGCAGAAAAAAATTTTTGTTGTTTGTGAGGTGAAAAAACAATACATTTTTGAATGTGAATTTAACCGCAGTGTCGAAACTATATTGCGATACGTTTTATATTTATGAACAGTTTCAAAGCTGCTGAAATAGAAACAAAACATTCTTGAAAATTGCATTCTCTACACATTTATGAAATTGACTTGCAAGTGCACAGGCAATATTAAATATCCCACCAGAACAACATAACAAAAACTAATTCATTTATATTGACCGTTGCTATGACGTTTCTATCTTAAATCAACAACCAGTGCGCTCGTTCAATAATTGATGTGTTATTTTAATGCATCTGACCAATAGTGACACGAGTAGTTATTAAATGTACACACAAACAATCGACCGCACTGTAGGTATGGATATGAGTGTGTATGTGCATGCTTTTTACCGGCTCTGATTAAATAATGGAAGGAAATTGAAAAGGCAAATGTGTTTGCGAACACCGTTGCGTTTTGATTTACTACATTTTTAAACGAAATGAAATTCGTTCACCGATTAAAACTTTTATGAATAATTTCTGTAGCCGATGCGATCAAATATATAGTCATCGGAATAATATCCGCTTTATCATTAACAACCGACGACAGCAGGATATCCTTTCTAACACCTTTGTACGGTTTGTAATTATAAAGACGTTTATACAGTCACATACTCATACGCATATATATATATATATATATACAAATTTGTGAAAAATTACAGACCTAGCTATACATTTTTCTTTTTTGAAATGAAAATAAACAAAATCTACTTATTGGTGTATACTAGCAACTAGCAATCTTGATCAGTTATTCTTTTGTATTTTTTTTATTTGTATTACCGTTTAAAAATGTAAATAGATTATAGAATCTTGATAAATTAGCTGTTTTCTTAATGGAAATCTTGAAAATCGATTGGATATGAAAAAAATTAAGAACACTTTTTAAGGAAATTTTATTTTTTAAAGAGTATAATCGTTCTTATTTTCTGTTAGTTTAGTAATATGTCTAGTATATTTGCAGTAAAGTGAGAGGCTTTTCAAAAATGTTTTCTTAGACTACAATGCTCCTTTTCATCTCCTGTTGAATACTTATCTTAATCATATTTTTCTGCACATTATCGATCTTAGAATAATGGTATCGAAATGCACATAAGCAACAACCAAAAATACTAATAACCAATTATTGAACATTCATGATTAGAAATGTTTTTTTTTTGGTTTGTCGAGTGAGTGAAACGTTCATTTGTGAAAGTGGATTTAGCCACAGTACCAAAATTGTATTGTAGCAACTTCTTATTTGAAAAAGTGTTTAAGGTCCACTAATGCTATAATTCTTTCACATTCGAAGCTCGACATAACATGCTTTTCCTCTTTTCTTAAATCATGCTAGTAATAATCCAATGCTTGAAAATTATATTGTAGCAATTAATTTTCTAAAATCTTGCTTGACATCCGTTAATACTATGATTATTGATTCGTGTTCTAAAGCTCTGCGGAACTTGATTTTCGTCTCTTTTTTAAAAGTATTTTAATCCTTAAAGATCATTAGATTTAACTCATTTTTATCTCTGATCATATGCAACTTTTTCAAAAATAAAACAGTTCAGGTGTAATTAGATGAATTGATATTGGGTGTAAGAGTAATTCAGTGCCTTTAAATTAAATCATCATAGCTCTGTTTTAAATTAAAATAATTTCTCGTCATTTTAGGATCTTGAACTGCCAATCCTAACATTTAAAAACTCTATATATTTTAACCAAGCAGTTGGTAATACTTCACAAAATAGTAGTGAGTATGATGGAATCCGAAAGCAACATATTAGATATTGCATACTTTTTGCATTCCAGTTGCAAAAATGGTGCTGCAACCGCGGTAATGATATGTTTAGCTTTGGGAGAAAGTGTTGTGACGTGTAAAACATGCAAAAAATACTAAAATAATGGAAGAGGTCTGAAAATGTATTATGATTTCATTAGGTCAAAGCAGACCTATGTCACCCGCCTCGAAGTTGTTGCAACTGCTCTGTAATCTATTGATGTGGTGGCGTTAGTAGGTCGATACTTCTGATCGCAAGTTTTAAAAATTATCGGAAGTGCTCGGTGTCTCCTGTGATGATTGTCCACTTTGAAGCAAATGTAATGCGCACATAAAGAATGAGTGCGACAGGAACGACCAGAGGAATGAGAGAGAGAGTTTCGAGGTCCGACCTTTTATTAGTATCACCACCTATTTATATTCCCTAGCCAGAGAATTGTATTGGCAGTATGAGCGGGTGCCATAGGCTTGGCTTAAACTCACTATCTTTTTCTTACATGGGATTCGTCAGTTACCTGATAGATGAAGCAAAGTTATATAAAATAATAGGGGATGTTTTATGGATCGAAATGTATTCCATTTTTCCGTAAACATTCATTTTTTTATAAAAAAGGCACCGAATTAATGTATACACTTAATATTTTATATAACGCAAGTGTTAGTGTATATTATTGTGTAATATTTATTATAAAAATTGACATGTCATTGAAAAAAAAACATCAAAACTTGTAACAACTGGCCTCTCATTCACGTAAAATGATTTTATTTCAACATATATTCATCAATAGTTAATTTGATTCAGTTACAATCACATCTACGACAAATTTAATCAAAAGACGGAAACATATGTTAATAATCACGGTTCGATACACGTTTTGTATTCAAAAGCTCATTTTCTATAAAAAAAACATACAAATCTCTTCAAATTTATTTAACGTATAGAATATTCCACGTGAAACTTTCTATACAACTAAATAACTAGATGTACTCAATTCAGACTTCTGGCACTCGACAATAATTTTAATTCAGTACTTAGTGACTGAACATATTTTTCTTCGTATGATATTCGAAGAATTTTGTATACAGCACACGCACACAAACAAACAAATATATATATATATATATATATATATATATATGTATGTATGTATATGTATATATTGCTTTCTCCCATACACAATTTCATCGCGACGTCCTACAATTCTTTGAATAACATGAAGTCCTCATACCAATGTAATGTTGTTTTTGAAGTAAGACATCTCGGATTGTGTTATTCATAGAATCCGTACAAACATTTTATTCTCTGAATGGTTTATTTTACAAAATACGGAGTCGCATGCATATGAAAGAAAGCGAATATTTTTAATTAAAAGAGTCTCCTTCTTAATGGATTTTAAATATACAATGTTTTCCATTTTGGAAACATCTTGCACGTTATCGCATTTGAAATCAATTTAAAGGGGTAAACTTATAAAAATAATATATGTATATATATATATATATATATATATATATATATATATATATATATATATATAAATTAAGTTTAATATATATATTTATTGAATAACTTGTATAAACATTTTTACACATTATTTATTTACATTGAGATGCTCTTAGCTGATTTTATATGAGAGCAGTTTGAAAATTTCATGATTTTAATGAAAGGCCGTACAGGAATACCCCGATTTAAGATGGATTTACGTTTCAAAAAATTGCAACTGAACTTGAAACGACTTAAATCTGACCAAATTGTACATACGAGTATACCAAGAAAAAATTAAGTCACATAATTGAGAATAATGTATATACATACGGATATTTGTATATTATGGAAATTTATTTACATACTAATAGACATTTTCGTACGTATATATATATATATATATACGTATATAGAAATATATTTTGTAAGAATACTATACATATGTATTTGTTAATTTGAGTTCTTAATTAATCCATGCTTTCATCCGAAGTGATGATGGCAGCAGATAATAAATATCGAGTTGAGGTAGGAATTTTTTTACGAATTAAGTGTGAAACGACTAATAATGCGTCTTAAATTGGGGTATTCCTGTATTTATTTATTTTTTTTTGAATTATTTTAATTTTTTAATGTAACCTTGAGATTAAACTCTGTTTATCGAACGATGTTCTAGTGCTTTTATTTCATTCTGAAAGTTCGATTCCATAAAATCCTCAAAATAGTCGTTTATTACCGTTTTTAGTTTATCATTTGAAGAAAATCGTTTGCTACCAAGATGTTTTTCGAATTTTGGGAATAAAGGGAAATCAGGCAGAGCCAATCAAGTAAATACATTCAGTAATGGTGCATCAAATCATACTTAAATTTAGCGATTTTTCCCATAGAAAAGATATCTGCATGGGCACGTCCATTATCTAGATATACTCGGATTTTTTTACGATTTTTCTCATTTAGTCAATCCAAAAGATTAGCATAGTACTCTTTCGTTATATTGGATATGTGCAAAAATCCGTACACGATTCAATAGGTGGAGTACCGCATGGCGACGCTCGTAATTGAAATGTAATTCATGTTATATATCGTTTGAAAGGGGACAGTCACAGATGTCATTTGAGCATCGGTCGCATTCGTTTCGATTCTATCTGTGTATAAGAAAAAAATTCGAAAATAGACAACGAAAAGATATACTTTCGTGATGTTCAGTTGTACGAATTTCGGAAAGGAGTCCCCATTTGCGCTGCAACGAAAAATATTCGGGAGGTTTATTTCGACCATGAACCATCACTTCGAACTGTCAAAAAATGGAAAACGATGGCGAATACATAATTGATTAATAAAAACGTTTCCTGTGAAAAATAATCGCCTGAGATTCAGTTTCAAATCGTATACGAACTTTTGCACTTATCATATATATATATATATATATATATATATATATATATATATATATATATATATATATATATATACACATATGTTGTTGGCAAAGTCCGACTTTGCTCTCGGCCGCCATCAGTCAAGGTCCGATTTTGACTAGTCAATATATATCCTGATTTATAAAATTAAAATTAGATCACCTGCACCCACAACTTCACCCACAATTTCACCCTCATCTTTATCCTCATCCTCGTCCTTTTTTTCCGGCCAAGCGCAAATATACAGCCCTGAGGAGAGGTTCTAATTCGGACTATGATTGACGGCGGCCAAGCAAATCGCAGTTTTCCTAGGCAAAGTCGAACTTTGCCTGGTCGTCAGACTTTGCCTACGACATATATATATATATATATATATATATATATATATATATATATATATGTATATTGTTATGATTATTCCGTTTCTTGCGCGTCTCCTAACGTCTATTTTTAAACTAATAGATACTAAAAACATGCATTGTCTAATTGCACCATGATAAGTGTATTTTTACATATTTGAAATTAAAAAAACATAGAACTTAATTATTTTACTGTGAAACACATTTCGTTACCTATCTCTCTCTATGCTTATATATATATATATATATATATATATATATATATATATATATATATATATATATATATATTTGAGTAATATAGCTTATGATCCAATATATTTTTCATTCAAACCGACAATTATTCAAGACGTAATGACGTAATAACAGATAGAACTGTAACAAATTTACGAGATATTTTCAATTAAATTGATATTGGGTGTGTATTGGACTACAAACAAGAAAAAAATATAATAAATAAATGAACCGTGTAGTTAAAAAAAAACACACACGCGTGACCCTGTCTAACAATGCACGCACACACGTATCAAAATTCAATAGTCTTACATGGAAAAAAAAACAAGGTTATGTGTGTGTGTGCGTTATCGTCGATACTGTTAAAAAATTCGTGTTTGCGTCATTGTAGCCGACGATATTTTATTTTCGGTCGTTAACGCATATTATATTAGTTTCTAGCACGATGCCATATGTTAATTCCATATACGTTTCGTACGACCATTACGACAGTTATCCTTTCTAGTATTATAATTCAATTCCGTTCGCTGCACCTTAATTGAATTGATATACGTTTGATTAACAATTATTTAACGGTAAACCTGTATTTATGTGCGTATCGATGTACGGAAGCCGATGTGGAAATTCGAAAATGAGAATGACGGTGACCGGACTGTGCTGGAAACGTTTAATTAACTAATGTAGTTGTACATTTTTCTTTCTCTCGAATGATTTCGGTGTGACGGTGATGATGATGTTCTGTTCGCAAGCGGGCGGTGTTCGGTATCTAATAAAAATCTCGATGTAACAGAAAGAGTAATGTTCATGTACGCACACGGTGGTAAATAAATATCAAACGATATATTTTTAAAGGTACTAACTTAGTTTCACTGTACAGTTCTGAAATGTGGCTAAATTCACTTACACAAATGAATTCTTTTTTCGTCTCATAAAAATATTTCTGATTGAAAATGCTCAAATGATATAAAAAAATCCGAATTAGATTTGTCAATATTTCAGTAATCAGGGAATGATGGCACCGCCTTCGAAAGGTAGAGCGAAATCTGATGTTTCTGAAGATGATGGTATCGTTATAGAATTGCGCAGAAGCATCGATCACAAATGATCTATAATGATTGATTGATTATAGTTGAATTATAGTTCATTATATTGATTATAGTTGAACGGATTTTTTTTGTGGTTTGTTGAATGAAAAAAGAATTCATTTGTTACAAATTAGTTTCAATTTTATGTATATTTTTTTTTTGAAAAACATTTTAGACGATGAATGTTTGCAAACTTATTTTTATTTAGTGACTTTTCACAGATTATTATTTTATTAAAGTATTTTTATAAATAGATTACATCTTCTCACAAGTTATTAGATTTATATTATAAATTTATGATTGTAGTTTATGTAGAATTATCACACTAGAAACTAGACAGCAACACATTATATTCTTAGAACATTCAAACTCTTAGATGATAATCCTTGGATGGTCTTCCTGTGGGTCTTCTTCCTTGGAGTATACTATATCTCGTGATTTTTGGTAAACGATCTTGGTTTATACGATCGACGTGTCCATTCCACTCCTTCCTTCTGCCCTCACTGAATTTTATTGTCTTGCACGTTGCATATGTTTCTCCTTTCTCGACTGGGTATTTTATTGTGGAGAGTTTTTCCTATAATCGATCTTAACTTCCTGATCCCGGTTGTTCTGAGTCGTTTCTTACTTTTGCTTGTCTCGGCTCTAGTTTCACTTGTATAAGTTATTATTTGTTTTACTGTACTTTTGTAAATGCTAACTTTGTGCTCTATGGACATATATATATATATATATATATATATATATATATATATATATATTCCATCAGTGGCATCTAGTAAGCAGCCTGATATCATGGCACCCTTGTCCGATTGCCTATGTACTTCTTTGTTTATGTCCCGTGCGCTAAATCAATTTGTACATCTAATATTTATATATATGTATATATAAATAGCTCTCTTTCTTTATATATATATATATATATATATATATATATATTTATATATTTATATGATATGTATGAACATCTATAGAGAGAAAAAAAGAGTTATTATTTGCTTATTATAATGTATGGTTATTATACTGAAAATGAAACAGTACCACATTGTCATTATGTTAAAAAATTCAACCCCTTAGATCATTGTCCGGCATATACGCGACCCACTTTCTACTGACATTGAAAATTATAGTTCACTCTCATCTATTTTTTTGATACAGTTGGTGACAGTAGAAAGAAATATATAAAATTATGTAGATTCGTTATAATAAACAGAACTCGTCGGTCATCTACTGCGTGTATTCAAAAAGCCTATTTACCAGTATTATGTACCAGCGATGTTTTATTAAAAATCCGACAGAAATGCTGTACAAACTTAATAAAAAAATAAAATAAAAAAAAACGAATAGCAATAAGAATAACATTTACAACTTCCTTTCCATACAAATATTTAAATTCTTAATACGGATTTGTACGATACTAGGAATAACATCTAAATGAATATTTAACAAAGTGGCGAGATACGTTACGGCCCGCCGTACGAAAAAAACGACGTTATCTCTTACCAATCACTGTTCGTAGAACGTTTCGTACATATGTAAAACGGACTTGTTTTTGTCGCATTACTTCTTCAGAATAAACAGACCGCATTGTTTCTTTTCCCGTCGTCGGCTGACTTCACGAAAATTCTCACACGATCAATGCGCTTACACAGCCACGATATCATCTTATTCCTTTACACAAGTACGTTTTACACGCATATATCCATATATATATATATATATATATATATATATATATATATATATATATATATATATATATATATAAATGTATGAGTCGAGTGTGGTGTTGCGACCGTGTATGTTATACTATAAAGGAGAACATAAAAGCCGCAATAAAATATTGCGGATATTGTTGCCATATTTTGACGGACGCCTTTATCAATATTGTTTTCCTCTTCTGTCCAATAAATATCGACTTGTTAGCGTAATAAACGTTTCGTTTGATCGATTTCTGTACAAAACGCCGACTGGTCAGTTCTCTTTAATAGCGTATTGCAGATCAGAGAATTTACAAACGGCGATTCCCATCCCGAGAAACAGAGATAAATCAGTGAATGCCTGTTTCAATACAAGGAAATCGTTGGAATGTTGAAAAAGCGTTGTGCCGTTTTTTTTAAAAATAATGAAAAGTATGATCTTAACTAGTTTTTCAAATTAGAAAATTAATTTTCAAAAAAAAAAATAATGTTTATTGAATTTATTATTGAGTTGAGAAGTATATTAGATGTATATAATAAGACTGTTTCTATTTAAAAAATAAGATACTTGTCCATGTTTAGAATTAGTTAAGATCATCTAATCGTTTTAATTGATTAGCGGAGGGTACAATAATAAATAAGTGTTATAAAATTTGACTTCTTAAGTGATAATTCTGCATATATGCATCCTGATTTTTACTGAAATCGAAAATTAAAGTTTACTCTCGTCTGTGTTTCTTGTAGAACTGATCTGTTTATTTGGTTAAAATATTAGGTTAACAGGAAAATGATTGCGGGTTTTGTTTTCTGAATGTTAACTTTATTTTTTTCAATGAAAATGTCATTTCATCGTGTTCATGTTTGTATCATTTTAAAATGCATTTTTCGGTCTGTATTTCAGTAAAATCGATTTTGTTTTTATTATTAGTTTAGCTTCAAATTGGGCTATTGAATTAAAGATTGAAAAGAAGTAAGTAAGAGCGAATTTTTATCAGTTCAAAACGGATGGTAAAGCAGCAGAAACTGCTCATAAACTAAACGAGGCTTTTGGTATGGGTACTGTTAAGAAACTGTAAGAGTGAGGTACTGTATGATAGATACAGTTTTGTAATCCGCTACAAATATTTAAAATATCACTGCCACTTATATGTTAGGCCGCGAACTTTTCAAAATTAATTAAA
>CM068318.1:40374124-40446624 GCA_034766995.1 Acanthacorydalis orientalis | reverse complement strand
GTTTGATAACGTTATTTGTCTGACCATCCAATTTATCATCTAGTTCATCACTATCTCATCTATACCTAGATCCTAATTTTAATGTAATTTCGTAGTTTATTTTTTATTTCACAAGTATATATTAGACGTTCAAATTAATTCGGTCCCTTTTTTATAAGAAAAGTGATTGTTAACGGGAAAAATGAATTACATTTCAATCCTACAAATATCCTCCATTGTTTTGTAACACTTTTCTCCGTCTGTCGGATAACTGAAGAATCCCTTGTCGAAGAAAATTTGGCGGCTTTGAGCCGGTGAAGCGGTAATCTATTTTCGGACCTCTTCCGCTGTTTTATATTTTTGTATGTTTTATGCGTCACAACACCCTCCCTCAAAGCTGAACAAATCATTCCTGCGACTTCGGCACACTTTTCAATTGGAATGCGAAAAGTATGGAATACCTTATATGCTGCTTTTCGGATACTATCGTGTTCACTACTGTTTTCTTTCTGAGGTTATGCCGACCGCTTGACCAAGACACAAAGTGTTTTTAAATGTTAAAGTTAGTATTTCAGAATCCTCTAAAACCACAAGAAAATATTTTAATTTAAAACAGGTCTATTCAGTGTAAAGGCACCGAATTATTTTTTACATCTAATATGTTGGAAATCTGATAGGAAATGTATTCTTATGTTTTCATTATGGCGGCATTCGAAAAAATATGTTCCAGATTTTCTATTTATCCACTATTTCAGCTTTAGCACTCTGTGCTAATATTAATTTCGTATCTGATCTCTTTTGTATTAAAATATAATTCTGAGTTGTTTATTAATTTCAGCTATACAGCTCTTCTTTTACATGTAATTAGTAAGTTGATTAATTGCAGATAGCATTCCACGTTTATTTAATTTTTAATAAAATTGAATAAAAGGCAACTAACATTTATTTGTTTCTTATATAAAATTTTGAATAAAAAGTTTTTTTGATCTTTTGTGCCGTCTTAATTGTTTGCTTTTTCTTAGACATCAAAATATGAATAAGTAATAATTATTTATTGAACATTTTTGATCAGAAGAATTCTTCGTGATCTGTGGTGTGAAAAAAGTATTCATCAATGATTTTGAATAATTAATAAAATGTTCATGTCTGTTATTGTTCTTTCACAAATAAATTATTGTTACATCCCTACTCCCTACACCACACCATTAAATCGAAAAAAAATTTCTTGGCAAAAATGCTAAATAAATCATTATTGATCGTTTTTCTCCTTGATTTTGCGATTTTAATTATTGATCAGTATCTTTTTAGTTTGTGGAATAAAAAAGAATTTATTTTTAAAATTTTCTTTTTCCATTCTAAAGTTTTATCCAGTTTTTTAAATCTATTTACCACGTCTTTTGAAATTAATTGTAATTGTTGGTATTTTTAGATGTAATCTTGTGGAAAGGCATCACATTGTCATATATAATAAAAATAAATAAAACGTATTGAAAGTTGATTTAAATTCCTGTATGTATATTTAATAAGCAGTGGAACATTTTTTTATAAAAAAAAGAAGAAATTAATATATATATATATATAAAATCAAGATCTAAGTGCAATTTTTAAAGAAATTAATTCATAAATATTTGACTTTGTATGAAATTCTTGTGTTGCTAGGTTATGCAAATGTGAAATCAGAGATAACCAAAATATTACATTTTCACAAACGAACTGTTTCTCATCCTACAAACAAAGATTGGCCTGAATATGATGGAATTTTCATCGAAATGCATATAAGAAATAATCAAAAATGGTCAATAATCATCATTTAATATTATTGATCAGAAAAAGTCTTTGTGGCTTATAGAGAGAAAAAATAATTCGTTTGTGAAATTGAATTTAGCAACAGTATAAGAACTGTACTACTTATGTAGTTCAAAATATTCAAACATCAAGATAAATCCACTAATGTCGTTCAAATCTATAGAACATCCATAAAATAAAATCTTATAATAGAAACAGATATAAGTAGTTCGAGAATATAGACTTCTAATAGTGTGCTTAGCACAAATAGAGAGGAAGATAGTGATAGTGCATTATTTATAATATGTTATCTTGTTTATTTATTTTGTAGACACTTTCGAAAATTTGTATATCTTTTTGTTGTTTACTATTTACATAAATTTGTGAAAAGAATATGATTTATTACTACTGATCACGCAAGTATTAGACTTGACAAAATTCTGTCCTGTGAATCGGCTATAAAAATAATACAACGTTATAATTCCTGAACATGTGGTTTATTTTTAAAATAAATAAGGAAAAAATAAAAATTATATACTTTCGAACACGCATAGATTGATAATTATTCGATTCTCAGAATAAGAACATCTTAAGAAGTATTGGTTTAACAGTTGCCAAGTTGGAATATATTCATGGTGCACGATACTGCCAGAATTGGAAAATACAGTCGACATTATTTTCATTTTGAAAAATTACATTCTTGATTTTTTCAGTTAGAAAGATATGGTTGTTGTTGTCTTTTAGATTCGAGATCACAGTGGAATGTAAGTCCTGGCATTCATAAACGAAACTGGACTGTTTAACTTAATTTAACGTTCTTTTAAAGCGATCTTGTTGTTTTAGTGCAGTATACTGTAAACATCTTGCAGCACTTATCGTTATTTTAACTTGGCAAAACTAAAATTCTCTGAGTCTTAATATAAGAACAGTGTTTTAAATGTATTGTATTCAGTCTTTCTGTCTCCATGTAAGACTTACAGGTACTTTTATATTATTTATATCTGTTGTCAGATCAAGTTCAATAATTATTATTATCAGTTGTTTTTTAAGCAGATTTTAAACTTGGTGCTGAGCTTCTTTGTCTTGAATCTTCTTTGTTGTTGGGATCGAGTTTTAGGTTATTTTTTCCGTACCTCGATATTTTCTTCCAATTTTCCTTTTATCCAGGTAGTTCTCTTGCTTACGTTTATTGTTTAGCCTAGGAAAAATTTCAAAAAACCTAAGTATCTTCAAGCACCTTCAAACGGCTCGTTTCACTCTCCCTCTTCCCAGTACTGCGTAACTGTTACTAAAGAACCAGTCACCTATATCTTTTTTAATTTGGTATACTTGTTATTGTTAACCTGCCTGCTTCGTCATTGCTATGAACCAGAACTGTTCGATCTTGTTCTAATCAATATCTTTCCTTTTTACTTCTGGTGTTTGGATGCCATTTAATGGACATATGTCGTCTCTAAGAAATGGTTAGGAAAAAGATGACTCTCGAGGTTCTTCTTTTTCAGTAAATTAAACGGATGTTTAACCTTGGCTTTGTCAAGTGTTTTAACAGTTGAGCGCCTTTCGAATTTTTTTAACTAAATTTACATTTAGATCGTTTTTAAGGCCATTTTTAGTTTATTTCTCATAGTGTCTCAGTTTTCCGTACTCTTTATATTATTTGTCGTGCCTGGGGAAAAATTCCCTATTAACTAGACTTTTGCCCGGTTGTGTTAGCATATTGCTGTATTTCTGTCATATCTTGACTTTGATTTCTAGGAAAAATTTAAAAAGTTAATTGACCTTGTTTTGGTGTAAGATCACCGCCCCCCTTCCAATATATATATATATATATATATATATATATATATATATATATATATATACACATTTATATATATATAGCCAATCTTTTACGAAGCGCCCGTAATGGATAAAAGATAATAGGTACTGACTTTTTTGTCGTTTTGTGTACCTTTTCTTCTTTGATGTCGTTTGATCTCCTTCTTCTCGCTCGGTTTTTCTTCTTCTTTTGTTTATATGTGATTAATCTCAGCCGTTGCTTCTTCCTAGTAGCAGTAGTAGAAACGTGCTGGGTAGAAATATATTTAAGCGAAATAATATGATATTTATTTGGTTTTAAATAACGTGTTCAAAGCTAATTGTTCGGAGGCATGTTTTTAATTTGTTTTTGTATTCGAGCATTAATGATCTCAGCTGTCGACACGTCCCTAATTCACGAACATCCACCCATCCGTAGTGGAATACACATCGTCTTGTGATACGATTTTTCAGAAATTCTTATTTTCCAATTCATTTTAATAGGCTAGTTTTCCCACATTTCCTCGAGTCAAGTCCGCATACAAGCGCATGACAAAACACAATATCATGATATTATAAAAGCTGGTATCGGGGTTCCTATCGTTTAGAACCGGTTAGTCATAACAGGACACTATAACAAGATTTACACTTCCTAAAATTTATGGAAAAAATATAAATAGGTTAGAGAAAAATTCAACCCTTTTCAGTATTTCCCAATGCTTCAGAATTATGGGCACCATCTACGTACACACTCCCTTATTCTCAAATCTTCGATCAAATCCTTGAGAATAAAATTATTATTCTTATTCAGCATTTCTGCTATCATTTTAATAAGAAAAAGGTATTAACTCAGTAATTCAAAAAGAAGAGAAATAATTTACAAAATAAATACATGAAATAGGGACAAAATATACCACTAAGAAACGAGATAAACGATTACTTTCACAAGTTAATTTTTTTTCACGTTATAAACCAGGACAAAATTTGCTGGTCATAAATGTTCAATAAATGTCTATTGACTATTAATTTTTTTATTGTTGCTTAACTATTATACGTGTTACTATTGTGATCCAATTATCTTCAGAACGTCAGGTATAGAAAAATCTGATTTTTATATACCTTGAAGATTTTTCTGCACATTCAAGTTCTGAGTATAATAGCATCGCCATCGAATTCGCATAACCAAGGATCAAAAATGATCAAGAATCATTTATTGAAGATTTTTATTAAAATTCCTTTGCAGTTTATGGACTGAAAAAATAATTCATTGATGTAACTGAATTTAGTCACAGTTTGAGGACTGATTAGTCCCCACATAGTTGCATTGTATATTAAAATCACTGTATGAAAAAAATAAAATAAAACGATAAATATATTAAATAAACCTTTATCAGTGAGGCACACAATAAAAATAAACAGTTCTACAAAATATATTTTCTTATATCTCAACGCTGCTGGTATAATACATTTTTATAATTAAAATTATGAAGCTTTGTTTAACCACCGAAAACGAGTTTTTTCTTCTGTGTTTATTATTATTTTCTTTCAAATGACGTCGGACTTGTTCTAAACGAAGTAATCTTCACTAATCTAATTCGTTTTTTCGGCTCATCTTCAGGTTTTTCTTAAATCATTAATCTCGAGAAAAGATTAAGATATATATATATATATATATATATATATATATATATTTATATATATATATATATATATATTTATATATATATATATATATATATATATATATATATGTATATATATATATATATATATATATTTATATATATATATATATATATATATATATATATATATATATATATCAGCTGAAAAACACAATTCGTTCATTCATCCGTAACGAGTAAAAAATTAAAGTTAACGAAGAGTATTGCAAAAATGAGTTTCCAGGAACTCATTTTGGAATGGTTCTGAATTTAGTATGTAATTTGAAACACATTCTACGAATAATACAAATGAACTGCTATACAGTTCTTTCGTATTTTTGTACGAACGGTATATGCAACTGTTGAAAATGAAAAGAACTTGTATGTTCGTTTCAAGTATGTATATACGGTATGTAGATGAAATTCTAAATCGTATTAAATATACTTACTTTCGTTTCTTTGATTGGGTTCATTAAATAATACATTGTATAAAAATGTTCATACACACACACACACACACATATATATATATATATATATATATATATATATATATATATATATATATATATATATATGTAATATTGTATAAATTGTAATGTGTATAAATATTGTAATGTGTAATATTGTTCATACACACACACGCACACACACACACATATATATATATATATATATATATATACATAGTGGAATTCGCTTATTATAATCACTTTGGAACTTGTAATTTTTGATAACAATAACCGGTTGATAACATTAAACAAGATAAAAAAATTTCATTATCGAAATCAATTGATTACAATTATGACATTTGTAAAATTTATATTTATCACAAACTGTACACTTAATACAACGTTACATATTTATTACATATGCTACATTTCTTATAAACAACCGTTTTTGAAAGCAACAAAATTTATTTGAAAAACTTATCAAGTGTTGTCTGTCGTTTGTTTGCGTTTATTAGCTCCTGAATATAATTCTCGTAGTCATAACGCTTTTCGAAGTTGGTTTCTCTATATTGTACACCACGATGAAGAATTCGAAGAGATTCTTGTATCTGGGCATTAGTTGGAGGATCTTCTGAAATTTGTTCTTCTTGAAGAGATAAATCTACGCTTTTGCTTTGCTTCTGCCATGATCCAAAAAGTTTTTTTTTATAGAACACTTTATGCAGTTTTCTTAACTCGACAAATCTCAAAAGTAAACTAGAAGAATCGCAACAGGAAACATAATGATGCACATTTTTATCCCCATTCACTGTAACCATATGTTTTGAAAACATATGAATGCACGAACGCTTCAGGAAAAGGTCTATTTGGATAGTTTCAAAGAATTCTTGTCATGCACTTATATAAAAAATAAAAGGTATGCTTCTGTTAAAGTAAGTTTAGAAGAAAATGTCCATTTAGTACGAATTTACTAAAGATTGTTATCGTTTGTCCCCAAGTGTAATTATTAGAACTGATATCAATATCCGAAGTTCGATTATAACAGGCGGATTAATTTTAATTAATTTTATAGAGTGTTTTGGCACCGACTGATTATGATAACAGTAACCGATTGATAACATCCGTGATTATAATAACCGGATTCTACTGTACACACACACACACATATATATATATATATATATATATATATATATATATATATATATATATTACATATATATATATATATATATATATATATATATATATATATATATATATATATATATATATATATATTACATATATATATATATATATATATATATATATATGAGGTTAGTTCAGAAATGGAAGGGAATTTTCATAAAAAAAAACATATTTATTGTGACCTACATGTGATCTATTTTCATTTATCGATATAATACCTACATAGTCTGATCCATTTGGGTTCTTTCTCTCAATAAGCTTTTATGTTTATTCTTGAAAGAAAAATACCTGTTATGTGAATATCTGTAACCTAAAACGTTTGAAATTGTTGTAATGACTTCAATTATTTGAAGAAATGTTCTGTCCTGAAAATGCTTCCTTAAATAAACCATCGAGATGATTATAGTCCTATGTGAGATCGAAGGGTTAAAAGGCTACACCTACCTAGAGGCATGAAAAAAGTTTTAAATTCGGAATTTATTTTCTCTGAAAATACAGGTGATAATAAAACATTTTTTTTAAATGAAAGGTACATTTATTAAGAGTATTTTGTTGAAAAAAAACATTCATGTAAATATTAAAAAACAAAAGTTTACTGAGTTTTTTCTTAGAGGAGAAAATAAGTGTATAATACATCTACAGTTTTCCATAATAATATTCCCCAGTTTTACTTCCTGGAGTGCAAAAATAAAATTATGTGTTATTCAGTTTTAAATGTTAATATGAGACAACATAAATCAACTCGAGTAGAAGAATAATTTTGAATGTTACAATAAAATCATGCAATTTGCATATTTTTCTATATATAAAATATGATGCATGGCGTTGTCAGCTTCTAAACTACATAGATTACTTATTTAGACAATTTATTAAAGGGCTTATTTAATAACATGGCCATATTTCTTGTTTATTGTTGATGACATAGTTATTATTACTGAAATCCAATTAAGTTCACATAAAATTTCTAATTAAATTATTTAACATTTTTATAGTAACGCAATCGTTTAAAAAAATGTTGAAATACGAAGGGTAACAAAAAGTTTTTTTATGAAAACTCAACTCTTGAATGGAATAGGATAATGGAAGGAACAAAAATAAATAAATCTTTTAATAGCACTTTTTAAATAGGGCCTTTTAAATTTTAACTTTTTTCAATATATTTATCACTATTGTCTATTGATTTCTGTCCATATGTAATACATTATACTATTCTGTAAGTAAAGAAATCTGATATGAATTTCTCTAGTCAATCTTTCACAGCAGGTTAACTTAGTTGCGACAGAACTGTACTTAACCCTTTGTTAACAGAATTAATTAAAATGTAAAAATTGAACAATATAATTCTTATTATACAAAAGAATAATAATTGAAAATATAACAAAAATAATGTAAATGTTTTTTTTTTAAATATAAATTATAGAACATTTTTTTTATTCCAAACATAGAACATAGAAGCCCCACGAGGTACTGAATTATTGACTATTTAACATCAATGTCTGTTTATGTGACTTAAAAGTCCCGAGAATACTTAAAGGATTAAGATGTAAGATAATAAAGTTTGAAACCCGATGAGGAAGCTCCAAAGCTCTTCCCACATCCTCTTTATAACCTAGATCTGAAACTACTTGTCTTCCACTTATTCTCAACACTTAAATGCGACCTCAAAGGAAACCATTTTATATTTCTTTAATACATAAATCTGTAATTATTTGTTTAAAATATATTTTTGATGTAAGTACATTTTCACAGGCTACCAGTTCACAAACTGTAAAACAAGCCAAACTTCTAATTATTTTTTTAAAATAATAAAGACCCACATTTCTTGTCACTTTGTCCTGCGGACAAAGTGACGAGTATCGATGGTAAAGAGAAATTTTTGCTTTATCAGCTTATAGGTTTCAAGTTTAATTCATTAAGATTCATTTCTAGTTATTTTTATGTTTAAATAGATTATGTTGTAAAAAACAATAAACAGTTTTTTTCTTTATATGTTTCTTTCTATTTTCCTGTGAATTTTCACGGGTTATATACTTCTTCTTTGTTGGCGCTGGAGCCCAAATCGAGTCTTTGACTCCTCAGTGTTCTGTCTCCAGACATCTTTCTGCCTGGCAGTCCTTTTCCAGTTCCTTACTCCCAACAGTTCCACTGCATTGCGGTGGTTTGTGTCCGATGTTTATTTTATAGTTTCGTAATGTTTGTTGTTTAACGAGATGGGGTTGTTAGTCCCACGCCCAACCTCCTTTTCAGAGAACTATTCTCCCACTTACGCTAGATCTGACCCCTCTCGTCATCGGGATTACCCGATCTTTAGTGAAATCCCTTAGGTTACTAGGGTTAACCACTTGAAGGTGAGAGTCGGAATTGTGTAAGAGAGGCTATGCGACGTTAGCTGGAGTCGAAGTCGTGTGGTACGCATGCACTACCCTATTTTAACCACGAGTCATATAGTAGTAGTTATATATTTTTATATTTGTGATCTCATCAATACGTTTTCCTGTTGATCTTTGTCCTTTTAGATCAATCTAAGTGTCTATTTGTAGTTTCTGCACGACACCCATTCATATGTAGACATTGAAAAACATTCGAACAATCTTCAATTTCTACCTGAAAATGGCACTCGTGCCGAACCTAGCACTGGAGTACATACATTTAGCTGATCCGAAAGGACGAAAATCAACAGAATGAGTGAAATTTGAATCATTATAATTAATTTCTCTATAATAGTACAGGGAATGTTAATGATATTCTATATAAACTTTATTCTGTCGATATATTACACAGAAAAAAATTGTAACCAGTTCTAAATTTTTACATAAATATTCTTTGTTATTATATTCGATACTGTAAGATTTTCTAATTACACTTTATGGGCTACACTGTATGTTTGTGTACGACACTGAATTATTATGAACATACTACTTCGTTCATGTATGTACGATGGTGGTTTATATATAACAGAGGACATCATATTTCTATGAATTACATTAATAGTACTAATTAATAAATTATTCAAAAATTGTAGTCTGAAAAGTGTTGATTAGTGAAAAGTGTGTTAATTCCTCCTTAATTGAATTCGAAGCAAAGATGTGAATAAATAAAAATCAAAACTTTTTGAAACAAGAAACTTATTCATTCTTTATTATTGTTAGTATTATAATATATTATTATAGATTGTAGTTTTAAACTGATTGTGGTGTTTTGTAAAACATTCTAGGCAATATCAGATGCCTTGAGACACTTCAAAATATGTATACCATTTTTTCTCTATTCCTAACGACAATTCTTTCTTCGTTCTTTTTCATTAAACAGTAACATAAATTACATTTCTCTCTTTTTCCGTTAGTATAATTTTTTGTGATTTTACGCGGTTAAGGACATCGTTCACATATGTGCGACACTTATAAACTTAATTATATCACATAAAATATCTGTAAAACGCTTCCGAGAAATATTGTTTTAATCGACGATTTTAAAGCGTTTGGCGCTCATACTTCAGCGTTTCTAATTAAGGGGTGATTCGAACGCAAGTGCGCAAACGGGGTGTGTTTTTTAATTATAATTTGTGTTCGAGTGCTAATGATCTCAGCTGTTCAAGCGCTCTAAGACCCCAATAACCAACCTATAAAACGCTAAAACTGATATCTTTTTTTTAGACCAATGTTATCCGAAGTACAATTATTGTATTTCATTTTCGTGGATTTCTTTTAAAAAATTCACTTGGCACGCAAAATGGTAAAAGTGTCTGTAGAAATTCTTAAAATTGAAATAAAAATTCTTCTTGTAACCTAACCGGTACAGAGAATCAATTTCAAACTTTATATATAGTTTAAGAATAAGTGAAAGAACACTGTTGCAATTTTTCATTAATTTGTTGTATTTTTGATACTATTTCATCTATCCTTCGCTTTTTTTTGTAACATAAAGCGCATATATTTCATATTTTGTGAAAAGATTGTTACATTTATAATAATGTATATGAATTTTTGTGTTTCTTTTATTTTATTCTTTTTAGATAAACATTTCATTAAATTAATTTTTTTACACCTGCCCTATATATATATATATATATATATATATATATATATATATATATATGTATATATATATGTATATGTATATATATATATATGTACATGTATATATATATATATATATGTATATATATATATATATATATATATGTATGTATATATATATATATATATATATATATATATATGTATATGTATATATATATGTATATATATATATATATATATATGTATATATATATATATATATATATATATATATATATATATATATAAATTGATATAACGATGAAATTCATAAACACTTGAAGAAGTAAAGTATTTGTCTTGATTGCACATTGCAGACTGATTTTTTGTTGGCTCTCTCAGAATAGTTGGACGCTTCCTATATGATTCACAACAAATCATTCTTAAACACGAGACGGAGAAAAACTTATGCTTATAGCGACGAAATTTCAAGAATCCAGTCATAATCTCGACAGTGAACCATTCTGTATTTTAAAGTACGTTTTATAACCTTAATATTTTAAGTATTATTGTTCTTATTCTTTGAACTGTTAAACTATAATCATGTCTATGAAAATAGAACATATCTGATGATGTCATTTAAAATTCTCTATAATGCCAATATGTCAAAACATGTTTACTCTAAAGCACACACACACACACACCTATATATATATATATATATATATATATATATATATATATATATATATAAACTCATGCATGTATGAAAAATGAGTTTTTCGGTTTCCTAAGAAAAACGCATGACTCAAAACGGAGCGAATATATATTAGGTCATCGGTTAGTTTTCCACGAAGAACAGAACAACACAATGCAGTATTCATACGCGCCGGCGGTCGGTCTTAAGAGACGGAGGGGCTGCCAGTGTACGGCCGTCGCGGTGCGATGACAAACGACGTAACGGCGTCGTTGTGAACGACCAACGTCATGAACGAATTACCCGCGGCCGTATAACGACGTGACGTTCCTTGAATAGTAATTTTTTTATCCTCGCCGAACGTAACGGATGCTACTGTCATTCTTATATTATTAAGGCGACGATTATTTTATATATTTCGACGGGTTACATGTCAATGAATCGATACATATTTATAGAAAATTATACATTTGGAATAATTCTACACAAACAGAATATATACATATATATATATATATATATATGTATATATGTATGTATATATGTGGTTGATAGAAAAATAATTGCGGTTTATGACCTTCAAATTCATATACATTTTTTAGCTAATAATTACCTTTATTAATCGAAATAAACACCATTAGTATCCACACATTTTGGTCAATTAACTGCAAATTTATTTATTTCGATGATGTAAAACTCCAAATTTCTGGATTTGATAAAATCTTGAAATGCACTTTCGGTATCAGCTTGGTTGTTGAAGAGCTTATCCTGTAAGAAATTGTTGAAATTCTTTAACAAGTGGTAATCTGTTGGCGAGAAGTCTGGTGGGTATGATCGATGAGGCAATGTTTCATAACCCAATTAATTCAACTTATGGAGGGTCAATCGTGCGACATCTGATCGTGCATTGTCCTGCAGCAAGATTATACCTTTTCGATTGACCAGTGCGTGGAACAAACATCACAATTCTTGGTGCATTTTGACGATTTCTCGATAATAACTCCTAGCTGTAATGTTTTTCGCCAGGATTCAAAAAATTGTAGTGGATTATACCGAGTGCAAACAATCAAACATTCATCATAATTTTTTTTGATGTAATTTCGGTTTCGCGAAATATCTTGTGGGTTCAGTTTCGTTCAGCCATTGTACGGATCGATTTTTGTTGTCGTCAAGGATCCACTGTTCGTCGCACATTACAATACCATCGAGAAATGGATAGTTTCTGTCGTATAAAAGAAGCGCAGAACAAACTTCGGCGATTTTTTTGGTTTTCGTTCCGTTCGTGTGGCACCCATTTGTCAAGTTTTTTCGGTCTTTCTAGCTGTTTCAAGTGCTCCATGACTGTTGGATGACAAACGCCTGATTTTTGTGCAAGCTCTCGAATTGTTGTGCGTAGTTCTGAATCAACTAACACCTTCAGTTGGTCGTTATGAACTGAAGAAGCGCGCCCGCGACCTTTTTCATCCTCAAGGCTCTCGTTGCCAGTAGGAATTTTTTGTAATCACTATTGCACTGTACGTTCTTTAACATTGTTCACACTAAAAGCATCGTTTAGTTTAAGAGCAGTTTCTGCTGCTTTACCACTCGTTTTGAACTCATACAAAAAATTGCTCTTATTTACTTCCTCTGATAGCAACCACTGACAGCAAAAAAAAAACGATTAACAGGTTCCCGGTCTCCTAGCCAGAGAAATCAGATGCCGATCAATAAGAGTTAATAATAAAAAACCTAAAAATAAGCTTTTGGTCTATAAAGTCATAAGATATCGAATAAAATTGTGATTGTTCTTCCGCCAGACTCTATTTTTATTAGTTTTCAAACAGTATCTATTAACCCTTTGAAGCTGGAGGGAGGGAAAGGGCGCTAACATTTTTTAACAAATATTTTTCGATTAATTGTATATTTTTTTTTATTATAAACAAAATAAAAATTGTAAATATGTCAGTTACAAGAATAAATATGTTAATTCAGATCAGCCATTAGAAATTTCACATCTACCCGATATATCGTGGAAAATCGTTCATAATATTCGGAGAAACATAAATCTCTTGATTGGAAACATGTAATTGTAAGCGGAAAAATTGATTACAATTGAAAATTTACAGAAATAACACTGCTGTTGAGTGTGAAAAATTTTGAAACAATCAAGTGTGCACAAAACGGTTTCACATCGGTCACATCTTGTACTTGGACGTAGAATCTCGAAATTTTTTATACGCTTCCTTCCAATGATGAACTTTTAGAAAAAAATATGACTCAATCCAATACTCAAGTGTACAATTTTTGTAAGTTTTCAAATAAAAGAACCGTGATTTTTCTGATTTTTGGACGGCCGTAATTTTTTTCCAACGAAAGAAAGAGTTATTAATTTAGTCTCATTAGAAAGAAACTAGTAATCTTTAAATATATCATCCAAAATATAGCGTTCTGCGCCTATAGTTTCTTTGGAAAACACCAATGGATTCATAGATCCACGTCCGACTCCAAACGGTTAATCGTAATGTTACAACATCACTTATTAAACGCTCTTGAATATATATATATATATCAATTAATTTTTTCGAAATCGATAAATCGCCCATTACTAAGTAACTGTAAGTGTATGTAAGACAAACCCATTTTGAGAATTAGATGCGTTGTGTGCAAAAAGTCAATCTTTGCAGATCGTTGATATATCAACCGTGTATTTTCGTTTTAAACATAGCATGCGATTTGATTGAAAGCATAAACTGCGTATATTTTTTATCGTCGACATTATCGTAACATTGTCGGTATCCGAACAAACTTTTCAAATAACTTATACGGTATTTACTGATTTTTATGCTCGTCTGCGAAGACCTGAAAGTGTAATAAATAATAATACAAACAGGTGCCAGAGTCGTCCGTTCTCGTAAAACCAGACGGTGCCGACCAAATATTCGAGAAGTGTTTCTTTTATTAAATCGTTTTTATTAATCTTGATACTAGGACAAAAATAAATGCACGCTCGTCAACAGAAACATCCGAAAAGCGGTGTGTGTGTGTGTGGCCGACGTTCAGACGCACAGACGACACGAGAAATATACGGCTGCTATAGACGACGGCCACTTGCTGGATTCACCCGGTTCGATATAGCGGCACACAACAGTCAGATGTTTCTAGCCACGCGGTCACCCCCCGCCCACGTAAAATGAGTCGTTCCCGTCGCGAGTTCTAGCGTCCGTCGTTCTGCTGTCCCGACGCGTTCCACTCCCGGCGCCCCGTTTTCTCTACACTTCGGTTGCTAGTCGACACAGACCGTGACGAGAAGGAGAGGTAGCGTCGAGACGCTAATACAGAGACCTCTATGGTTGGTATACGCGTCGCAGCACGTGCCCTATATAAACACACGCGCACACACACACGCGCGCACGCACGCACACACATGTTAAGGGATGGGAAATTTTCTCTGGGCCGTGCTGTAGGGCTCGTTGTTGTCGATATGCTGCCGGAATATTTGATATATCCCGGCGTGTGTTGTTGCAGTAGTAGTATACGTGCGTGTTTGATTGTGGAGGAGTCCATTTCAGATTACTTTTTGACAAAATGAAGTGCGTGCACAGATTAGAAACATTACTGTTTATATGTCGACGCCGTTCATTCCCGTATCGACGTGTTCGCCTCTATTCATTCGAAGATTGCTTGTTCGAATTCGTTAGACGAACGCAATTTCGATTCTCATAAATTTATACGACTGTTTTTTTTTCTTTTACATCGAAACAGAATCGACTCCGCCGTCACATGCTTCTATCGGAGCGTATAAAAAGTAATGTTTTGATAACTCGTGTCATCGACTATGTACCCTTCGTTACCTAAACCATGTACCATCTATTCGAAGCACCGGTTATACTAAATTTGTTGAAAAAATATATAGAGGCACGTATTTTCGGTCAGGTTCTCGTTTACAATCAGTCACACGAAATATGGATCATAACCTATAATAATAAATGATTGAAATTTGAAACATAAGAATGCGCATTTCCACCTGAATTCTTTTTTTATCGCACGTGTCATAAAAAAGTTCTAGTAAAAAAATGTTTAAAAAATCAATATTCGTCATTTTTAATTCCTGCTTTACAAATGTGCATTTCGATGGCAATGCATAATGAGAGCAGCAAGGTACGAGTGTCGTTGGACCTAAAATAAGTCGCTAGAAAACAGTAAGATGTGATGCTATTTCTACCATTTTGTACTCATTTGACAATTGTTTAAAATAGCCATTTGTCACAGAACTCTCAGTAAACAGGCTATTATCGAACACTCTTTCATATTGTGTGAAGTAAAAGATTAAATCTCTGTTTAAATTGCACATTAAAAACGTACTTTTATATCAGTATTCCTGTATGGATGTCATTAATATGCTGTTAAAAAAATCTATTCTTTCAAGCGGATAAAGATCTCAAAAAGAGGTCAGGAAAAATTTACGAACATAGGAGACATCATTTCAGTTCCATTAGGTTAAATGTTTTATTTCACCTCATAATAAGTGGCTGAAATGAATATAGAAATATACGAGGGTCGTTTGATAAGTTTGGTAAATTTCAATGATATAGTGCCACTATTAATTTGGTAACGTCGCGGCGGTATCAAGAGTCACTTTTCAAACTGGCATAGGCGATATTTCAGCCAGAAGCGAAGCGTTGTTCACGTTCTACAGATGTTTGAAACGAGCCTTGTATCACTGTCGTAAAAATGAAAAAAAAAAACGAGCAGGCCTTTTTTCGTCGATTCGTCGCCGGGAACGAAACATGGATCTACCACCACAAACCTGAGTCGAAGTAGCAATCAAAGCAGCGGACAACGACTGGTGAAAGTGCACCGAAGAAGACGAAGACCGTTTCGTCGGCTGGGAAAGAGATGGCTACTGTTTTTTGTGATTCCCAAGGAATCATCCTGATCGACTACTTAACGAAAGGAAAAACGATAACAGGATTCTATTATTCAACATTATTGGACCGTTTAAAAGAAGAGTTGAAACAAAATCGGTCACGATTGACACACAAAAAAGTGCTCTTTCAACAGGACAATCCACCGTCTCACAAATCGATTTTCGCAATAGCAAAATTGCACGAATTAGTCTTCGAATTGATTCCTCATCCACCGTATTCATGGAAATTGGTCCCATGCGGCTCCTTTCTTTACCTAAACTAGAAAATGTGGCTCGGTGAGAAGAAATTCTCGTCGAATGAAGATAGCATCGCCGCCATCAATGCGGGTTTTACTAAGTGTATAGCCCACAATGGAGACTATGTTAAGAAGTAAAATAGTTTTTTTCCAAAAAGCGGAGTTTAACTTGTCTTTTTACTTTATTTATCAAACGATCCTCGTACAATTTTTCTTGTCACATGATGGAATCGTCATCGAAATATACGCAGGTAGCAACCAAAAACGATAATTATTGATTTATTCAACCTTTCTAACTAGAATTCATATTGTGTATAGCGAAATAAAAAATGAATTAATTTATGAAATGAATTTATCTACACTATCAGATTATAGATTGGAATAGCATTTCTGTCTATTTACTGAAATGCCTATATATTATATATCTTAAATAACGAATTATCGCCTGTGTTGTTCTTTTCGTTCAATTAATCATACATTCAGGTAAATGTAAACATATATACAACAAATCGAACGCTTGTACAGGTAGAGAACTGACATACATCACAGATCGGAAAAACGTCAATAAACGCAATTATTACATCGCCGCCGATACCGAAAAGTTCAACGAACACGAGTTGTACAGAAACATCACGCTGAGCAGACGATGTGAGCGACCGAATATAATCGCACTGTTTTGAGGTCTCCATTTCCGTTTCGTCGTGTCGTTTGTGTGTGTGTGTGTGTGTGTGTGTGTTTGTGTCTCTCGGAACGGTTATCTGACTGGCGATACAAACAGTCGCAATGAATAGATTTCATTCATGATCGCGTCGGCGACGTCCTTATGTCACACGAAATCGAAACGGTGACCTATTTTCGTCGTCGAGAAACAGTTCAAGTTGGAAAGTCTGCAGACTTTGAATAACGGCTCCGGCCTTCTTGTTTAATTGCCACTATTGTCGTGCTCCTTTTTATTATTTGACATTTTGTTTTTACTTTCGTTTATTCTTTTTATATTCTTCTTTTATTGAATTGATATACGAGGGATAGCCATAAAGTAAAAAATAGAATTAAAAATTAAAAAGCTATTATTCTACATATATGATGTTTATTAAGGTCATTTCTGTACACAATCCACTTTTCTAAATACTTATTTCAAAGGTTAATGAGCTTCGGGATCCAATCCTCGAAGAAACTGTTTGATTTCTTATGCAACTACTCTAGAACCATATTATTATGTTGGTAGAAAAATAATTGCAGTTTATGACCTTCAAATTAATACACATTTTTTAATTTAAGTGGTTTTAAGTGATGGATGACTGTTGGATGACTAAGCCTAACTTTAGTGCAAGCTCTCGAATTGTTGTGCGTGGTTCTGATTAAACTAACACCTTCAGTAGGTCGTTATGAATTGAAAAAGGACGCCCGCGACATTCTTCATCTTCAAGGCTCTCGTCCCCAGCACAATTTTTTCGGAACCACCATTGCACCGTATGTTCCTTAACAGTACCCACACCAAAAGCATCGTTTAGTTTATGAGCAGTTTATGTTGCTTTACCACCCGTTTTGAACACATACAAAAAAATTACTCTCATTAGTTTCTTTTCCATCTTTAATTCAATATCCCAATTTGAAACAAAATTAATATTAAAACTAAAATCGATGTTACTGAAATAAAGACCGAAAAATTCACAGATCAGTTCTATAAAAAACCAAGATGAGGAAGAAGAATTCCCATTTAAGAAGTCAAATTTTATAACACTTAGGCTATTATTGTTCCCTCCACTAATCAATTAAATTGTTTAGAAGATCTCAACTAATTCTTTACATGGACAAGTATCTTATAACTGGTAAAAAATTGCTCTTATTTACCCCATTTCCATCCTTAATTCAATAACCCAATTTGAAGCAAAATTAATAATAGAACTAAAATCGATGTAATTAAAATACAGACCGAAAAATACACTTCAAAATGATATTAACATGAGTACGATGAAATGACATTTTCATTGAAAACATTAAGATTAGAATTGAGAAAACAACAATTGCAATTATTTTCCTGTCAATCGAATATTTTTCTGTATCTCGGGTCTCTAAATATAATAGTATCGAATTTAGCCACAACGTCAGAACGAAATTGATAATAAATTTGCCTTTTGAAAATAATGTCAGGGGATTTTTCTAAACAAATAAACTAAAAACATATGTCGTTTATATCTGGTTTTAATCTCTTACAAGACAAGAAAACTGTTCCAGAATAAAAGATTATATTTCATTCTAATTTCTCGAGCTTCAATTGAATATTGATTTTTTACACATGCAATACAGTTTTGACGCTGTGGCTAAATTTGCTTACATAAATAAATTATTTTTCATTCTACACAAGCCATCAACATACTTTTATTAGATTTTATAGAAAGAAATAATATTGGACCTTGGTTTCAGAAATTATAGAAAAGGTAGAGACAAATTTCTGTTCACAATCCGCCTTTTTTTCTGGTCAAAAATGTTGAATAAATTATCACTCACTGAACATTTCTAATCGATTTTTTTTGTGATTTGTGGGTTGGATAAAGAATTAGTTTGTGAAAGGAACATTGAACTTGATTAATTGAACAGTTTATCATTTCGATTTTCTTGAAAGAAATGATGATTGAAATTGAGAAATCAGCAAATTTGTAGTGGACGTGGATGTCGAGAAACTCTTTAATAAAATGTATTCGAGTTTCTAAATAGAACTGTAGATAACAAAAATATTATGAAAAGAGCTCGAATTTTATTAAAAAATGAGTAATTTCAGTGTATCTCATTTTATACAAGGTTCTCTCTCTCTTTCTATATATATATATATATATATATATATATATAGAGAGAGAGAGAGAGAGAGAGAGATGACTAGAATCAATCATACTCAAATGAATAAAAAATCAAATTCTTTTCATAGTATTTCGATTTAAATTTAATTTTCCCATATTTTTACTTAAGTTTCAATTATAATTTGACAATTTATATTTTTATTTATTCTTTTGATAATCTATATATATATATATATATATATATATATATATATATATATATATATATATATATGATGGAAAGTAAACAAGTTAAGTGATATTTAAGAAATAAAAAGCTCGTAATCTACATACAGGATTTTTATGAAGGTCATTTATACATAATTTTCTCCAGAATTTTTCTAATTACTCTGTTCAATTCTCAATGAGGTTCCAAATTCCATCATAGAAGAAACATTTTTACTTCTTGTGCCGTCACACTTCGATGAAAAAGAAGCAAATAAAAGCTATTTCTGTATGAGTTCTTAGACGTCAGCCATCCAACAGTTCTGAGACCACTTAAAAAAGTTAGAAAAATTAAAAAAGAGAAAATTGTATATGAATTTGAAGGTCATAAACCGGAATTATTTTTCTACCATCCTAATGTATACCTTGGCGTTGTTTTTTTTGAATTTATGTATACTTGAAGGCTCTGAAGATATTAACTGTCATTGAAACGCGCACAAGCAAGAATTTAAAATTATTAATAATAATTAATTATTGAACATTTTTGATCTGAAGTTGTTATTTTCGGAAGAATGTATAATTCATTTGTAAATGCCTGTATTTATCAATTAATAAATATTTCAAAATCTATAAAAAAAATCTTTATGACCAAAAATGTTCAATAGCTGATTTAGAATATTTTGATTAGATTTTTCTATATCTTTGTACATTTATCTCTTAAGAATGGCAAGATAAGTTCTCTCGTTTGCACTCGAATTTGCACTTCGATAATTTCATAATTTAATTTAGGTTCTGTGACTGTATACACAAAACATTTTAAGACTGCGCTATGAAGTTGATAGAATTACCGTCGAAATACACATAACTAACAAAAAATATATCCAATAATGAACTATTGATAATTTTTGATCAGCAATTTGTTATGATTTTTTAATTGAATGAAACAATCATTTGTGAAAGATATGATTTTTATTTACACTTCCCACTTCTATCTCTTCATTTACTTCTTATCCCATCATGTGTCACTAAATTGAACATAAATATTGCATTAAATATCTTTTTTTAATAATCATATCTCAGAAAAAATAATAACTGTAACTTAAATAAAAATATAAGAAAATAAAAGTTAAATTTGGTTAGATTGAAAAAAGTTCGATTTTTTAATTCACACAACCATGATTGCTTTTAGTGATTATATATGTATATATATATATATATATATATATATATATATATGAGACTATGTGAACACGCACATGCCAGTATTTAATATGATATTAACAGAGTTTAATAAAAGCTATTTGTAAATGTATTAGCGAACTACAGTTTCGACTTCAGAAAATACGTGCTAACTGCGAGCTTATACACGTCTGCACGCTTCCAGGTAGCTTATAGTTTTCATTGTTCTTTGTATTTAAGGATAATGTAAAATTTATTACAGACAGTTTAGTACCTTAAATTATGTTATTGTTGGATCTTGTTATTTACATTCACTCCGCAATATTTTATTTATTATTCACAAGAACTTCCAGGTGATGTTTATTTGTAAAAGTACGAACGAGATGAATATTTATTTTGAAGATGTTTCTTTAGATTTATATGACCGGCGTATAAAGTTTGTTTTTCTTTAGTTATTGAATCGTTCACTTCCTTTTTATTAATATGTTCATTTAGAGGTATTATTATTGAAAACGTTTATATTTTTTTGTAAACATGTTTTTTTTATTTTTATGTTTTCATATTTTTTAAAAAAAAAATTTTTTTTATTTTTGTATATATTAAAGTTGATTGTCCTTAAGAAATGTAAATAGTCTTCTATGAACAAAATGTCTTTAAAAGTCACATTTCTTATAGTTTATCAGTACTGTTTCATATCATATTTATAGGCTAATTTTTTAATCTATTAATAATACTACAGAACAATATTTCTCAACCTTTTTCCGACCGTGGTCCCCTTTCGACCTTGTTTCCTTCCTGCGGCCCTCTTATCTAGCTGGTAGAAAGGTAGCTATTTAAATGTTTTGTTTGTAAATAGAACATGTTTTATTATAGTTTTTATAATTTATACAAAATACAATGATTAAATATACTTTAAGTATTTCTCGATCAATGTGACCCATGTGCTTGATAACCAGAAACAAGTTTTTTTATATCCTGTTCTATTGCTGTGATGGATAACCGAAGATCACCTTTGTCCATTGTGTTAAAATGATTCCGCGTTAGGCTGAGTAAATAATTCGCACGATTGAAACCTGATTCTACCAAATATGAAGTAAAAAATGCCATGAAAAACAATTTTGCTTTATCCCTAAGCTGTGAAAACTTTTTATTTATTGTACTCTTGATCCAAAAATACTGTTTTTCTTAACTGAAAGTTATTTTGGCTGATATGTTGCTCTGTAGCTCTATAAGCGTTTCTTAAATTCTATTAATGGTCACTTCTCTGTTTTCTTTTCTCGGTCACTTCTCTGTTTTCTTCATTTCTCACTTCTCTCTATGACCCACTAATCTTGTGCCGTGGCCCCCTTTTATGTGATTTTCACCTATGGTCCCCTTAGAATATTCTAGGGTCTACTGGGGGTCATATAACCTCAGGTTTAGAACCTCTGCTATAGAACATATGTCGTTTTGGTTGATTTTCAAAACTTGTGGGATGCGCATCTTGACTTTTCTGGGGATGATAGGGGTTCTGCAAAAATAATTTATAATCTTAAAGATTCCGTGAGTCAACAAAGTTTGAAGACCACTGCACTATATAGATAGACTATTACATGGCACAAATAATGTTTGAAACCGTCGATATTTTCAACACTTCTCTGTTAAATATACAAAATGTCGGTACGATAAGAATATGAATGACTTTCGTATTTTATAACTTTCACTAACATTTTACAAGAAAAGTGTGTTATTATTCCATTTCATATTCTATTATACATTCGTCTTAATATTTCAAGAATTATTTTATAAAATATTAAATTATAATTCAAATGAATAAATCATTATTATTCATTTATTCAAAGTTGTATTCATTAAAACAGTTTGTTTATTTATATTTAAGAATAAACGCTGCTGTTATTTACACTGAATTTATTTTTATAAAATATTTTATAAGTGTGAATGAAACCGTCTCAAAAAAAATAATAATAAAATTATATTCGAATAAAACATTAATATTTGACAATCGTTTTTGTTACTGTTGCAGTGCCGTCAGAGGCAACGGCGTTCTTCGGCGCCGTAGCCGCTTTCGTAGGACTCCTGCTCGTTTTCTTCCTATACCTCAACAAGAAGTGGTGCTTCGGCGCCGTAAGTGGACTATCATGTTGTGATGAACCTCTAGCACCTTCGCAACCGTCTACGTCACAGCGACATGTTCCGATCAGACAGTCAACATTAGGTGAGTAGCAATCTGTATTTTCTGTTTTTTTAAAAAAAATGTAAACGAAAGTATGTTTGTATGTGAGCAGACACGTATGCAATTGTACTTTTTTGTGTTTGTCTGTCGAATTCTGGCCGTGAGAACAAATCAGATGTGTATTATCGGAATGTGTGTTTGAGGTAACGTGGCATCGACCACGTCGATCGATGCCCTACGGTTCTCTGTTTACCTTTTTAATTTATTAATGAATCAAATATGTCCACATTTATGTTCGCACTGTGTGTGATCATTGTAATGGTTGAGTCTGATTAAAATTAATACTTATACGAAATTGTTTAATTTTTAACGCTGCATTAATAATAATAATAATAAGAGAAAAATATATTTTGTTTAATTTAAAACTGTGATAATTGGACTTTAGTGGGAAAAAAAGAGATATAAATCAATATATTATTCAAACAACAACACAGTTCTTAAAAATTCACAGATAAAGTCATGTCTAATATATTGGACAAGTTGGAAGTAATGGTTATTAAAATATACAGAACAACAAATTTTAAAATAGATTTTATCTCTGCAAAAATTCTGTTTGTGTTATTTGTAGAAGAGAACAGTTTGAAAAATGTATTATTTGGAAAATATCACCATCTCAAAAATCAATTAAAGTGGGTCTTCTTACAATTTTCAGTTTATAAAAATAAAAAAAACATTCAGCAGAATTAGAATTTACTAAAAAATGTATTCGTGAATGGCTGAATCCTTAGAGAGATTGTTTATAAAAAATATTTCAAATATATTTCATCATCATCAGCCTCTATCAAAAGCCTTATTCCACGATTTTCCATTTTGTACCATTGAATACCTCTCTTGCTCACTGATTTCCAATATATTTCTTTTATAGTCTCTGGTTCCCAGTTAATAATAAAATTCCAATAAAATTTTTAATGTCCTTATCCTATCCGTTCATTGGTCTCTTTCTTGGTCTTTTTATATTCCTTGGTTCCCAGTTAATAATTTCTGTTGTCCATCCAGTTGTCTTCTCTTCTTGCAACATGCCCGGCTCATTTCCATTTCAGACTCTTCACCCTTCTTATTAGATCTGTGACTTCTGTCTGTTTTTGTATCCATTCTATTCTTTTAGCATGCATATCTCCATACTTCTCTGTGCTTTTTGGAGTCTTTGAATGATTTTGGTGTGAAGCAGTCATATTTCACTGCTTTAAGTAAAGAATGGTAGTATACTTTTATCAAATATTTGATTCTTCAAACAAAGTGAAATTTTCGACTTAAATATCGATTTAAAATCGTTTCAACCAAATGAGCTCCATCCCATTTTTATTCTCCTGTTTACTTCTTTAATAATGATCCATCTTTGTTGATAAGCTGGCTTAGATTGACATACTTCTTAACTTCTTCTATTTCTGTTGGTTTTATTTCAATTTTCTTGGGGCAGACAAACGCATTTAACACACTGACTTTTGCGTGGTTCATGTTTAAGCTAATTTTTTGACTGGCATCGTCTAATTCTTCATCATCTTTTGTAGCTCTTCCGGAGCACTTGCGAAGATAACGATATCGTCAGAAAACCGGAGATTACTTAATCTTTCGCCTTTTATTTCGATTTCTTTATCCTCTCAGTCGCGCGATTTGAATACTTCTAAGACAGAAGTAAATAATTTCGGCAAAATTGCATCTCTCTGTCTTATGCCTTTCTCGATTTTTATATTTTTTGTTCCTTCCTGTAGCTTTATAGTCAAGGTTGTATTCTTGTAGATGTTATCTATCAACTCGATGTATGTATCCTCTATGCCCTGGTTCTTCATAAGTAAATTCTGTTATATTTTTCTATATGAATCTCAATAATATGATATGAAATAAGTTAAGGCAAAATAAACGAAACTGGTTCAGTAAAGATTTCAGTATTAAAAAATTACATAATTCAAAAAGTGTTCTCTTCAAACTATTATCTGTCCATTCTAAAGCATTTCTTCCCGATCTCCTTTCATGTTTTGATATGTATTTAGAAATCCTCTCCTGAATGCCCTTCAAATTATCTGTCCTATGCCTGTTTATATGTCCACGTCATTGAGACCGAGAAAATGATTCCTGATTCATATTTATCAATTCGGCCATCATTCTAATAGTCAACTGTTGAAATTTGAATTTTTTTGTAATGTTTTCATCTGATTCTGTGGATTTAGGTCGGTCTAATTTCAAATTATCATGCACGTCTACTCAATCGTCCAGAAATCATTCATGCCACTCTAAAACTTAATTATGAGACATTTTCTAATCTTTACAGACATTTTTCAACATACCATAAGTGTCACTTGCATATTTTTTGAATCCGGTTAAAAAATTTGTCTCAATTTCTATCTCACAAGGGCGATAAGAACATCTCACACAAATGAGTAGAACACTAACACTCCTCACCCAATTCGAACATGTGAAAACTTGTGCGGAGAAGGAAAAAGTACGCTATCAACTTTGCAATATGTTTGTCGAAGAGATAATCGTGAATCAAATCTTTCAATCTCGCTTCCTTCTCGCCACACGTCATACTCATTCTGCATACACGAATACCTTTTTTGTATATCTTCTGCTGAGCCAGGCTTAAGAAATAAAAGAGATTTGTTCTGAGAGTGAGGGTAAGTTGTAATAAAATTGAAGAAAATAAGACCTAAATTCTAATCATAAAATCGAATATTCTTCTCTATCATAATAACTTTTCTCATTTATTGAAGCTTCTACGATTTCAGTCATTTGGTATGTGTGTGTTTGTATTTTGAATTTAATGCATGCAAATTTAAATCAG
This sequence comes from Acanthacorydalis orientalis, assembly GCA_034766995.1. NCBI lineage: Eukaryota > Metazoa > Arthropoda > Insecta > Megaloptera > Corydalidae > Acanthacorydalis > Acanthacorydalis orientalis. Next base: position 40,420,729 of record CM068318.1, on the reverse strand, counting down.
AAAGTTTATTATCCATAAACTCCTTTAAAAAAATCGTTTTTTCTAAAAAAAAAGTTTCTTATACACATTTGTATATATATATATATATATATATATATATATATATATATATATAATATGTGTCTTAATAACATCTTTATAAAAAAAAAACTAACTTAAAATAATCCATACTGTAACAAGTACAATTAGTTAATAAATGTTTTCATTATTTTAGAAGAGACCTCTTCAATCGGACTTGAAATTCTAAGTGAGTGCGTATTCTTATCGTTACATACTTATTTTTCTATTCATTCGATTAGTGATAAGTGAAACAAGATCATTGTCATTTCACTCATACAGAACAATCTTATTATACAATTGCACTCAGTCTTACCTAGTTTTGTGTTTTGAAAACAGTCGCAGATTAAAAGAGAACGTAAAATTTGTATGGTTTATTTTTAGCGTATGGATATTTTTAGAATGTTTTCTGTTCATTTAATGTCTATTCTAGTCTAAAGAATGGAACGAGTAATTATTATTATTATGTATAAGTTTTCGATGTTTGTCTTGTGCCATAAATCGATTATGAAGAGATCGTCATGAAAATCGCACGCTACTTGGAAATATTTATACAGTATATATATATATATATATATATATATATACACACATATATATATATATATATATATATATATATGTATGTAGAAACAACACGAAACATTTCATTGATTGATATTCATAAAAACGTTTTGCATTTTATAAAAAAAAATATTTTATTGACCTCTATTGTCATTGAAGCGTAATATATAAAATTTATTCATAAAATTCCTGAATAATTTAATCGTGTATTTTATGTACAATCTCTGGCGAAGTAGATAAAATTTCAAATTCGAGATCACCTCAACCGTGCAAATTGTAAAACGATATGTTGTCGCTGTTTAGCTTAAAAAGTTACAAATTATGATTATTGGCTTTAGATCTTCGATCTCGTTCTTGTATCATCCTTTTGGATCATTTGACTGTTTGTTCTTCGTTAGTAATGTGACATATGTGCCACATTAAGGTAAACATTAGAACGTATCTAGTATCTACCTGAAAATCACATATGTGTTGAAAGTAGTACTGAAGAAAATACACTCAGATTGTCCGAAAGACCGCCGTAACAACCTTTTATTGGGTTGGTAGAAAAATAATTGAGTTTTATCATCTTCAAACGCTTGTACATTTTTCTCAACTTGCTGTTTTAAGTGGTTCAGAATTTTTGGATGAGTAACGTTTAACTTTTGTGCAAGCTCTGGAATTACTGCGTAGTTCTGATTTAACTAACTCCTTCAGTTGGTCGTTATGAACTGAAGAAGGACGCCCGTGACATTCTTCATCTTCAAAGCTCTTGTTCCCGGCACGAAACTTTTGGATCCACCATTGCACCGTATGTTCCTTAACAGTACCCGACAAGGCTCTCGTCCCTGGCATAAAATTTTTGGGACGATCATTGCACCTTATGTCCCTTAACAAAATCCACACCAAAAGCATCGTTTAGTTTATGAGCAGTTTATGCTGCTTTACCACCTATTTTGAATTCATACAAACAATTTTTCTCATTTGCTTCTTTTCCATCTTCAATTCAATAGCCCAATTTGAAGCAAAATTAATAATAAAACCAAAGTTGAAGTTATTCAAATACAGACTGAAAATGCACTTTCAACCTATATTGACATGAAAACGATGAAATGATACTTTCATTGAAAAAAAAATAATGTTAGAATTCAGAAAAGAAAAACCGCAATTATTTTCCTAACAACCTAATAGCTTTAATCAACCCGAATATGTTTTCATATAAATAAAACTTTCGTATAGAGTACATACGCTATTTTTTGTACAGAATATAACTTAAAATGAAAAACAAATATTATAAAATTGTCATTCTTGCTGTGATTAATGGTTGGAAAACTAATAAAGCACAAAAACTCGTACTAAAATCTAATCTTCGTTCAATAAAAATCATGATGACAGCTTAGTGGTGATATTGATTCGAAAAAAAAAATATCGGGAAAATATAAGCCTTAAAAAAGTCATATGTCCAGTTTTAGAAAGCGAATAATAGTGACCGAAACACCACTTTAAGAAAATAGTTGTTAATTTTGAAGAAATAACCAAAAATGAATTTGATTGAAAATGTTCAATTATTGATAATTGATCATTTTTGATTATTGATTATGCACATTTCTATGATGATCCATCAACGTAAAAGCGCAATATCTTAGTGAGAGTGAAATTCATTTGTGAATTTAGCCGTTTTGCCAAGAATAATTTATCAAATAATTAGGTTGGTAAGAAAATAATTGTTGTTTTTGTTTTCTGAATTCTAACAATAATTTTTCTAATGAAAATGTCATTTCATCGTGTTCATGTTAATATCAGTTTAACGTGTTTTTCATTCTGTATTTTGGTAACATCGACTTTGATTTTATTAATAATTTTGTTTGAAATTGAGCTATTGAATTGAAGATGGAAAACAAGCAAATAAGAGTAATTTTTTGTATGAATTCAAAACGGGTGGTAAAATAGCAGAAACTGCTCATAAACTAAACGATGCTTTTGGTGTGGGCACTATTAAGGATCCTACGGTGCAATGGTGGTCCCAAAAATGTCGTGCTGGGAACGAGAGCCATGAAGATGAAGAAGTTCGATCTTCAGTTCATAACGACCAACTGAAGGCGTTAGTTGAATCGGAACTGCACACAACAATTCGAGAACTTGCACAAAAGTAAAGCGTTAGTCATCCAACAGTTCTGGACTACTTAAAACATCTAGTTGAAAAAAATATATATGAATTTGAAGGTTATAAACCGCTATATTTTTCTACCTACCCAATACAAATTCTCGACAGAATGACCAAACCTTGTGAACATTTAGAGAGATAGTATTATTTCTATATATTCGTTTACTGGAAAATATGAAGAAATTTTGAACAGCATCCAAGTTTTTGATCAATTACTTCAAAAATCGAACTCTAAATCTAGCTTTAAAGTTATTTCGTGCAATCGTCACTAGCGTGAAAACTATTTGGTTCTATAAAACCTTCGTGCAGTTGAATCAAATCTAGTCAGAGATCGATGATAAGTTTTATGTATGGCTTCAGTCTTACAAGATGTAATATTTAATGTTTGTATAAATAATTTAAATGAGTATTTAGTTCTCAAATACTTCATGAAGATCTCTTCACATAAAATTGTATATGTTTATTGATATATGTTTAGATGTTAAATTTGTTTAGATCAGTCTTAGAAGTAGCAATTAATACTTTACGAATTAGCATATATATATATATATATATATATATATATATATATATATTTATATATAATACTCTAAATATTTCTCTGAAGTCAAAAGTTAAAAATATAAAATTTACTTCCATTATATAATTTTAATTTCAAGAAAGTGATTTGACTTTTCTGTATAGATATTTAAAATTTCTTATATTTTGACTTCTGTGTGAATTATATATATATATATATATATATATTTATATACATATATATATATATATATATATATATATATATATATATATGTATATATATGTATATATATATATATATATATATATATATATATACATAATCTGGTAAAAAAGAAACGAAATAATTCCAATAAAACTTTCAATTGTTGACAAATTACAAGTTTCAAAAGATTGTCTTTTTAACATTTACATTTTTGAAAATGCTCTTCAGGAAAGACTTAGATATTTTCTCCTTTTTATCAAAGTGGGTTCTTTTTAAAAATATTTTTTTTCCTGGAAACCAAAAAAATCACAACAAGTAGATCTGGTAAATAAACAGTAGTGTCTGTTATTATAATTTATTTTTAGGGTTCTTCATTCTCTTCTTCCTCGTTTCGAATCACTTTTAGTCTCCTTAGGAAATCATTTATAGGTTCTACGTTAAACGCCTGTTAGTGTGATCTAGTACATTAGAAAGGATTTCTTTCAAGAAACATTAAATTTCTAGAAACAGAAGTCATGTCAGACGCGATATGGCTAATATACTGTTTTATCGTTTTGATTAACTTTTAGACTAAAAACTATTTCAGTGTTAATGCTGAATAAAAAAAAGTATAGTCGTGATAAAAAATACACTTATAGAACAACAACTCTTTCAAGTCTTTTAAGATGAAGTTTTTCTCTCAAACAACTCAGAGTATTCCAGTAAAAATATTATTTAACCGTTTCCCCGCTAGGTAGTATTCGTGGTTCACGATATCTTTAGTATCAAAAAAATCAACATTGTCTTCACTTTGAAGTTCCATATTCTATTTTCTTCGGTCGTGGAAAGTTAATACAGAATTTTTCCAATATAAGCTCTGACTTTTATTTTCGAGATTGTACTGGAAATCTTATGACTAGTAAACTGTTCATAATATTATCTATAGAGATGTTTCCAATTCGTACAACAAATCTCAATTCTTCATTTTTTCTCGTACATCAGAACTTTAAGCACCATCTTCGCACGGATCTTCCTCATATCCAGACGTTCGATCAAAGTCTTATGAAATGATTTGTCACTCAGCTTTAGTATCTCTGTCAAGATCCTGAAACTCAAACGGCGAGTAATGCCATCTTCTGTTCTTTTTAATCGACCAGATTTAATATCAATATGCATGTCATTCTGTCATTTCAAAAATCTTCTTTTCCGCTCAAATATTGGTGTATCAACATAATCATTTTTTTAATATATCATTGAAGTTTCATTGAATTCGTTTGGGCAAGTTTAATGTTAATACACTGCTCTAAATTTCAATGATACATTTTCCAACGTCAACGATAAAATTCATATTTCACAAATGCACGTCACAGAAATAATATCTATCCGATTGAAATCTATAAACACTTGTTAGAACTAAGAAATATCACTTTAAACCAGGTGTAGGCAACGTTTTTCAGTGAGGGGCCTGATCGTACTTCTCTGATGTGGACTAGGGCTACAATTTCTATAGGGAAAATAAAAGAACTTAGAAATTATATAAAATAAAATTATTTATTTCGATTTTTCTTATTTCAACAATTATTATTCACAGTAAGATAACATTATTTATCTCATAGACGTGATATTATTTGTTATTACAGTATAATTGTATAACCGCAAGCAAATCTAGCAAAAATACAATACCAAATAGAAATTTAATATCGAATTTAGTGCGACATTTGCCACTGCTTATTTTTTAATCAATCGATATCCGGCGTGATTTCGGTAGTGTCGACGCGCAACGTGTGCTCCAAATGTTCATCGATTACCTAGGATCTATTTTTTGATATCGTGAATGTCATTTTCGAAAAACATTGTTCGCAACGTATATGTGCTCCCGAATAATGATTTTACTCCCTTTGCATTGTAAATCAAGTTAGAAAATTCTTGCGGATCTGAATTTTTATGAAATTCATTATTAGATAATTATTAGATTAGACAGGAAATCTTTAATAAAAACGAACGAACACGTTTTATAGAGGGTCGTTTTACTCTACATATTTGGAAAATGTCCGCAGGCCGGATTGTGGACTTCTGACGACTGGAGTTGGCCCACGGGCACGAGGTGGCCCATCCTTGCTTTAAACTATTCTGTGATCTCTTTGATTATCGAAAAATTATTTCGAAGAGTAAATGTTCAATCTCGTTTCTTTCTTACCATACACCGTGTATATATATATATATATATATATATATATATATATATATATATATATATATATATATATATATATATATATATATATATATATATGCTATTTCTTATTGTTGTGAATAGTAGATGAGTAAATAATATAAGAATGGAAAAAAATTGTGTCAGTAAAATAGTTTATTGGTTGTGGTATAAAAATAGTGTTTTTTTTCTTGATAATTATTTTTTTATTACGTCATCTTAAGATATTTTTTCAGATTATAATAAACATTAATTTACCTGTAAACTTACTGTAAACAATTTATAATAATTATGAATTTTAGCAACATTTTACACATGGTAATAATTTGTAATATTTACACACAACAAATTACTTTTATATAAATTAGATTTCTAAAATACATTCTGTGGAACTGAGTGGCTCTTGATACTCTCATCTCGTACTGCTAATTTAGTGTAGTAAGATTCAGAATTTGTGATGCTGAAAAATTCTGATCGTATCCCTAATCAGGGGTTTGAGTTAAAAATTGAAACAACTTTTCGTGGCTGCTTCTCGAAGATCAACCAGTGGGGAGTTCTAATCTCCACAGACACTCTCTTACTGCCTTGTGTGTAGAGATTGAAAAACAATCGGCACATCAACATCCCCATTAATCTCATCTTCAAACTCAATCATTCTTTACAGCTTATGTTGGCAGTACTCTGAGACGAGGTCGTTCTTCATGTGTACATGTTTAAGATAGTCTTCACTGCTCTCACTACACTTGTCATCTAATAAACTCGTTGTTCGTAAAGAATCAGAGGGTGCATTCTAAGAAAGTGTTTCATGTTAGATAATATACGAGATGACTCGATAAGACGAGTACCCTGTTAAAACATTTCTATCCGCTTTATATTTGTTGGATAATAAGGCCAATCTCAATTCAAATACATCACTTACTGAATGAAGTTGATATTGAGCTTATCCTTACTTCATCGTACAGTTTTGACATTGTGGCTAAATTTACTTTCATAAATGAATTCCTTTTTCGCTCCACAAATCACAAAAACAGTATTCTAATCAAAAATATTGACTGAATGATTATTCATCATTTTAATTGTTGCTTCTGCACATGTCAATAGAGATACCGTCATCTTCAGAGTCACTCATCAACACACAACTAGGACAAACTCATAATAATTGCGACCAAATATCGAAATCCAGTTATTAATTCACTTATTGAAAAGTAATACATGAACCAACACATATTCGAATTTAAAACATATTACTGAACAATTTAAATTAACTGCTCGTCCATTGCCTCTCACTTTAATAAAAAAAATTATTTGATTTCATATTCAATTTGTCTTTAATAATAAAAAAAGTCCACAGATCGTACAAGAATTCAATCGTACGATTCTGAAAATCGACTGCATCGCCGCATTAACGTTTCTTGTTCATTTATTTTATTTTTATTGAAATGTTCACGCATCGTGGAGTCAGATAAAAAAATATATATATAACCATTTCAGTGATGTGAACTCAGTGCACGTGAGCATGTAATTGGAAGTTATTTTTATACTGTAATTAAATAAAGTGGAATAAAAATTAAAGTAGTTTGTCGGAAACTAGCACGCGACGATGTTAAATGAGGAGGAAATTCTGCAGTGGATACATTCTAGTTAAATATTTTTTTTATTAAAAAGCATCAGAACAGAACTCGTCATAATTTCAAATACTTTGTATTGTTTTTTTTTTTGTATATCTTTAGAACACAAATACAGCCGACACTAGTATTAATTGTTCTTCTATCAGATTAATGGAAAATGAAAATGAAAATGATTTTCTGGACTTTTTTTATTCGTTCAGTGGCGATTCTCAGTTTTATATAAGACTGTTTATTAGATTGTTTCATATATATTTGCATTAAAGGTCATTCTTTTATCTTATTTAATTGACATAAACGTCTTCGTAGTCCTAGATATCTGTATGAATATATTGGTCACATTAGTGAATAGAGATTTTCTCCTAGCCTCTAAATTCTGAGATTTTCATTTTTCACTCCACGAACCACGAAAGATTTTTCTGATTAAAACTGTCCAATAAATTACTATTAATCATTTTTAATTGTGAATTATGCGTATTTCTATGGCAGTATTGTCATTTTTAGTACATCGGGATACAGAAAAATCTGAAAGAGAGAAAAGAATATGTTTCCATACCTTGGCGTTCTGGAAATGATATGGGATCGCTGTCGAAATGTGCATAAGCAATACTCAACATTTTTGAACAATATAAACATTTTTGACAAGAAAACTTTTTGTGGATTGTATGATAAAAATGATTAATTTGTAAAAGTGAATTTACTCAGAGTTAGAAATGTATTGTAACATCCTGATTGAGTTCGTACTAACGGTGAGTCTTTGTTTTCTGTTTTTATGGGTTCGGTTGGAATTTTATACGGTTTAGATTATCCATGAAAAAATACATAAAATATATTCAATCTCGAATCAGATATTCAAATATTCTCCTTGTAAAAATCAGTTATCTTTTTACAAAAAATCGTTCTATTTAGATTCCACTGATTCTCGAATTCTTAATTTTTAAATAAATTATTAGAAATGAAAACTAATGTAAAAGAACTAATGTCATCACCATATTGTGATGTGTGAAACAAAACTTCATTTGATTCCAGAACAAAAAACCAAAACACTTTATACTAAAGTTTTTAATTCTAGAATAGTTTGAGATACTGAGATGAAAGTAAAAAAAAGGCAGAAACTTAAAATATAGTCTCTCAAATCGTATATTTATTTTTCAAAAAAATCATAATCAATGACTTTCCACAAATATGAAACAAGTTCCTTCATTTCACCAGTAAAGAAATCTTCGGTTTGATTTTCCGTCTAATGCTTCACAACAGCCTTAACTTGATTGTAAGAATTGAAATATCTACCTTTAAAATCACACCCTAAAGCTGGGAATAAGTGAAAGTCATGTCGTACATTATCTGATCTGTAAGCAGGAGACTCGTTCCGATAACAAATTTATTCCGTTTCAGATTTTCCTAAGCGAATATTCAAGTGGAAATATTTTAATTCTTAACGTCTCGAATGACTGGAAAGTATATTAACCCTTTAACTCGATTTTTTCTAATGTTCTTGAGTACCTACTTATATTTATTTTTAGGTAAAGTTGGTTACATTATATAACAGTAAAATTGATTGTTTTTGTTTTATTTATCATTATTATTATTATATAATTTATTTTTTATATATTTTTTAAAGTATGGCAATTCTTAAAACAATCCCCATGTGCAGGAAAACATGTATTTCGCACGTTTCACAAAAATAAATTGTTGTCTTCCTTCCACCCTTAATTTTTCTGTTCGAACAGATCATACAACCATTATGTTTCTCTTGTGGATCTGGTTGTAAAATGTACTTTTTCATCAAATCTGATGTCGACAGTCTACCCCATTTTCTTGTTCCTTGTCTGAAATTTTCCACTAAGGAAACCACTAATTTACATATAAAATGTAAATTGGCTTCTTGTTTCACACTATTCCTTTCACACAAAATTTTACATAAAATGTAAGATTAATTAACATTCTCAAGCTTGTGAAAATTTTACTTTCGCCATTACGAATGGAATTTTGGTTTCTGCAGACACCATTTCTTGGAATTAACTAATTAGTAGTAACAAATTTCATCCTTTGTTATAATTCACTCTAATAAAAAATCTGTTTACAATCATCTTTTTCTAATTCAACATCAAGCTTTGTCATTTTTATTGTTGAACTTCTAATAACAAAATCTTAAAAGAAAAACGAACAATTTCCTTACCCAAGGCAAGTTCTTTATCTCTCATTTTACAGGTTTTCATTGATATGAACGTTTGAGTTTTTGAATTTTCAATACACTGTGATCATTTAAAATCATTACAGAGTTGTTCAGTCTTGCAGTGCCATTACATTTTCTATACCCTCTCTAATATATTTATATCATTTGAAAGTATTTTATTCGCTCATAATAGATTTCTCGTAAACTGAATAATTATATAATTAAATTATAAACAAATCATTGTTTCCATAACAAGAAGAAATTATTCTTTAATTAAATTCAATACTGTCATCTAAAGTATTCTTTATCCAATATTTTTATTGAGAATCTTCGAAATCCAAAATTAGTGTTTTATTACTGTTAAGACCCGAGTATGAGTATTCGGTATCAGAAGTAAAAATTACTTTAAAATTGCAACTGGTCAGTGCATACGATACAAATTGTATCTATCGTAGTTGGCCAGTGTATACGATACGAATTTCATCTATCGATGCTGGCCAGTGCATACGATATGTATTTCATCTATCGTAGCAGGCCAGTGTATATTGAAGAGCTTCATCTGTCTCTCGCGCTGTCAACAAACAATTCAGGTTAAAATAGTTGTCAGTCCACAGTACAATTCAAAATAGGATCTGCATTGATCATTATCAAGTAAGATACACTTATCATCAAATTAATAAGTGTGTACACTTTGACATTACAGAAGGTCTGCATATGTTTACTGCAACAACTCGCACTTTACAATTACTTTAATTACATATTTACCAAGAACTCTTTTTATATTCATGGTAATTTGAATAATATTTTTGTTAAAAAAAATATTTTCACAAGTACATTCTTTTTCTTCGCCCCATAAATCATAAAAATGTTTAATACTCTATTATAAGTCAATTTTGATTGTTGCTTATATGCATTTCGATAACAATTCAATTATTATTTCAAACAACATTCAGCGATTAACATTAAAGTGATTGTTGATTGTTTATTGTCCGCTTTAGTTATTTTGATGTCCACTTTAGAAGATAATACAATATTTTCAGATGTGTTCTAAAGGTAACATGTATCAACGAAATGTACTTAGTAATCAAAATAGATATGAGAGAATCTTGAGCAATTTAATAAAGAAAATGTTAGTGTTTGACATTTTGTCTCAATTATAAAATTAAATGCAGTCACAGTGCCGCATTGTAATTATTAACACCATTACTTTTCCAATAAATGACACATACAGATACTTTATAAACCAATTGTAAACAGAACAAAAAAAAATGATCCAAACCATTTTAACATGCTAAACATCACACTTCACTCTACACGAATGTTACTTTTTTTTGATTCTTCAAAGATGACTCACAGATCAACACTTTAGTCGACACTTGAACACAAAACGAATGCATTTTTATTATTTATCGATATTTAGAAATAGCGAACAGAGAAACGAGATCGGATCTTCGGACAGCACGAAGTGTCCAACGAAGCCCTACATAAATATGCGATTGTTTCAGGACGTGCGTACAGTTTGGATTCGCCCGAATCGAGCAGTGATTCTGAAGCGGACGTAGCACGGAGATTGCAGCAGAGTGTGAGTGGTACGCAACAGCGTTTCACTCACGCCGCACTCACGCACCATCACGCCCATTCCTATTCTGCAGCGCGAAGTGATTCACAATCGCCACCACCATCGACCGTTACGCACCGTAAGTTACCCCGATATTAAATCAAATTAGAATATATATATATGACATCATATATGTGACGTAGTTGTACATACATATACATCTGTGCCAACAAGACAGAGTAGCTTATGTCTGAAATTGTAGTTTTGCACAATTCTCAATTTTATCTAAAAGTGTTGTTTTTGAGTTCTACAAAAACTTTTTTGGCTTAAAATATGGAAGGGAATTAAATGTATTTTCAGCATATTTCTTCCAAGAAAAAAAAACTAAAGAAGGGAAATAGAAAAATGTTAGTTTTCGTACTTAAGTGCTTTTGAAAAAATAAAATTTAACTAATAGCATATCTTAAGTTACATAAGCTTTTTTATCATACTAGCTACTATAATTTAAGGTTTCCTAAGACAACTTAAGATTTTATGAAGAAATTAAAATATTAAAATTAAAAAAAAACATAAGACGTTTTTATTATTTTTGATTTTCATTAATAATACAAAAGAAGACAGTAGAAATTCAAAATTTGTGCATATTATGCAGAAACTAGAGACGAAAAAAAAATCATTCGACTTGACAATAAAAAAATGAACTGAAAACTATTGTTGTACACATAAAAAACGTATGATTAAAAAGGAACTAGAGTTGTGATTCTTCTTCGTAACCTGTCAAATTCGGAAGAAAATTGACCATTTCTTCAGAATTCAAGTTTTGGTAAAAGGTACGATAAACGTTATCAATAAGGAGGAGTTTTCTAATAAATCTTCTTTTTTTTCGTCAATTTTAAGGGGTGTGGAGTTACATTGCTGAAAGTCTGCAATTTTAATCTAATTTAATCCTTGTCGTATGTTCAAAGTCTTAAAATCTTCGACTTCGCTCAGAGTAGTTTTGAAAAATATTGTGCTAAATTGTTTTGTAAATCTTATCCTCTTAATATTTTGTCATGCAAATTTTTATCAATTATGATTTATTTTTTACCACATCAGTTTTTCTTTGGATAGTGACCAATTGATTCATTTATTTAATAGTACATTTGTTTTTTACACCGACTGTTCTTGCAAACTGAAACCAATCGCGAGAATAATGGATTTTAATTGTTCTTTTCTTTTTTCCTCGGTCAAAGCATAATGATCAACATCACGCTCCATATGGGTGTGCCAGGCATATGTAAATTTTACTTTTAATTTTAAATATATATGATACATGGAAACACTGCTATTTTTTTGCACACCAAAATGTTTGTCTGTCCAATTATAAAAACACTAATTTTTTAAATGGAAAATAAAATTTAACTAATATTTTTACATAAGTGAGATAAATAAACAGGGGTTAATATAGCAACACATATTTGAATTTATAATCAACAGAAAACTATTTGAGTTCATCCATAAAATCATATACAAGCACTACTATTTTTTGCACACAGGTGTATATATATATATATATATATATATATATATATATATATATATATCACTTTTTCGTATTTTAATATATCAGAAGCATCGAAATTATAAGAGTTTACCTATGATTTTTTTATAAATTAAATGATTACCGGTAATACACTTTCTAAACTAAATTATTCACCTGCCGTACAAACCACAGAGAAATTCTGATAACAACTGTTTAATAAATGATGATTAATCACTTTTTATTGTCGGTTAGGTATAAATTTCTATTTAACAAAAAAAAAATACTTTTTTTCTGTACAACTTTCATGTTCATAACATTATAGAATTCAAAGGTCGTGCCCTTTTGTCATGACCTTAACACACTTCTTCACTCTCTCTTTCCACGTTTAAAAGCATTTTAATCTTTTTCAAGAATACTGTTTAGGTGCTTTGTTGTACGCTTCTTCACGTGTTTATGTCATCAACAAGGATTAATTTCAAAAAATAGTTTAGTTTTTAAAAAAGAGAAAACAGCTCTAGGCACTGTCTGGCGAACAGGCTAAATGTTACATCGTTGCGATTAGCTTTTAAGCTAGAAACTATTCCAGTGTACATGATGAATAAAAGAATCAACTAATAAAATCGAAATTCCAGTCTCTTATGACAAGGTTTTTGTTTCAAACGCTCCAAAATATCTTAGTAGTAAAAATATCGGTTGAATGTTTGTCTCGATTGAAGATATTTCTGGTGGATGATAACTCAAGTATCGAAAAATAATCAAACTTGTGTTCAGTTTACAATGTGACATTCTTGCTTTCTTCGGTCAGAAAGATATGTTCTGAATCTTTTTATTTAGGGATCGTACTGAAATATGTATGATTATTCGCCAGCGTATCAATTGTTCAGAAGATCTGATTCTTTTCTAATTCGTTCAAAAAGTCGAGGCAGATTTCAATTCTTTATTTTTTCATGTAAATCAAAACATTGAACATCACCTTCTAATATACTTCATTCATGTCCAAATCTTCTATCGAAATCTGACGAGTTGATTTCTTGTTCGTGTTCAAAATCTCAGCCCTAGTTCTAATAGTCAAAAGTCGATTACTGGACATTTAAATTAAAATCTTATCTTCTATTACCGGGAAGCTTTCAAACCCCTTCTCCGTGCACTGCGAATGTCAATTACTAGAACTCACGATTCGCATCGCTGGAAAACTCAGATTGTTTCATTGTTTATATATTTTCACTAAATATTGAAGCTCTTTTCAATATTTAGCTGACGAATCTCCTCAGTATACAATAAAGGCATTATTTTAATGGAGTCATTTGTTAGAATTGGGAAAAGGCACAATAAACAACTTCCATCAATGTGGTCGTGAAATAATAGTTACTGTGTAAACTAATCATTCGATCTCATCTCTTTCATAACACATATTGTACATTAAAACTACATTTTACATAACTACAGCAAATGAGAATATCTCAAACATACGCTAGTATTAAGTTGGTAGGAAAATAATCGCGATTTTTGTTTTCTGAATACTAACCTTAATTTGTTCAATGAAAGTGTCATTTCATTGCGTTCGGGTTAATATCATTTTAAAGTGTATTTTTTGGTCTGCGTTTTTTTGGTAACATCGACTTTGGTTTTATTATTAATTTTGCTTCAAATTTTGTTATTGAATTAAAGGTAGCAAAGAAGCAAATAAGAGCAACTTTTGCATAAGTTCAAAACAGGTGGTAAAGCAGCAGAAACTGCTCGTAAACTAAACGATGCTTTTGATGTGGGTACTGTTAAGGAACATACGGTGCAATGGCGGTTCCAAAAATTTTATACTGGAAACGAGGAGCCTTTAAGATGAAGGAGGTCGCAGACGTTCTTTTTCAGTTCATAATGACCAACTAAAGGCGTCAGTTGAATCAGAACTACGCACAACAATTCGAGAGTTTATACAAAATTTAGGCATTAGTCATCTAACAGTTTTGGACCACAAATAGAAAAATGTATATAAAGTTCATAAATTGCAATTATTTTCTTATCAATCTAATGTCATGAAAATTCAATAAAAGCCTCATAGAAATGCATACCAATCACCAGAATCTACATAGAAACTCATTTAAAAGTTTTATCGTAGAGAAAAAAAGTTAATTATTTGCACTAACCAGTTGTAAATATTTTCAAATAAAATATTTTAAATACATGGATATAAAATAGATGTTTTTTATAGAAAAAAATATTTGGGGTTTTCAAAAAATTAAAAAGAATACGAATGAAATAAAAATAAAAGATAAAAACGAACAAGAGAGAGAATTCATGAATTTCTTGTTTAATTCGCTATATATAATGTAATAAATTACAAAAATAGTTACGCGGCTGTATAGTTAATTTTTTTTCCAGAAGTGAGTAGCCCTACATCACCTCAAGATCTAATATCATTAGTGGAAAAAGGACGAGCGGGCGTGAGCAGCAATTCTTCGTGTTGTTCGTCAACGACGAGTTCGGTGGGCGTCCCCCCTGTAGATACACACCACACGCAGATGGCGAACCATAGGTATTCTTAGTTTTTGTTTTTATTTCAGACATGTGTATGTTTATTGTAATATAAATTGTATAACGGTTCCACAAATGGATTGATTTTTTAATATCACAAGCCACGCCATTTTTTAGCAAAAAAATGTTAAATAAATCATTGACTATTTTTGATTCTTGTTTATGCCATCATCTTCATAGCTCTAATATATAGAAAATTCTTCTCTACTACCTTGACACTCTGAAGAAGATGACAATAGCATCGAAATATACACAATTAATAATCAAAAATGATCAATCATGATTTATTTAACATTTTTAACCAGAAAATATTTTTAAGACTTGTCTAATGGAAAAAAAATTATGATAGTGAATTTAACCAATGTTAGTATTGTCAAGTGATGTAACCGTTCCCTAACTGCTAATTTCATTTATTTATATTCTTCCAATATGCTGATTTTTAAGTGTGTAAAAAAATGTGTTCTTTAGCAGAGCCATAGCCCAAGATATTCGTGAAACTCGAATAGACAATTTTGGGGGTGGCGCTGGTAATAGCAGTAAATATCATAAATTGGCAACGGAAAGCAGTGTCGAGAGTACGGACATCAACAGTAACAGCAATCAAGATGTAAGTTTGACACAGTTTCAGATAGATTTATTTCTTATGTGCTGTTCTCAATTATCAATGTTATTCTTATTATATTGAACTTTAATATAAATATGAGTTTTAACAAAATGTACAAGAGATACCTACTATTTTCTAAAATAAAATGTATTAAATCTAAAACAAGGTTTTTCTAATAGTCATCTCCAAAACAATTTGAAAATTGTAACTTTGAAAATGTTACTGATATCGATATTATATATATATATATATATATATATATATATATATATATATATATTTGTCTATTATTCTACTTCTTCGCCATTTAAGTTATAGTTTCATTTCAATTTATTCGATTCCTATTAACTGAATTTTGAAATAATGTGAGTT
The DNA here is from genome assembly GCA_034766995.1 of Acanthacorydalis orientalis. Lineage (NCBI taxonomy): Eukaryota > Metazoa > Arthropoda > Insecta > Megaloptera > Corydalidae > Acanthacorydalis > Acanthacorydalis orientalis. Next base: position 40,404,661 of record CM068318.1, on the reverse strand, counting down.
AAGAAAAAAGAATTAGCTTCGAGGACGATTCGAGTTTAAAATCTAAAGGAATATATTTTATTCAAAATTTTATTAATTTTAGACAGTGATGCAACCAAACTTTTCAATAAACTTCTGAAAAGGAGACTTAAACATTCTAAAATATTACATTTTTACTTGGATATTAGTCATCCCAAAAACAATTTGAAAATGTTATTGAATATCAATGAACATTCACAAATTATTTCTTTTTCATCAAATCATTTTTTTCACCAATTATAAAAAAAATCCTGATCAAAAACGTTCAACATAATTATTAATCACTTTGATTGTTGCTTATAAGCATTTCGATGTCGATTATTTAATCGTTGATTGTTAAATATCATATTTCGTTTATGGGACTTGAAGATCCCGACAGTACATAAAACTTGATATAAAAGCTATTAATTACATAAATATATAAATTATCTTCAATTAATGTAAATAAAACGTCATCAGTCTATTTGCAAAACATACTTTTTTTAGTCACTGTACATATATAAAGTATAAAATGTACGATTATAATTTCCAGTGTATTGTTGTGTTGGGGCAAGAGTCTTGTTACGATACTGACGTTCAATCAACATGTACAAGTACTGGCGGGGGTGTGGGTGGTAGCGGCGTCGTTGGGGGACCATGTGAAACAATACTGGCGAACGGTAACACCGGGGGTAGCAGCGGTCAGGGAGAAGGCCGTGAACTGATCAGCAAGTGCGGCCATCTTGAGGTCGCGTTGCTATACGACGCGCCGATGCGCAAAATGACAGTTCACGTGTTACAAGCACGAGACATTCCGAGCAGAGACCGAGGACAACCGACACACACACAGGTAAATATACATACATACATACAAACATATATATATATATATATATATATATATATATATATATATATATATATATATATATACAGAATTTATAAACATATCCGATTACTTTTCTCGTTAAACGAATGTTTCATTTCATACACTTTGATATCTTTACTGAACAAAACGGTGGGCGTTCGACAGGAGGATGTTTATATGTATATTGAGGAAAATTCACAAATATTTTCATCACAGGATACAAATATTGTACATAAATAGATATAATTATAAAAAAAATACATTAATTTGTATCCGTCCTACCGTTTCCTGTACTATTTTTATCAGAAAAAAATGTTTACTTTTTTTACATGCACTTGATGAAAATTAAAGGGAAATTATTTATTTGACTGGTAAACTTTTCTATAAATATTCATAATTAAAACTCTATATATGCGTTTTCCGTCAATGCTTTTCAGTTATAAACATTTATAACCTGCTTCTATATGCGCTCATTAAAATTTTGAGACCGATTGTGGAACAAAGAAAGTGTTTATTATTGTTTAAAGTTTTTCACTTTGAGTTATAAGGTATACATGTTGCATTAATTAACTGCATACAGTGATTTATAGCGAAAATGCTGTCACTGGAAAATGTTTTCTAATTAATATTTTATGTTAAACAAATTTCTTGTACGAATAAAATATAACATTTATTTCCTATTAACCTTTAATTTATTTTAATATATGAAATAAATTTATTCATTCAGTGTCATAAAAAATATGAATTAAAATTTTTCTAGTTATCATAATTTTCCATCACAGTGAAAATCAAATAGTCGAATTTTCAAAAACCAAAAAAAAAACGTAATATAAGTATATTAATAAATAAATTTAAAATGTTCATATTTATTGTGGTTGCCCTTTGCTTTTGTTATTGATTGGTGTCTATCTAGTACAGATTCTACCAATTTACATATATACTCTGGACCGATTTCGTCCAGTTTCATCAATAATGCCTTTTTTAAATCGATTTTATTACAGATCGTGTGGTTTTTTGGATCTCTAGTTTTTGATACAAATTTCCGAGTATATTAATATTTAGTGACTGGGATGAGGCTTTTATGACTTGAGGAAATTTATAGAGATGCTATGACTTTGTGATGTAAAATAAATGATTTGAATCATTGTCCTGATAAAATTTAAAGCTTTCATTTATCCACATTTTTTCTATTTGCAAAACAGGCCTAAGATTTTCATTTAGTGTATTTAAATACATAAATTTATCTATGATAATTAATCAGTAAAATGTAGCTTTATCACACCAGACACCGAAACACAGCCCCAGCCCATTACATAGTCGTTTTCATCCTCTTTCAATTGGTCATAAGTGGTTAGAAATCATCTCCTCATTAACTTTATGCCATACTTTAACCCTCCTATCAAACCCAAAAATCAGGCTCTCATCTGAGAATAAAACTTCTTCCAGATGTTGAAATCCTGGCTTTAATGATTACGTGCAAAGTGTAGTCGAATCGATTTATTTTTTTGCTGATAAACGTTTCTTTCCGTGCTCTTCACCCATATTAATAAACTTTTTGTAAAGTTTCTAGGTTCACTTTCTATTCAAGAACATTTACAATTTCTACAATAAGCTTTTAGGCACTAAATGTCAGATTTGATCGAGATATCCACATAATCTAGCATTCATCCTCAAACATAAAGCTTTTTTTTCATTTTTTTTTAAGTTTAATCTTTAATCTACTTTCCCGATTTTATCTTTCAGTGACATGTTATATTATTGAAGCACTTATATTCAATATTTTATTGAATTCGTATCAATGCCAACGAAAAAAGTATGTGTATATCTGATAATTCGTGCTGTACCACCCGTTTAAAAAATAGGAAACTGTGCTCCGGATTGAACATATCTGACATGAAAACTCATTAACCACGATAGTTTTTTCAAAAAATACGGTTACATATATTTATTGTTGTACATTTTTGATTTATTTTTATTTGCATTGTTGCTTTTACAGGTTCGATTGTTATTGTTACCGAGTAAGAAACAGAAACATAAAACTAAAATCAGATCTGGGGATAATCCACAGTATATGGAAAGTTTCCTTTTACATCGAATCAATCCAGGTATTGCTAAAATAATCAACACGCATATATATATATATTAAAAGTTTGCACTGAAAGCCGCTGTTCACCTGTAAATAGATTTAGGTGCGTACGCTGTGGGCAGTGACTAATGTCTTATGTCATTTTGAAGTGTGAACATGTCCCACTAAAATTCAGTCATCAGACACCATCCTTCGTTTACACAAGTGCTTTTCTATAACCAAATTAAAATGGTACGCGATAAGTTGTTTTCCCGATGTGTACTTCTACAGTACTTTGATTTGAAAAAAAGTGCAGTTGAGGCTCATCGATTGCTTGCGAAAACTTATGGTGAATCTGCTCCATCGGAAACAGTATGTAGAGATTGGTTTCGGCGATTCAAAAGTGGCGATCGTGACGTTCACGACAAACAACGGCCAGGTCAATCGAAAAAGTTCGAAGACGAACAACTGTAAGCTCTATTGGAAGAAAACCCAGCTCAAACACTCAATGAATCGGTTCAGCAGCTCGAAGTCAATAAATCAAGTATTTCACGAAGTTTACAAACGATGGGAAAGGTCCGGAAAGAAGGGAGATAGCTACCACATGAATTGATCGAAAATGCCATTGCTCAGCGTTTAAACATCTCGATTTCTAAGATTACAAGGCATAAAAAGAAGACTTTCTTATGGAGTATCATGACCGTCGATGAAAAATGGATCTATTTTGACAACCCGAAACGTAAAAAATCATGGGTTGATCCTGGCCATCCATCAACGTCGATACCAAAGCGAAACATCCACGGTCACAAAGCAATGCTCTCTATTTGGTGTCGTGTATTATGAGCTGTTGAAACCGAAGGAAACAATCACTACCAAACGCTATCGACAACAATTGGAGCGTTTGAATGATAATTTGATACAAAAACGACCATCAATTGCATCAAATCGCCGAAAAGTGATTCTTCTTCCTGACAACGCTCGGCCCAACGTTGCTATAGCCGTGAAACAAACACTAATGGAGCTCGAATGGGATGTTCTCCCGCACCCATCGTATTCTCCAGACCTGGTCCCAAGTGATTACCATCTGTTCCGATAGAAATCGAAAATGGGGTTGTTCAATGGATTGGTCAAAAGAAAGACCATTTTTTTTGTCGCAGAATTCAACTTCTGCCAGAAAAGTGGAAAAAAGTCATAACACTGATTAATGTAGTCACGCATTTTGTTATTGAAATAAATGCCCAAAAACACACAAAAAAACAGTGGCTTTCAATGTAACCTCCTAATATATATATATATATATATATATATATATATATATATATATATATATATATATATATATGTATGTATGTATGTATGTATGTATATAATAAATAATTTACAGAGGATGTAAATTCGATGGGATTGCGTTTACGTGTATACGGTTGCGAGCGTATGAGACGAGAGAGGCTTATCGGCGAGTGTGTCGTAAGTTTTTCAAGTCTTGATCTCGAACTCGAGACCACATTATGGCTAGCACTCGAACCGCGCGCGACAATACATCATGGTTCGGCTGCACTGGGCATGGCTATCATGGGTTCGCGGGGCGATTTACGCAGTTTAGCGCGGTCTGATTCGACTGGTTCAGCGCAATCGATGCAACACGGAGGCGTTCCGGAATTGTTACTGGGACTTGCGTACAATGCCACAACGGGAAGACTGAGCGTGGAAATCGTCAAAGGGTCTCATTTCAGGTAAATTACATTTTTCCTTCTCCACTTTCACAAATAAGTTAATATTTTTTCGGCCCGCAAACAACGAAAAGTATTTGTGGGACCATGTTCGATAAATGTTCAATAAATCATTATTGATTGTTGTTTATACATACGTGGGTCGTTCGATAATTTAATTTAATTTTATTATTTTAACGTATTCTTCACGAAAAACCCTGCCAATCCCAATATCAGATCACAATTTTTAAAACGTTTTATTGTCCTGAAGAGTTTCATCTCTTTTTATTATGTTTATACGTATTGTCCAATCAAGATTAGATATTTTACCAGTCTAGTTCATTCGTATGGAATTTTTTATCTGTCGCTAAGAGAAATACTGTTTTAATGGAATACTTTTAAGCGTTTGGCACTCGTACTCGAACGTTCGAATTTATGGGTGATTCGAACACAAGTGTGCATACAGGGTGTGGGTTTTCAATTATATTTGTATTCGAACGCTAATGACCTAAGCTGTAGAAGCATCCTGAAATCCCAATAACCAACCATCCATTGAGGGATGTACACTTGGTCCAGAGAGTCTGCAAAATACTCATTGACGGCGGCGATGACATTCTCATTCATGGGGCCAAGTCCAGAGAATAGTGTGAATGAGGAATCAATTCGAAGATTAATTTGTACAATTTCGCTATTGTGGCGGTCGATTTGTTGGACGGCGCGTTATCGTGACGAAAGAGTACTTTTTGTGTCCTAATCTTGGGCGCATTTGTTTCAGCTTTTCTTTCAAACGGTTCAATAATGTTGCTTTATAGTCTTATCGTTTTTCCTTTCTTTAAGTAGTCGATCGAAGATGATTCCTTCAGAATCACAAAAAACAGTGGCCATCTCCTTCCCAGCCGACGAAACGGTCTTCGCCTTTTTGGTGCACTTTCACCGGTCATTGTCCACTCCTTTGACCGCTGCATCTATCCAGGTGTGTAGTGGTGGATCCATGTTTCTTCATCCACGGTAACGAATCGACGCAAAAAAGCCTTCTCGTTTTTTTCCATTTTTGAGGCAACTGCTACAATGCTTGCTTCAAACATTTGTAGAACGTGAACAACGAGTCGCTTGTGGCAGAAATTTCGTCTATGCTAGTTTGAAAAGTGACACTTGATAGCCGTGACGTTACCAAATGAATGGTGGCGTCACATAAAAATGTACCATACTTATCAAACGACCCACGCATTTCGATGAAGATTCTATCATGTTCAGAACGTCAAGATATAGAAAAATCTTCAGTTGAAGTAGATATCTTTCTGTACCTTCGCGCTCTAATGATAATGACATTGTCATCGAAATGCGCATAAGTGACAATTAAAAACAATCAATAATGATTTATTGAACATTTTAATATTTATAAATTTCTATCTAGAAATCTGGCAATGAATCGAGCTCCAGACACATATGTTAAATTGTGTTTGGTAAGCAGTAATGGTCAAGAGATGGCTAGAAGCAAAACATCAGTGAGAAGAGGTCAACCGAATCCACTCTTCAAAGAAACATTCATCTTTCAGGTAAGACACTATGTTTAATTATTTTTCAGAGAATACGACCATCATTGACATATATATATATATATATATATATATATATATATATATATATATATATATATATTTATATATATATATATACTTTTATCGGAATAACCTTTTATCTTCGGTGTAATTTAAAATATGTCTGAAATTTAAATAATGCATTTCTAATACACATCGGGGGATGGACTGTTTGTTTTCCGATTCTGTTGCAAAAAAAAACACACTGGCAAAGAGAGCGTTCCGTATCGAAACAATTCGTTGCAGGTTGCATTGTTCCAACTGGCAGACGTGACGTTAATGGTATCAGTATATAACAGGCGCGGTATGACAAAACGTAAAGAAATGATAGGCTGGTTCAGTTTGGGTCTGAACTCAAGCGGTGCGGAACAATTGGCACACTGGAACGACATGAAAGATCTTCACGCGCAACAATTATGTCGTTGGCACGTACTGGTCGACTCGTAAAAACCTGCAAACATTTCGACGTCACTTGCCGTCGCGTCTTATCTCAACTTAATAAAACGCTTCCGTTGTGAGACGACACAATATGTCGGATTCGCGCGTTCCGTCGCTGCAATTTTCACAATCTCGCTTGCAGTACACCGTCACGGAATTGTCGCCACAATTTGTTGTTTCTCAAACAAGTAATCAAATATACAAATAAAATAAAGCAATTCGACATACGCCTCAAGTATCTCTTGCATGATTTTCGAAGTTTCTTCGTCCACATTTATTGGAATGTAAATCAAAAAAAAAAAATATATGCTTGGCATGTTTCTATATGTCTGTCAAACAGATATCAATTTCGTTTGGCGTTCTTGTGGAAATGTGAAGAGCGTAAATGTTTATATTATGAAATGGATGTTGATGTACAGTTGAAAAAGAGATGTTTTTTCAATGTTTTTTCTTGTTGGAAACATCGTTTCGTATGACTTCTTAATGAACGTGTATGTTGTTTGATAAATACTTTTAATCCGTATTGGTAACAGCTCGGTTAAAGTAACCAAGTTGGAGCGAAATAATAAAAAAAAAAGATTCTACACAATATATTTAATATGTCACGGTCAGATTTGATACGTTTCAGTAGTTCAATACACCATTGATTGATATTACTGGTCGGTTGTTGGAATGTTTTATATGAATTTTCAAAGAAAATTTAAGATCATTAATATATAAATATATATATATGCCATTTGAATGTTCGAAACATTCAGAATTATATAAGAAATAATAACAATTGTTTTGATCTTTTGATTGAAATGATAACAGAATATAAATAAGTAAAATTACAAAAAAAAAACAACTAGTCAAAATTTAGATTTTAAATATGTACGTTTAAGGTTTTGTATTTGATAATAATTTAAACGAACAATGTGTAGACTTAAAATTGAGAGATCGTGTATTAAATGTAATATTTTAAGATTAAAATCTGTATATCAAAATAAATTTTTATACTTTTGCATTCATTAATATATATATACATGCTAAAATCGAGCCAAAATCACTTATATATATATTGTATAAGAATTGAATTTATATATATATATATATATATATATATATATATATATATATATATTTGAATATAAGCACATTTAGCCAGTAATTTTACACTTAAAAGCGTCGCAAAAGCACATCTACACCCTACAACCTACCAATATATCAATTGTTTCGAATTGAATTAACCTGTTTATATATGTTAAGAAATAAAACATACAAAATCAATCAAACTGCTGTTAAGTACGCAGTAAAAAAATAATAAATGATTATGTATCGATGACCAATGAAAAATAAATGAAGAGACGGTATCAGTGCCCCAGAAACCCGCCATTTGTAACCCAAGTACGGACATTTTTGTAAAATATTTACATTCGCGTTTTACCAATCTCGCTTACAATTTGCACTATTTTGTATATATCTCTCAATGATAAGTCTGCTGCTATATGATAAAAGTTTATAATCATAACATGATTAATGTTAAAGTGACAGAAACGGATCTTTTCTCTGTCTGTCGTCTAGCATTGTTTATATGTGTATCAAAAAAAGATGTCATTTCTATCTATTTCATGTCAAAATGATTGTACTATGCACAAATTAATTATTAAGCTTTTATATATTTAAAAGAGTAAATAAAATAATCATACTTTAATAGATGCTTCATAGGCGAGGAATAAATTATTAGCACTGCTTGATAAATGTATTTGTAAAACGCTTCGAGTTCGTTTCGTTAGTTAAATGTGTGTTTTTTTACAGATTTCTATTACTTAGTTCCTCAATTAGTAAATTAAAATTTTCCATCGATACATTTATTCCATTATTTTTTCAGTACTCATATATTGATTTTTTCAAGTAATTGACCTCATGCATACATATATATATATATATATAAGGCCTGTAATTAATTCGGTCTTTATCTAAAATCTCATTGTTATTAAACGAAGCAATTAGGAATGTTCGTTTTGACGTTTTTGTAATAAATGTTCTATTTTTTCTTTCATTCGAATATTTTTTTAATTTAGTCGACGTTAATGGTTTTTTTATCTTACTTGTTGTATGCAAAATATATTTCAATCTAAAAAAATACATATATATATATATATATATATATATATATATATATATATATATATATATAGCTGTAATATAAGTTAGAAGTAAATAAAATATTAGTTTTGAAATCAATAACAGATCTAGTGAAGTCTGTAAATTCTGTCGTTTTTTATTTGAAAGTTGGAAAGTTTTATTTGGATCCTTGGGAACATATTACATTTTGTTGACTACTAAAAAATAATAATATCACTAATGATATATAAATTATAGTTAAATCTAAAAAAACTTATTAAAAATACGTTAAGTGATTTTAAAATTAGTAACGGCGTCTTGTTATTTTTTTGGATGTTAATTTATTATGAAACTATTTTTATCTGTAAGTTGGTTAGGCTTTAAATCTTTGATTTTTCGAAAATTGTTATAGTTTATTAGTTGAAACATTAAACTTGTATAAAATATATTTCAAGCGAATAATATCAGTTATTTTGATTTTAAGTTAGATAATAATATTCTACTATCTCTTTAATAATTTGTTGCAAAATAGTTTTCTATCTACAAGTCGATTAGATTGTAAATATTTGGATTTTTTAACAAAGCTTCGGTTTGTTTATCTAAACTTGAAAAAATATAGCGTTTTTTATCGAGTAAAATGTTTTTTTTTAATTAGCAGTTAGTTTTAATTAATATTGTTGATGACGGTGTATACTTTTTTATCTCCGCCCTAAAATTATTTTTTATTTTTAAGTTAGAAGGTAAATATTTTGATTCCGTAGAAAAATCAATTTAAATATTTAAATAATTACTAATTTATTTTAAACTGAATATTTAAAGAAATCAAGTTTCTACGTCTTTAAAATGACTAATGATTAAGATTCTTGTTAGGTTAAAGTGAAAATAGAGATTACCAATAATTTTTAAGATTAGAAATGGTATTTCATTTTTGTGTGTGATGGCTTATTGCAAAACTATTTACTATCTGACATTTGCTTATACTTTGTGGACATGTAGAATTTTTTTACAAAAATAATTCGTTTGTAAGTTTGAAAAATCATCAAAAATAAAATAAATAGTTACTAGATTATATTATAGAAAAAATCACTCTGTAAATGTGTTTTATTAATTTAAACTATAAAAATATGATATTTTATTAGGTTGGTTAGACTGTATTTTAAATTTAAAACATCTAATTACACGAATACCAGTTATTTTTATTTTACGGTTAGTGATGATCTTTTAGTTTAAGTTTAATAATTATTTGCAAAATTATTTTTACCAGTGAATTGATTAGATATTTCGATTTTTTTAAAAAAGAATACGTTTTAATCGTTTAAAGTTTGAAAATCTCTCAAAATCAATCATTTTTAGGTTATATAAGAATGTTTCAACTCGAATTCTTACGTTTCAGTAGCTTAAATATCAAAATATATATATAGTATTATTTTTAAACGACGTTAAATATTTTTCAACATATTTATATAATAATTATCAATAGATTTTGATCTAAGAGTAGTAAAATTATATTATTTATCAGTTTATTGATTGGTTCTAAACATCTTTTTTATCTATAAATTGGTAAAATTGTTTAATTTTTTTTAAAAAGATATAATATTTAATTCATTTAAGCATTAAAAAAGATATCTAATATTCTTTTAAAATTATGTAAAATATTTTCCTAATTATCAGTTAATTTCGTTTTAAGATTAGTAAAGGAATTAAATTTTGTTATTTTAAACGATTTTTTATTTACAACTTGGTTAGAATTTAAATACTTTGTTTGTTTTTTTTTTTCAATAAGCATAAGTTTAATCTTTTTTAAACATTAAAAATATGATATTATTTTCATTTATATGAGATTTATTTCAAACTCTCATTTAATTTAATTCAAATATAATATTGATATATTTAATTTTTTGTTTTATTGTCTGCCCTAACATTTTTTTTGTAAGTTTATTTCTTGTTTTTGGAAAAGGTTACGTTTTATTAGTATCAACTTTAAAGAAATATTTATCGTAATTTAATTCATTTTTATGTTATATAATAATAACAATTAGTCACATATTATTTTATTATTAATGATTAATTATAAAATCCATTTTTGTCTCCTAATTAATTAGAGTATATAGATTTTTCGATTTTTTTTTAAAAAAAACTGCTTTTTATTGATTGAAACAATTTAATCGAATTTATTTATTTTTTATATTTTATAATAATAATCTGACTTTTTTTATTTAAATATTAAAGTACGTTTCAGTTTATTTTGTTAATTGAAATTATTTTTTATTATAAATAATACTGATAATGGAAGAATATATAAAAAGTCTCGATAGAAATTTAATTCTGAAATCTTTATCCGTAATAGAAGATTTGTTTAACAGTTTTGTTTAGAATTTATAACAATTTAATGTTTTTTTTTAGTTGTTATCTCAATTATTTTTATCATTGTCAGTCGTTCGATTAGATTCAATATTTTTGATAAGATTTGGATTTAATTGAAAAGCGTTTAATGAAATTTTGAAATATTAATTTGTCGTTTTAGTTATTTTCGTGGAATTTTTTTCCAAATACATAAATAACATTAGAAAATAGTTTAATAATATAAATAAAGTTAATGCTTTGTCTTATTCCTAGTCTTTGAATGCACTACATATAATTTTACCTACATTTATGAAACTGCTGGATATATATTTACAGATATTAACAAGTTTTAACCGTTCTAATTCTATTTTATGCTGCAGAAAATATAGATATACGCGATAGTTTATATATTTCACAATTCTATTCAACCATTTCTTATATGTTCGATAATTTAATTGGATGAGTTGAAAAAAAATATAGAATATTTCAGAATTTGACGTTTAGCAATGAGCACATACATATGTATGTATATATATTTTTTATATGTATATCTGTATGTATTAACAGATCGATATAATTGTGCAAATATATATCGCGCTGGTTTCAATTTGTAAATTAGGTGAAATGTACATTTATCACATGTAATCGTAAATATTGTAAATTAGATTAATTACAGTATTCATAGTAAAAAATGGCACAAGTGTAAATTCGAACTGAACCGCACATGAATCGAGAAACTAGTATATTTACTGTGAATACTAAGAAGAAACTGTATTTATATTGTTTTTTTCGGTGGCCTTTTTATAATTTATTTGTTTGATGTTCTCTTGTGTATTTGTATGTGCTTGTATTTAATTATTTCACTAATTGTTCGTTAAATATAAGATTTGAATGAGTAAAATAGTGGTTGAGTAGTGAGTTGAGATTTGTTTAAAAACAAACCGTCACTGGATAGACTCGATTGCAATATATTTACTCTTAGAGAGAAAAAAATGCAATATGAAATTTAAGTGGTAATTGATTTAATTACTCAGACGAAAAATCAATTGAATAATCAAACACTTTTTTATTCACGAACCAATTAGTCTTCCTCTCTTTAAAGAAATTGTTACAAGTCTTAAGTAACGCAATCTCATTTTTTTATAAACGAATTTAGACTCTTAGATACTGTCGTTGTTGATAACAAAAATACAAAATATTTATATCTTTCATATATGTTTTTAAATACATATACGTTTACTATTTATACATTTGTACAAGTTTATAAATTATAAAACAAAATTTAAATGGTGGATTTTATATCCTCTAAAAACATTTTTCATTAAAATTAACTATTTAGAAAGATACTATATATCTTTTAAGTTCAGGACAAAAATGAAACGGAAAAATAATCGATACAGTGTGAGTATTATTGAGTTAAGATTTTTTATATATGAATATAAAATGTACGGTAGAGCTTTTTCGAATCCTAAATAGTAATTCTCTAGAAACATAAAAATATTATTGTTCGATGTATGCATTAAAACAATATTTTATTCTATATGTTTTTTTTAATATACATCTAATAACAAAACGATTTTCCTAAATTTAAAAAAATCGACCATTCGCATTTGAGTATACAAGAGAACTGCTTATAAAACTCAAAAAAAAATAAACAGAATAAGTAAAAATAACAAGATTTTTGTATAAAGACCGTATTACGAAATTGACCGGACGACCAAAAACGAATAATCATTTTTTCGAAAACAATCTCAACTCAGTGCACAATAAACAACAGACCACAACTCCAACAAAACCCCATAAAATCTGAACACATCACGAAATAAATAATAAAAAGGACCACTCGTTACTTTAAAAAAATATATTCCTCCCGTGTGGAAGTGCATTGAAATTTGTTCATGAATCGCTTCAGACCAGTGCCGAACAAGAAAAAAAAATAATGGCAAAAAATATACACGGGGCAGTATATTTTTTTCGTGAGATAATTCAAAGGCAGGGTTTTATAGGAATTTGAATATAAGATTAAAACAGATACGTGTATACCCACGTACGTTCAATTTAAGCATATTTTGTGCTGTCACTTCAGACAGTATTGTTTAAAGATATGGTTGTCAATTTCGAAACAGATTCAAATATTCGGTGGTCTATTATTGATGTATAAATAGGTTTATCTAACAGTGTTATGAAATCGATCTGAATTTATCTAATACATAATTTGTTGCCAGTCTTATTGTATTTGTAATAAATAAATAAATCCAATTGAAAAAAATAAGGATGTTCTCACCTTGCAATCGCCAATATTAAATAACAAAAAATCTATCCTATTGCTTAGCAACAGTACATATATACAGTTGACAACATCCTGGTTCGCTTGCAATATTTGAGATCAAAGCAGTGGTATTCGCGTTGAACGGACAGATTCGCAATGACAAATATAGAGATGGACTTCGAGTCCGAAATTGAAATATTTACTAGTTGACAAATTCAATTCAACTTGTTTCTAGAACAGCTTGTTCACAGAATATGTCCGAACACGCAGACACCAACACCAAGTCAACAACTTGGTAAATAAATCGAAATTATCATTTCTTTGATCGACTTTTAATATTATCAGCTAATAGGACTATATGCAAATATTTACCTCCCACGAGATGATTATATTTTTTAATCAGACTTAAATATTTTATTGTAGATTTTTTGATGTACAGCTATCTTATCTCTGAACTTCTTAAACTAGAAAAATACCAAAAGTTGATAACAATGATAAAATCTTAGCATTTTTTCAAAGAGCACATGCTATATTGAAGTCATCTTATTTATAAAAAGTCATCTTTTTGACAAAGTTTAACTATTGTTTGATAAGAATTCTATTAATCTAAAATAATATATAATAAAAAAAGTGTTTACACTAAAAATATAGAGGTAATAATGTTTGTGAAGAATTATACACTCATTAACTCTATTTTTGTATATGCACACATGTACAATGTAATATATATATATATATATATATATATATATATATATATATATATATATATATATATGCACCACTGAGCATCAACCCTTAAAATACAACTTTTTTTGTTATGATTAATTTCGGTAAATAGTAATTAATTGCGTTAAGGGGTAGTTAAAATTGGTCAAAATTATTGTCCAAGAATTTTCCGACATCTTAGATAAAAGATATAGTCCTGGGAAATTTTGTCCAACATTTTATAGTTGGTCCACTATGTAAAGTATTTCCTCGACGGGAATCTTTGAAAATCGGCCGGACATATGTATCCCGTTAGTAACGAAAGGGTTAAATGAATATTGTAATTATATACTATCGTCTGAAATATAAAATACACATACTAAACGATTCTACTGTTAAATTCTTGAAAAAAAAAATCCAGCATCACAAATTACCAAAAAGTAATTTAAATGATATTCAAATAATTCTTATATTTTGAGATTATACACTGTTTTGTTGATAAGATCATATAGATTACTGAAGAATATAACTTCCCTTATATATATATTTATATATATATATATAATTACATATATTCTACGATAAGTTTTCAAGATTCTTTATTCAATTCGTATTAAATAATTTGTTCTTTAAGTTTTTATAAGAAGTATACTTTAAAATACAGCGAAAGGTTGATATTTAAAGTAAAAAGAAGATGTCTTAAAAAATAATAATTTCTTATAGTTAATTTGTTATAATACATTTTCTCTGCAATATAAACAAGAATCATTTCGTATAACAAGTAACGTACTAGATCTATTTTGTAAGAAAGACGCGTAAATAGCGTTACTCACTAAATTATTTTGTTATGATTAAAATTTAAAATTAAACTTTAATTTTTCTGAACAAAATAAATTACGAACTAATACACGAACTGTATATATATATATATATATATATATATATATATAATATAAATATATATATATATATATATATATTTATGTATGTATGTATGCCTGTGTGTTTGTATGTATTTCTTGAATCGTTCTCCCTTTCTTGCCACTAATTGGTCATTATGTCTACATAACATTTTACATACGTACATAGCAAAATATTTTTATTACATTATATTTTATTAAATATAATTAGAATATTATATTGTATATTATTATTGACCTTTATATATTGTACAAAATTGATATTGGTTATTAACAGTACCAAACATACTGTCTAGTATTATAAAAAAATATCAGTGTCACTATATTGCATCAACAAGGCTATCGCTATTTTTCAATTTCGTCTTAATCTCTCTTTCTCTATGTATGTGTACATATATATATATATATATATATATATATATATATATATATATATATATATATATATATATATATATATATATATATACATACAATGAAAAGTTATAATATTCAACATTTACAACGATATTAAATACTTTCAGTGATCCTACATTATAATATCAATAATTCTTATCTGATTACCAGAATTTCAATTTAAAACCAAAAATTTTTAAACAGAGAAAGAGTTCGACATATTTACATTTTGTTTTTCCATCATGTTGATTCTTGTAACAAACCTGGCTCTAAATACTTGCAAAATCCAGTTAAAAGTAACACTAGAAGTACGAAAATCGTAGATTATACCCACATATATACCAAATTTGCGAATACCGTTCGTATGGTATACTACAATACAAAATCGTAATATAATGATATATTGTGAATACTCCTCTTCTAATAATTGAGAAACGCAGTAGAATTTCAATTCGCTTACCAATAAAAATATGAAATGTTCTTAATCATGAGCGAACGTTTGTTTTCTAAATTTTTTTTCTTTATGTTCGGTGACCGTGAGAATTTTTTTTCTAAATTAAAAACAAAGCGATAACGTTGTGCTGTCCTAATTCAACTTATCTTGATGGACTGTTAGACTTTTTTGGATGGTAAATTATCCTTTGTTGTTATTTAATTCGTAAATAAAATATATGGACCATCTTCAATAACTAAATACTGCTACTAAGTCTCACTAGTTAGCAGTGTTTATTGCCCCAGTGGATCTGTCTATGTTTATTAAATTTATTCCGAATTAATTTACGAATGTGGATAGATTTAGTAGTACAATAAACACTATTAAATAGCCGGACGATAGTAACTAATAATTGCTGTATTTAGAAATAAGTTTTGTATACTGTAACGAAAATTTCTACAAATATGTTTACCACTTTTTAAGTCACAGCAAATCGTTTATATATATATATATATATATATATATATATATATATATATATATATATATATATATATATAAATGTATACACATATACAAACCTATTTAGTATTTCAAGGTTTCAAAGGCATATAAATTACAGGAGGTAAACACATGATTTTTTTAAATTAAACTATTACACATAACATATCGGTTTCTACCGAGACAAAAATGCACACACACGTACATTAATAACAATATTATAAACATTTTCTTCATATATATACACACACACATTGTTACTAAGATAAAAAAATGTGCACATATGCATAAATCAATATATAAGGACAATAGAAAATATTTAAATGACTTCTAAATAGATTTATTACTTATCGGTTTCTGTTAAGGCACAAAGCGCATATATATATACACACAAGGACAGATTTACACTTGGTGCCACTCTTGACCCACCAATCAAATGCCGCCCCTCTCCCTCAAAATTTTGTCCAAATAAATCAAAAGAAATCCGTGATCGTTGGTAATTTTGAAAACATTTTAACAGAAAAAAAATCAATGATTACTAAAAAAAAATGTAAAATTTACCATTCATTCGATTTAATTAGAAAATGCGAATCCTGAAGTTCTGTTACATAAATTTAAAAGACAAAATTTGAACAAAAATTTTTAGATTTAATTTTTTATTTCACATTTGATCTAGCTGTGAATCGGAATTATGAGAGAAAATAAAATTTCTAGCTTTTCAAAATTTGTCGCCCCCAAAAATGTACCACCTGTTCTCCCTGTTTAAATCCTACGTTGTATATATATATATATATATATATATATATATATATATATAGCAAATTCTTAATTTACATATGTATGACTTTTTTGAAAACAAATTTATAATAAAAGTTAATATTGATCTATTTTCTAAAATGAATTAAAGAAAGACTCTTCTGCTTCGTAATAAACAGACGTATGGACACTTTTTTAGAACAATTATTTTATTAAATGTATTAGTTTAAATATTACCCGAGTTATACAGTTGCATATAGATATGAAAACTGAATTTACTATAATTTAAACATATCGTTGTAAAAAAAAAATATTATTGCACTCGATTTTTAACACATTTTCACTACCTCTTTATTCACCGATCGTTCGTATCTTACCAATACATATTTTTAAAACTATTCGAAGTGATTGACACAAAACTTCATTCTTAATATATAAAGTGTATATTTATAATTTTGATGTATACATAATTTTGAGAGTTGATACTTTCTAACATGTTTAAAAAATAGTGGAAATTGATCGGAGTTCATTTGAAAAAGGGAGATATTAATTTTCATTTGTTCTTTGATTATCAAGAGAATAAAAATATATCTGAAGCAAAATTATACCGTACATTAACTAATATATATATATATATATATATATATATATATATATATATATATATATATATATATATATATATAAGGGAGCAACCTCCCTGCTTACTGCGCTTAGAATTTTGCTCGAAGGATATCAATCTTTGTATTAAAAATGGTGTTAGGTAATGCTGAAAATGAAAGAACGAAAAAATAACTACAACGGTGTATTTTATGTTCTTATGAGCCAGGAGATACATCAGGTGTTAGGTTAGTCTGAACTTTGGTCTACCTCACCCTTAACCTGTCTACGTATTACAGATTACTTATCATATGCCACTTTTTTACCGTCGTCCGAATTTTTTCTATGTAATAGACAGATCTATCTGTCTACATATATATATATATATATATATATATATATATATATATATATATATATATATATATATATATATGTTACATTATATTTTTAAAATGGAATTTAATAGTCCCATTAGATTTTCATTGATACTGAATATACAATTGGAATTGAAAATATTCTATTGTCACATTGTAGAAGAAATTCTATAAAATTACATTTGTAACAATCTAGAAAGATGTACTAAAGCTCCAAAATGTGTATTTGTACTAGTTCCTTTATTAGCCTGTTTATATTCTTACATGAAGAATACCGTTCCTCATAGAGAACACTTTATACATTTTTCAATTATATAGTAATAAACATGTTTTTTTTATATGCATAAAAATGACCACTGATACAGAAATGAATCTAACTTATCTTTAAAAAAACTTTCAATAAATATATATTTGTAAATATTAATATATACAAAGTCATAATAGACCATATTGTGTGAGTAATATTTGGATCTGTTCATTGTTCTTATTGTAAAAAAATCTAATATTAATTGTTTATTATAAATAATTCATGTTTATGAAAATAGAAAATAATGATAATAAACGATATTTTTTAAAAGGCATGCGTATTGCACAGTTCTTTTATATAAACACAACACTTTATTATGTATATATATATATATATATATATATATATATATATATATATATATATGTAATGTATATGTGTAAGTACATGTATAATTCTCACGTTGCACAAAAATTCACACACTATTATGCCACTATGTAATATGCCCATGTAATAAAACTTATAATGCGAATGCGTTCATGAAATTAAAAAAAAATGTTTACTATAATTATAATATTATTGTATTTTTTACAGAAATAAATTATTTGATTATTGACAATTGACTTGTTGTATTTTTATATCACCATAATAATCTATTTGTATTTATGTACGTTTTTATATTTATATTTTTTTAAGTTGTTTTAGAGTAACAAGAATGAGAATTTCATTAATGTGAACTAAATAGAAAGAAAAAGATGGATATTTATGATATTATTAGTTTTCAACATGGATTTTTGAAATTAAAAGCTCTGATATGCGGGAAATGCCTGAGTGAAGAATATTTATTAGTGGGCTGCGAAAGACCGAGTGAAAATAAGAAAGGAAATAATGTAGATTATATACTTGAATAAAATGCAAGGTCAGGTAAAAAATAGACCATATTGATAAACCTTTCTTTATTAAAAAATTATAGCATTCAATGGTTCTCTTTGGCAAAATAGTTTCCATTGGTTTTAAAAAGATTCCCATTATCTCTTTTCATTTCTATGAAATTCTCTTTAAGATTACTTTTTAGGTTTTTATCATAAGTCTTATATATATATATATATATATATATATATATATATATATATATATATATATATATATATGTTGTATGTTAACAAATTCGCATCTGTTTCATTATCCTCAATTTTTGTATGAAAAATACTAAATAAAAAATGAGAAATATCAAAGCTAACGATAAATTTGACCTAGTAGAAAAAATAAGGATTTATTTTTATTGTATGCGTTTGATAATCTATATTTTTCCGTAAAATGTTATATAGGTACTAAAGACAATATGTTCTTGACAATCAGTTCATTTTAAAATAAATTTTCCGATTGTTGAAACACTTTTCTGTACACTTTGAAGATGATGGCGGGTCCGTCAAAATATGCAAAAGCAGCAAACAAAAATGATCAAAAATCATTTATTGAACATTTTTCATCATCAATTTTATTGCAGTTTGTGGAGTGAGCGAAAATTCATTTCTGTAAGTGATTTTAGTTACAATTCTAACATTATATTGGAACAAATTTTATAATTTCATTCAATAATCGATTACTACATTCGCAACAACCGAATACAAATCTAAATATTATTAAAATGAAAACAGGTAAATTGAGATAATAATCATAAATACATATATTTAGAGAAACAAATACGAATTGAAACAATATCATAAATGAGCATAAGTAACAATCAAAAATTATCAATAATCATTTACTGAACATTTTTAATAAAAAATATAAATAAATAAATAAAATGGTTTGTCGAGTGAAAAAGAATTCATTTTTGAAAGTGATGATTGAGCCAGTGTCAGAATTTTACTATGGAAAAAATTAATATAGATGTCTTCTCTGAATTTTGGCAAATTACAATATTTTGAAATATATTAAGTTTAGCTAAAAAGTTGACTACGTATGCTTAGCTCATTTTCAAACCACATTTTAGCTCAACCTCGAATCAATTAGTTGTTTTCAATATTGTAGATAGCGTGTTTTTTTTTTTTTTGATAGTACAATTTTTAGCATTGTACTTCGCATACATAGTACAAGTGTAATCTGATTTAAAATTATCTGAATTATAATCAGATTTAAATATAAATTTATTTTTTGAATGTATTGTCCATACGTAGATAATGTTCAGTGAGAATTAATGTAAAAAAATTAAAATCAGTGTAATATAGTGATCCTTAATGTAATAAAGTACATGTACGTATTTCATACAGTTGTAAATCGATTGGATTTGTATTGACCGCGGGAAAGTAATTGAAAATATATCATTTAAAGTAAATGCAAAAAAAACTTCAGCTTAGTACCGAAAGAAATCACGTTTCATACATTGTTCGACCTTCAGTTTTAATAACCGTACACGGTCGCATTTATAAAAAAATACCCCTTGAAACACATAATATCATAATCATAAAGTAATATCATTTGCAAAAGTCACACCAATAAATTTAGTGATCATTGAAGTGTTTTGCAAGTTTAATTGTATTATTAATCACCATTCAGTAGTTGCTGATACTGGTAACTTTTTAATATTTTCTTATTGTTTTTTATAGTGCTTTTATTACTGTACCATAATAACTAATAAATTTATATTTTTGTATTGGTTCATTCTAGGAATAATGGCACAAAACGTTCCTTTAATTTTGAGGTTAGTCTCATCATCAGTTGCCGCTGCTACAAGAGCTGGGAAAATAATAAGAGATATTATGGCTGAAGGTGAATTAGGCATAGTAGACAAAGTAAGGATTTGTTTTTATTGTATTTATTTATTAATATATTTTTCCAAAAATGTTGATATAGTGATATGTAAAAAACTTCCTGAAAATAAGTTTATTTTAAAATGAACTCTCCAATTGGAAAAAAGTAAGAAGTAAATATCAGTTTCATTATTTTTTACATGATTATTAAAATTGGCTAAAGCAAGTCTTATACAATCAATATTACTGACTGCTTGACTTTCATACTGAACAGACAATAAGAAAAGTTCATAATGACAGTAGTATTAGTTTTGTGTATCATTTTTCATATAAATTATTGTAGTTGCTATAAAATCATTGATAAATAATTAGTTGTTCATGTTTAAATCAATAGAATCGAGTGTTAAATGTATTAATGCTTGACTAACTGGAAGTTTCTATCATCACATATGTTTATAATTTAAAGACATCTTATATTTCAATCAGAAAAAATATATTTAAATATTGCTTATCACTTATCTTTCTTTGTATATTTCTTTCATATCAAAATCTGTGTAGATAAGTAAACTATAAATTTAAAGAAACTAATTGTTTTAAGAGTTTATCTTATGAATTACATATAAGATTGTTACTTTAAATTTATGAATCATAATTACAAGTTTCAAATTATAAGATTTGTTTATGAAAATAATTAAATTTTAGGGATGAAATATTGTTATTTGATGTAATTTAGTGAGATTTTATAAGTTATGTATATTTCAGTTAACTTTAATACTAAATAAGTTAAGCAATTATAATCCAAATATTAAAAAAATATAATTTTATAGGGAAAGAACGATTTACAAACTGAAGCTGATAGATCTGCACAAAAGTGTATAATTGCATCTCTATCACGGCAATATCCATCGATTACAATCATAGGTGAAGAAGGTCCTAGTGCTGGACCCTGTGAAGTTCCCAGTGACTGGATAGTTACAACATCAGAACCTGCAGAGCTTGGCTTAGAATGTCCAGATAAATTAAAGACAATAACCGAAAAGGATGTAATAATTTGGGTCGATCCTTTAGATGGAACTTCAGAGTATACTAAAGGTTAATTTATATAATGAATGTTTTTTTTAATCAAATGAAAAATATATAATTGTGTATAAAAAAATAATACTCAATTTATAGGTCTTCTGGAACATGTAACAGTATTAATAGGCATTGCTGTCAATGGGGAAGCTGTTGCAGGTGTTATTCATCAACCGTATGGTCCGCCAGATAGAAAAGGTCGCACTATATGGGGTGTGAAAGAATCAGGAGTTGGAGGTTTTGTGCCAAATGAACCTCCTAAAGATCGTTTCATCATTACTACGACTAGGTCGCACTCTAATAAATTAGTTCAAGATGCACTTGATGCCCTTCAAGCTGATGAAATATTGAAAGTGGGAGGTGCTGGTCATAAGGTATGTATGTGTTTAAATATAATGTTTGAATTATTGAATTACAACTGAAAATTTATTAAAAAGAACATAAATTATTTGTGATTGAAAAAATCCAAGTAGAATTATTGTATTGAAAAAATATAAATGTTTTGGGTATTTGTAACATGTTTAAACAGACTAAATACTGCATTAATTTTAATAGGTTCTACTTCTAATGGAAGGCAAAGCAAACGCATATGTTTTTGCAAGTGCCGGTTGTAAAAAATGGGATACATGTGCTCCAGAAGCTGTACTGGCTGCAGCAGGAGGTTTATTAACTGATATGCATGGGAAGCAATATCTTTATAATGCTGACGTACCATTCCCAAATAAAGGAGGTGTTCTAGCAACAGCACGAGCGACTGATCATTCCAGTTTACTTCAAAGAATACCAGAAACAGTAAAACAAGCTTTGATTTAGATGTTTTTATAGGAAATTTTTGTTAGTATATTTTTTAATTTTCTATTTTTATTTAATCCATTTGTTTTAACTTTCCCTGCTGACTGTTTCATGAATATGATGTAATTAGAGGCTATAACAGGCTTTAATCAATTGCTATTATTAAACATTCATCACTCTTCTAAGCAGAATTTCAAATACCTTTTAATGGCATATTCATCATTGATAAGGTAATTTAACTTTAATAGTCTATATTATTGTTTAAATAGTTTCTATTTTAAAATAACTACATTGGTAATAATAAATTGTTGAAAATTCTTATTTTTTTTAAATGGGAAATGTTAAAATAAATGAAGTACAGGTGAATGAAATATATATAGAATAGTTTAATTTGTATATCATTAATATTTGATTATGCTAGAATTTTGTATTCTTTTTTGTGTCAGTTTAATTTTTTCTTTATATTTTATTAGATATATCAAAATAACTTCTTTTTTAAATTCTGAAACTGATATTTACTTTATAATTGTGATTCAGATGTATATTCACAAAACTTTCCAAAAGAAAATTCTATTCTTATACAAAATATAATGCTTTAATATTTGATTCAAAGAAAATCTAGGTAAAATATTAGGACATACATTAAATAAGAAAAATAAAAATAGAATTGCTGTTTTAAATTTGAACTATATTATTAATATTGAACTTTTTTGTTTGATTGATACAAGTAATGTATGTACATATAATAATTTAAAGGAATCAATGTAAATTATGTGAAAATATGAAGAATAATTAACAGTTTAAGATAGAAATGTGTTTATAAAATGATTACACTTTTAATTTGAAGATTTCATAATTATCATTCATAATTTTTTTCAGTGCTTCGAATTGAAACATACCCAAGAAAATGAATAACAATAAATACAATTACATTTTTGTCTATTTTCAATCAAAATTAAAAAGTATAAAAAGCACATAATAAAATCAAAAAGGTGATTGTTTTATTATACATTTAATGAAAAAGTGTTTTTCAGTTAAAATTTCAACAACTATTACAATGCCTTTATAAACTGTCATAGAAAATTATTACCAAAAAGAAATACCATTTAATTGAAGATTTATGGTAATATTGTAATATTTTTTTTATGTATTAATATGTAAATTGCTGTAATTGATTCCTTAAATTTTTTCGACTATTATAAACTTGAAAATATTAAAAAGTAGAAAAATAGTAAGGCAATTATTGAATTAAGGATGAAAGTTACACACTTTCACCATTTATTAGGCAGTAAAATAGGTGAATACATGCTGAGTTTATTTTGAAAGAGATTAATGTCTGTGATTTTTATCTGTAAATTTCATCTTGATATTTTTAATCTATTTATAATTCTCATATACATTTATTTTCCTTTTATATAGGTATCTATTTTGATAAACTGTTAACTTTATGCAATTGGTATAAGTAAATAATGCAAGAAAAATCATTAAATTTAGTTCTATAACCCATGGTTATCCATATGTGACTTTAAAAATATCAATTGTTTCTGAAACAATTTTTTTGGTAAATTGAAATGAAAAATGTGAGCAAAATTTTCAAAATTCATATATTCTTTATTTTTAAATCGGATGTTTTTAATTTACGAAAATAGTGACCAACGATGCCAAATTGAATTTTAACACATAGATTCACTAAATAAAAGTAGACAGTGATAGAAAGCAAGAATTAATATAGTAAGGCTGTTCCCGCTTTGTTGTAAATCATCAAAATTAAGTAACAAAAGTGCTAGTTAGTTGCAAAACATCCATACAGGTATTAGTCAATAACACTTTGGTACATGTACAGCATTTCAGACAATGGTAAAAAAAACAGTTTTATTAAAGCTGTTCAGTATGTAAATATTTAGTAACACATAAAGGTGGTCTTTGATAATGAAATTGAAACATTCACAAAATTACAAATTCGATACAACTTGTTTCTAGCTAGGGAATAAGATCTAGTACATGGTTGTCTTGATTCCAAAAAAACGGACAACAATACGATGATCCTGGTTAATTACTCTCATTTAAAATGTTACATGTTTACAATAAAGTGGAAATAGTCATAGTATTAAAATATTTGTATTACTTATTCATATATCTGTGTGCGAATAAGTATGTTTGTGTGAGAGTACATGTGTATATATATGTATATATATATACATATATATACATATATATGTACTATTTTCTAGATATAATACATAATATAAAATTGATAATTATTAATCTGTTTAATTGTATAGTTGATAATTTTTCTCTTTACATCACTAAATTCAGAATTAATTTTTAAATATCTGATTTATAAATGTTATTTTTCTAGTTTGTTGCATATCCATCATGTATAAAAATGAAATAGTTTTTATTAAAAAGAATTGAATTTTTAATCATATAATCGATAGAAACAAGTATAGTACTAGAAACCCCAAATCTTTATGTGCTCCAAAATGAAGTTAAAATTGTATAAATGGATGGAGGCTTACTTCTATGTGTAATATTGAAAATGTATTTTTCATCGGTGAAATAATGAATAAACGTATTTAATGTTTTAATTGCCATGAGATGTAGTATATATGTCATGTTTTTAAAAGATCATACTATAAGAAAATGAGTTACTGTGACTCAGTAATAAACTATAAATAATATTAATGAAGATATTTATATTTTTACTTCACAATGATTATTGAATATATTTTTTAGAAAAGAAAGTACTGACCCTAATTCTTGTTTAATTACTTTTTATTGTACCAATTAAAGTATAAACAAATTAAAACAAAATCGAAAACAAAGTTTATATCAAATGCTGGTTTTGAATTACTTGTAATACTATTATAATCATGATTTGAAGTATAGAAAACAGGTAAATAATTACTCCTATCTGTTATTGTTTTTTTAAAATCGAACATTTTGTACTATTTTCAGATGTAGATCTAATAGAAATTATGTGAAATGAAAATATCAAACCATCCAAGTTTGATCAGATAGTATTTAAAAAATTGAATAGAACCTATTGAATCTACATCAAGTTTCAATTGAGATAAATTAGATCAACTAATACTCTGCTTTTCAAGAAAAATATAATTTATTATTTTTTTATATATTTTTTAACACGGGTCAAATAAAGAACAAAGCATTTTAAAATGGTATGTAAAAAAGTATTTTAACATTTCATCTTGTCTTCCTAAAAATGTTTTCTTGATTATAATTCACAGTATTTACAGATTTATGTATGTTTACACAATGGTTTGGAATATTTATTCCATAT
Source organism: Acanthacorydalis orientalis (assembly GCA_034766995.1). Lineage (NCBI taxonomy): Eukaryota > Metazoa > Arthropoda > Insecta > Megaloptera > Corydalidae > Acanthacorydalis > Acanthacorydalis orientalis. The sequence continues at coordinate 40,378,410 of CM068318.1, read as the reverse complement.
AACTAAATTATAATTATGTTAAACTATCATTTGATTATTATATAATTGCATAGATTATGAAAAGAATCAAATTTAATAAAACAAATGTAAAACCATGTGTTTAACAACATAAAATATTAAGCTTAGTAAGCTGCAAACGCACAATTGTTAACTATTTGATAAATATATTTCATGTTTTGATTTAAATGTTGTTATTTTATTGTTTCATAGATCAACGTTTTTATTTTAAGGAATAAACTTTATATGTTTCAATATTTTTTTAATTTTTATATGATTTTGATAAACAATGAAGTTAATACTACTGAATTGTTAGCAAAAATCTGATATTTAACACACTTTCATGATGATTTTCTCATTTTTAGGTCTACTTTCAGCAAAGTATAAAAAAGAAATTTCAATTTTATTAAAATATTTTAGATTGTTTTGGAAAACTAATTTCTGTATAGTTTGTAACAATTGCATGGATGCATTTTCAAAATTATAAGTAATTATTAACTCTGAGGACTTTTGTACAGCTTCAATTTGTTTGTATTTATATCCATATTTTAATGTAAGTTAATGACACTCATTTATTACTTTTATATACTTTTAAAGTATAAGGGATTTAAGGGCACAACCTTATGAATATTTTATATTTTTTTCAAAAGAGATACAAAGGTAAATAATGTTTATATTATCAAACATTTTCTGTTTTATAATTATAACATTTTTCTAGAAATTCTAAAATTAAAAAGATAGCTCATCAATAAATCACTAACAAAAGCCATTCTTTTTAATGCAGATATGATATCACAAGATATAGATATAATTCTATGTTTTTTTTTTATATGGAATTGAATTCATTTATCACAAAAACTGTAATATTGGCTATATTTTCATATTATATCATTGATAAATAAATTCTAGTCAGATGTTATATTTTTGTCTATAAATAGGATTCGTTAGTTGCAACATGCTTTTTGTAAAAATTTTGTTAAACAATCCTGGTGTAGCCCTAATTGTTACATGGTCCCAAACCCAATACTGATTTGAAATTTATAACTCAAAAACTTTCAACAGTGTATATATTGTGAAAATTAATGTAGATTTTGTAAACGATTTTAGTACTATTTTTCAATTTAAACTAGAGTGGTTTCAAAGTGTCGTAAAATAAAACTTACTAAAAATGAAAGTTTAGACAATTACGTTCATTACGTGTAGTTGACTAGAAATTTTACTATCGATCAAAATCATAAATTGAGTGTAAATTTTATAACATGCATGGTCTAATTCGTGATATTAATAGAGGTAATTTTTTGATTTAATTTTATAAAAGTTTAATATATCATCAAATGTAACACGATTTTATTAGTGAACAAATTAAGTATAATTGTAACGTATCGAACGTATCTGAACTTTTAATTGAGCGCTAAATTTGAAATTCTTCACATCGCGCTGAATTGCTTGTATGACTTAATTAAAAATTAAATGATGATTAAAAGACAAAAATACAGGACGTACACACACGCGTATATATATATATATATATATATATATATATATATATATATATATATATATATATATATATATATATATATATATATAATATACATAAACTTGTACAAAGTATGCAGCGTTGGTTGACATAGAAAATTAGTAAAAGTAAATTTCAAAATAGTAAACAAATATGTCAAATAAAAATTTAATTACTGTTACTATAGTAAAAAGAATATCTTTTTAATTCAACTAAAATAATGTCATATTATGATACGATTTTTATTTAATTTTCTGTAACATTCAAAATATGTATATACATATATATTATTTGAGCGATATTATGAATTCCTCATGTTGGTCAATCTCGTTTGACAACCATGGAGGCCGGTCAAGAAACTGTTAGTAATTAACAGTGTGTATATAGCGTTGCACAGCACTAATTCTATCGATCACACTTTTTTATAACGATTTTTAAACAGTTACGAAGATGGGTAAACGAAAAAATCAAGCACTGATCGATTCTGATTCAAGTAACGAAGAGTCTAGCGACCTAGATTCGGTAAATTTACAACTTAACCTTAAATTAATAATACAATTCATAAAATGTTTAACAGAAAAGTATATTTTTTGATTAGATTTTATTAGTTTGTTCTGTTAGTAATTGCCGCTTACGTTTCGCATTTACTTTTTATTTTTATTTTCAGGAACTTCTTAGTTTAGCTAAAAAGAAAAAGAAAAAAAAGAAACCGGCTCCGGCAAAGTCATCTGAAGGTTCTGATAGTGACAGTTCGTCTGAAGATGAAAGCCCAACTACAAATAATGCAGATGTTTCTTCCAATGTTACTAATAATAGTAAAAATTCTCAAGGTGTGCTTTTGTGTACATGTTTTTATAACCTTTCAAAGCATTTTCTTATAATAACATTTTTCAGATGCTTCTTCAGAACCAGAGGAAGGTGAAGTGTCATCAGGTGGATCTTCAAGTGGTAGTGAAGAAGAATTCAATGATGGATACGATGACCAACTCATGGGAGATGAAGAAGATAGAGCCCGACTCGCAAGTCTTACTGAAAAAGAAAGAGAAACCGAAATTTTTAAACGTATCGAACAAAGAGAATTAATGAAAACAAGGTATAGTGATATTGAATAGTGATGATTGTGTATAGTAAAATGTGTGTTAGTTTAATTAAAATTGATTAATAAATTATTTAATTATGAACAATTCTGATATAGTAAATTGAAAATAATACCATTTTCATATTGACAGTTGAAAACAATACATATTTTTTGATTTAATTTGTTTACATGACAGTTGAATGTATGTACAATAAATTAAAATTTATAATACATTGAATATATCTTTTTGATTTTATATATAAAAAAGTGTTTTTAAACATGTTTAAAAATTCTTTGTTATTTCTTAATGTTTTTTTTAATTCCTAGATTTGAAATAGAAAAAAAGTTACGCCTAGCAAAAAAAGCAGAACGTGCAAAAGAAAGATGGAAAGGTGCTGACCACAAAGAACGTTCCAAAGAGAGAAAAAAAACCGTCGAAGAGAACCGAGGTCGAGTAGATAAACGTGTGAATGCGATGGCTGAATTGAAAGCGAGACGTGAAAGAAAAGAGGAACAAGAAGTACAGAGACGTGAAGAACAACGTAAACGTGAAGAGCTTGCTGCCATGTCACCGACAAAACAGACTGTGAAGCTTAAAGCTTCCGACATTTATTCAGATGATAGTGAAAGTGATACTAAAGGTGCATCACCTCCGCCTAGAGCTCCATCGGTTAGTTTATTTAAAATATTTTTTCTATTTGTAGCTATATTAATAAGTGATTTCTAATTTTAATAAATTAAAATTTGAAGAAGAAATATTATGTAGTAAAAAGTAGTGTATTTGGGGTTGCTATACTTAGAATTAAGTTATTCATTGCTATGATTAGATAAAAGAAATGTTTAATTTTTTTAATAATTTTTTCTATATACCAAATAATAGATAAAATATGTTTTTTAAGTGTATAATTTGCATCACGAACTTTAAGTTTTTAGAATTTTGCATGAAAACATTGTTTTTTAGTTAAGTTATCCCTTTCATCTTTTAGAAACACTTTTCGGCAGTGTTTCTTGATTTTATTTAAATTAGAACATGATTAAATTCATACATTCAAGTATTTTTATTAGTTTATGAACATTTACTATTGAATATATAAATATTTTTTAGTTTCTGATATTACTGGTTTCATGTATATAAACACATATGTATATACAAACACACAGATATATATATATATATATCAAAACTTTTTAATGTAAACAACTTAATATTTTTATTAAACCAATATTTAAATCTAATAATGAACATTTGAATTCACAATATTAAAATTTAACATATTGCCATTTATGGTATATAACATTTTTTTAAATTATTTCTTGTCCAGAAGAAAAAGTTCACTGCTTTCAAGACGATGTATATTTTTTTTATGAAACAAAGAATTTTTTTCATTGTAAAAACAGTCAGTTATGAAAACATGTTGTCTAAAAGAATGTTTATCTACTTAGTACTGTTTATATTTCACTTTTCTGAATCATAAGAATATAGGGTATTTTATAGAACTAGCTGTACATACTTTATAAAAACTAACATGGTCGGTAATTTCATTGTCCATAAACAATGACTTTCATTACAAAGCTTACAAACAGAAGATTAAGAAAATTACAAATATCTTTTTTCTATAAATTTGTAGCATGATATATTTTACGTGATGTGTACATATTGATACACAAGGTATGTACAAGAAAAGATTACAA
>CM068318.1:40316624-40369124 GCA_034766995.1 Acanthacorydalis orientalis | reverse complement strand
TGAGTCAAAGACAACAAATGATGACTTATTTTCTGCTCATGATTTTGACATTAAAATTGACTTAGAAGTTCCCTTACCCAGTAAGTATTCTATTATTTGTTTTATTCTTATGATTGTGCTTATTATTTGCTTACAAATTTCATTTAATAATGGTGATAGCTATTTATACTTCTTATATTTTGTGTAGCAAATCTATATTAAATATAGGTGAGCAGTAAGCTATTTATACATAGATGTTTTAATTTTTTTAAACACATTTAATGTGAATTACAAATGTTAGAAATTATTAACATGAGAAAATTTGTTGTAATACAGTAGCAATTCCGTTAAAACATAGAACATGCATATTAACACTATATTGGCTATGATAACAATATAATATAGTTTTGCCACTGTGGTTACATTCATTTTCATAAATGACTATTACTCACTCCACAAGTCACAAAAAAATTTCTGATCAAATATATTCAATAATAATGATTTTTGATTATATGCATTTTGATGGTGATGGTATCATCAACATAGCTGTAAGATAAAGAAAAATGTGATTTTTTAAATTTTTTCTTTACTTTATTGTTCTAAGGATGTTGACACCATCATTAAAATGCATATAAGCAGCATTTAAGCCATGAATAATCAGTTATTGAACATATTAAGTTAAAAAAATCATTTATGGGACAAACCAAAAGTTAATCTGTGAAATAGAATAATTCTTAGATACACATATGTAACGTCTTATATTTGCTATCTTATTCATTCTTTATACTTTCATTTCCAAAGGATTTGAATATGTGGACCAGGTGTATATGTGTTTTAAAATAAAATAATTGAAAATATAAGTTTAAGTTGATGTATATGAATGATTTTTAGAATACTTTTAAAAGAAGACACTTTATGATTGTAATTTTAAAAATATTTTATGATTTGCTGATTAATGGTATTTTAAATATATTATATTTTTAAATATATATATATATATATATATATATATATATATATATATATATATATATATATATATATATATATATATATATAAATATATATATAATTATATTTATATATATATATATAAATACATACATCATATACAATATACACATACATACCCTACAAAAGTAATTTGTAATTAAAATGAACTGATAGTAATAAATTCTTATTATAAAAAAATTAATGAATTTTGTGATATAAAAGAAGAAAACAGGAACATAGCTTAAAATATTATGCATGGAGTTTTTTGTAGTCAATGTGACAGTTTACAGAACAATAAAATTGTCAAGGTTAGTTTGAGCATCATTTTATTATTTAAGAAATTTAAATCAGAATTAAAAAAGCTCGATTTTTATAAAAATTTTAGTATTTTGATATCATTTTTCATTATTAATTTATTAAGAGAAAACATTTTAAGCCTTAAATAATATCTAATGTGTTGAGCATAACACCATGTCTGTAGAATTTTCTGTTAATTTTTAATGCTTATGTAGAGCATTTCTTAAGCATGTTAACATATATATATTAAAAAACAACACATACTTAAAATATCTTACCGTAGATTTTTGTATAACTCATTTCACAAGATTGGTGTAAATTCATTTTTCGCAGATGCACCTGTAAATGTAACAGCAAGAACAAATCCAAGTCGGGATACAGGACCGAAACGTAGTTTAAATTTACAAGATTACAAGAAGAAACGTGGACTTATTTAATAAATATCGTATAAGACGTTACAAAACTAACATTAAGTATACAATTTTTGTATATGTAACTATAGTGAACATTTGAAAAGCAGTCTATTACACCAGTAGTTAACTATTATCTTTCAGCCGGATTTTTTCTCATCAAAGCTATACATATTCATGACTTTTGTTTTTCGGTCGTGTGTATCGACTCTCGTCGATATTCTTACAATTACACGATAGGTTTGTGCTTCTTTTGTGAAAAAATAAAAAAATGTGTTACTTTATGTTACATAATGTATTTATCTCATTTTACTGTTAAATAGATAACAAAACTAGTTCACTCGTTATCATTGCATTTCCTATGTTTTTTTATATATATTTTTTTATAAGTAATGTCTTACCAAGTCAAGTTTCTTATCAATGATAAATTTTACATTCTTAATACCATGTTTGTGCATATCAGACATATTTTACAATGTATTAAAAAATTGAATTTTTTATTACATTATCAGTCTTACGTTTCCATCACTGTTTACCATTAACATTATAAATCAATATGGTATTCTTAATATCAAATTAATGAATTCAGATTTTACATTCATAATATTTATAATTAAACAATTTTATAAAATAAATGTGTAGGTGTGTGCACACATACAAATATAAGCAACATTTTATGTATAACAGTTATTTCATAATTTTCTATGTTGAAATTAAAAAAATGATAAAAGTACATAGGTACATTATATATTTTTTTAAAGTTTTTTTTTTAATTTTTTTTACTACCATATATATATATACACACACACACACATACAAATTTTAAATATGTAATGTTTTATTTCTAATATTTATATTAAACCAATTAAAGTATTAAATGTTTCACATAAGAAAACAAAAATCAGAATCTATATTATAAAATAATTGACTTCTATTATACATATATAATTATTGACAATTCTTTATTATTGGTAATAATTTAAAATCTTGCCAAGACAAATATAAGCTCCACATATAAGTATATTACATTTATTATATATAAATATATTTATTATTTATAAAATATAATTAAATGATGAATAAGAACAAAAACGATTAACATATAAGTACTGTTGTATTATGCATTAAATAAAATAACTGAAATAATTTTTTTTATACATTAGTTGAATTGCCATCAAAATAATGTTTTTGTAATAATCATAATTAAAACATTTTTTTTATGTCCTTTTATGATTTATTATTTTCTGTTATTGTAAGTATTCTGGAATACGACTTCTGAATTCAATAGTTTGATTTTATTGTAATAATATTCAACACTAAGTTATATTGATACAATCATAACTAACTTAGTGGACAGTAAAGTCTTTTCCCATATATCCATATATATGTAACATAAATTAATATTCAGCAAATTTATTACATCTTTTATTTTAAACTAAATTAGAACATATTTATTAATAAATAAATTAATTTCAGATTATATTCATCTTTTTTACAGTTACTGAATTGCTCATGTTTGAAATTATAGAATAATGTAAATTATTTGCCACTGTAAATAATTTAATTTTGAAGTAAAAAATTGAATTATCATATTTAAACCTTTCTAAAGTACATGGTAAGAGTTTTATAATACTTTATATTTTTGGCTTAGATATGTAATATCAGAATGATAGTTATGAAAAACGAGTGGCTGCACCATTATTTAAATACATTTACAAATTACACCAGTAGACTAATTGATATAAATGAATCACTAAATATACAAATTAAAATTGAGACATTACCCTTACATAAGTTTATAATATTATTGCAACCGATAATTTTATTAGTATGAAATTAGTTTTAAACTTACGTTTGGTAATATAAAATGAATTTATAAAATAGACTGATTTTTTATATTAAATTTACAAAATATGCTTTCGGGTGTAATTTGATTAAGAAATTAATAGTTTTTATTGAGCCAGTCTTATCTTTACTAAGTTATAATAAAATTTATACAAAATATAAACTTATTTATCCTACAATTTCATATATAATCAGCCTATTAAACATCAGTCCAAATGAAAAAAATATATTTTTTCAACAATTTTATATTGTTATTTTTAACAATTAATTCAAATATCTGAAATTGAATTTTGTTTAAAATATAATTGCATACAAATATGAAATAATAGAAATTATGCGATATACAACAATCTGACAAAGTATAGGTAGAAATTTACAAAATAAAAATGAACATTAAATTAATTTTTGAGATGTGAATTTAGAATTGTATTGTGTATTTCTAAAAAGCTTACACTTTATCATTTAAAAATGCCATCTGCATCTGTACACCAGTTGTCCTACGTGACGATATACTGTACCTTCCATCAGTTGATTCCCTTGGAGCACGTCTCTGTAAATGCCTTTCAACCCATTTTAACATTGTAAGTACTGAATCAGTTGATGGTAATCTTCGTTCAGCAGATGTTCTTATTATGTGTGATGAAGTTACTCTGAATGTCGCTGCCATTCCTTTGAGGGCTTGCATGGCATCTTCATCGGTCACATCGTCACCTGCGTATATTATTCGAATTCTCTCGCTCCAATCGACACCAAACGCCGTACGTAAAATGTAAATAGATGCACGTCCTTTGTTCCACTGTACAGGTGGTTTTGCTTCAATTGCACAGTGAGCTCGGCCAGCTTTAAAACCTGCATCTTCTATTAACTGTTTGGCATTTTGTATCAAAGCTGGTCTAGAGTTTACTGGAGTTTCTCGATAGTGGAATGTCAATAAGGCTCCTTTGTTTTCTACCCAAGCTCCTTCTTTACAAACTTGTTCTTGTAACGCTTTTAATAATTCAGACACTTTATCTTCAAATTCAGTTGGCATCGGATGAACAAATTTCGTGCCATCAGGATGTAAAATTTCCAACCCGTGATTACCAGCATACGTAATACCTTCGATTCCAACCATACTTTTGACGTTGTCTACGTTACGACCCGATATGACGGCGATGTACACGTCTGACATATTAGATAATCTTGTCAGTACGTTTTTAGTTTCAGGCGGTAACGTGGCTAGGTCAGGATGAGGTGCGATCGGTGTAAGAGTACCATCATAATCGAGAAGAAGAGCTAATTTGTGAGTGTTACCGATATATTTCGCTAAGTATTCAAAATCATCCATGGTAACAGCAGGCATTGTCGTGGCACCGACATCATCACTTTCTTGCATTGAAAGTGAACCCATCGCTTTAAGGAAAGATTTCATCCAGAAGTTTACATCATGTACTTTTTCTCGTCTGCGTAAATGATTCATTCGTAAAGTTCTCTCATCCTCCGGCATTGTGAGAGCTCTGTGAATAACTTCAGCTGCTTCTTCTATTTCATAAGGATTGCACAAAAGAGCTTCGTGCATCATCTCACCAGCTCCAGCGAACGGGGATACGATCAACACACCCGGTGGAATATTAATTTGACAAGCGACAAATTCCTTCGCAACTAAATTCATTCCATCTCGAAGAGGTGTTACAAGAGCGACAGCGGCATCTCTGTAAAACGCAGCGAGTTCATTTTGACTGACACATCCGTAAATATATCGAATAGGTGACCAGTTCGGAGTCGTAAACTCGCCGTTGATTCGACCGACGAGCTGATCCATTTCTTCTTTTAATTCTTGATATTCTTTCACATCGGTACGTGACGGTACTGAAATCTGAAGCATCGTCACATTTTCAATATGTTCCGGGTGCTTTTTTAGCAGAACTTCAAAAGCTTTCAAACGGTTTACAAGGCCTTTGGTATAATCTAGGCGATCGACACCGAGAACGATTTTTTGATTCGTAAGCATTACTTTCGGCGCCGTGTTCGCGAGATGTACGAATCTCTCGTAAGGAATACCGATAGGTAAAGGTCTGACTCGAACGGTACGACCGCCGTGTTCGACTAACAGATTCTTTCGATCGACACGACAGCCTAAATTACGTTGACAACAGTCGACAAAGTTCAAACAGTAATCTTGAATATGAAATCCGACGAGATCGCAACCGAGAATACCTTGCAAAATTTCATCAGACCAAGGAAACAAACGAAAAATATCCCAAGGTGGAAAAGGAATATGTAAGAAGAAGCCAAGTTTACACGGAATCTCTTGTTCATCTGTTCCTTGACGCACCCAGTTCGCTGCTAACATTAAATGATAGTCGTGAATCCATATTAGAGGAACATCTTCAGCAGGAGTTTTATGCGCTATTGCTTTTTGTAACGCGGTCAGTGTTTTGGCTGCGAATTCTTTATTGACTTTCGTGTAAGATCTCCAATGATCGGCTGAAAAATTAGCTCGATCGGGCATCGAATGAAACAGAGGCCAAAACGTCGCATTACAGCATCCGTTATAATAGCTATCGAATAATTCCGGATTCGTGTACACCGGCACCACTCTTTCCGAGAGCAATCCGGCCGTCGGGGTCTTGTCGTTCGGATCGGATTCCGGTATCGGTTCGTCCGGGTCCTCTAAATGTATTCCGGGCCATCCTACCCACAATCCGTTACCGTGTATCACTACGGGGGCTACGGCCGTAACGAGGCCTCCGGCACTAGCTTTACGTATCAATTTACCTTTGTCGTTTCGCTGAAGAACGAAAGGCAATCTATTGGATACGACGATCAAGCTTCCACTAGAATTTATATAATCGTCGGCCATTATTCAATAATATAAAATCGAAGCGTGTGCTCTAGCAAAACTGTCGTGACTTCAACACAAACAAAATCAATATTCAATAAAACGTTTCTGTAGCATTTATTACTTAGACTGCTTTGGATACGTGACTTTATCACTTCAAAGGTTACAACCCCGGCGTATTATCTTTGACCACAAACTCAATTATTTATTTGACGTAATTCTCGGCGAGATTTTTTACTTCGTACTCTGATCGACCGTTTAAGACTGCGAAAAATAATTTCGTAACGCACGGAACGTGAACTGTGGTTGCACACGATAAATTCTCGAAAAATCGAGACGGTGATCTTCGGTAAACAAAAATTTGTTGAACATGCGCTAGAGCGACAGAGAAGCGACGAATCCAGGAACACAGGATTTGTGTACATCACCTGTACACGTGCCGTGCGGCGTCATAGTCGGCTGTTGCTGTCATTTCATTGTTACGATACGTTATGTTTATCAAATGCAGAAATTAATGCGATCACGCGTGCGACATATGATATTGGCTGGAGAAAAAAAGACGACTCTATCGCGGCGACCGTGTACGTAAACGGAATGAAGTTTCTTTAAATGTTAATGCAAACAAACAATCCAAGAATTTAATTTGAAATTTTGTCCTTGTATTTTGAACAAATAACCATATTTGAAATGAATATTTAGCAACAGTTAGTGTATGCTTTATGTATAGCTTCGCGCATATATGTAAGTATGTATACAAATCGTCATCAATTTCAATACTTTATTTCGAAAGGGTTTCACATAAATATTTATGACATTCTGTGTTAAAAACATTTTTCGTAACCATTACTGTTTTTCAGTAAACTTTATATCATGTCTTCACTTAGATTGCGTTAATTACGACGATATGAAATAACACATGATGTCATTTAGCCAAAATCGTGTACGATACAATGGATATAAAATTATTGCAATCACCAATATCAGAAAATATAGTATTGATAAAGGTGAATTTTTTTTTAAAAAAAACAGTTATAATAACAAAAACTTCATTTCTAGAGATAAACTAATATTCATATATTAAAAAGTAAACGAAAATGATTATATAGCAAAATAACAATATAACATTATCGCTGTTATATACCAGAACTCTTTCTGGAATATGAAATTTTTTTTAAATGTTTTATATACCCATTCATCTATAGAAATTCATTCATTAAAAGTCAACAATAAATGTTCATACAATTGACATTAAGAATTGTTTGAATTATATCAATTTTTATATCTTTATTTTTTTAATTAACTTTATAAGTTTTGAATTAGAGATATTGGACCTTGTATACGAAAGAGTACAAAAATATGCTATCTAATAATATATATATTTTGCTTGTTAATTCTAATAATATATATATATATATATATATATATATATATATATATATATATATATATATATATATTTCTTGCTTATTTTTAACTTAAAATTAATTAAATATACTCCTTATTAATACAATGACTTAAAAGAATTTTAAATTAAACTAAATCTTATCAAAAAAATATAGATCTTTCGGAAAAATCAGTAAATCTATTTCTGAGGCAACAACCCAGTAAACGTTGAAGATGTTTCATTTTTGTTAGCTTGTACGTGGGTAGGTCTAAAGGTTCGCAAAAAAAGGCAAAGAAAAGTCTGATTGAGCTGATTTTTTTTATTTTTCTATATAGATCCCCTTAATAATAATATATTTTTTACAACGCTCAATAAGCTTTTCAAGGCCTTCAAAAAATATTCTTTTGGGTTGCTTGAAAAATGCTCTGAAATAGCCGATTTCACTTCTTCATCGTCTTGAAATTTTTTACCACTCAAGTCTCTTTTCAGATTTGAGAATAAAAAGTAATCGCTCGGGGCCACGTCTGGACTATATGGTGGCTGGCTGAGTTCTTGGAAGCCACACTCAGTCACAGCAGCCATCGTAATCTGACTTTATTGTACCGGAGCATTGTCCTGCAAAAGAAGAACATCTTTTGCTTATTTTCCATGTCTTTTTTTTAATGGCTTCTAGAAGTCGACGAATATTCGACGCGTAGTTCTCTTCGGTTATGCTAACACTCTTTTCTTTTTATTCAATTAAGAGAATGCCTTCTGCATTCCGAAACACAGCCGCCATCATTTTTCTCACTGACTGCGACACCTTGAATTCTTTGGGTGGGGGTGCCTCCTTTTTCAGCCACTGCATGGGCTCTTTTTTGCTCTAAGGCTGATAGTAATGGACCTAAGTCTCGTCTCCGGCAACAATTCTGTCCAAAATTGGACGAAAATCGTCGCCACACAACTCGAAAAACTTCCTACTGCACGCAATTCATTGCCTTTTTGCACCAGCGCAAGCATTCTCGGCAACCATCTTGCACACACCTTAGTCATGCCAAGATGATCATGCAAGGTTCTGAGAATGATAGTATCGGATACTCCGGTTATTTCTGCGAGTTGTTTGTTCTTCGACTTTTTCGATAATATATGAGGTGGTTGCCTCGACTGGTTGTCCAGAACAGTAATTGTCTTCCAAGTCTTCTCTTCCTTGTTTGAACAGAGAATGCTACTTATAAATCATGCTCTTTCCTGGTGAACGATCCCCGTAAACGGCAGCCATCTCTTCCATGATGGCTTTTGGGATTTTCCCTTGCTTTGTAAGAAATGAAACAACAGCACGTACTTCAATTTTCTCCATAATTTCATAGTTACTCCGAGTTGAGTAGTTCTTTCGGCAACAGCGTGATGAATACTGATAACAGCACAATGATGCTTCGCTTTTACACTAATTAAGAGTTCTTTGTTCGACCGTAGCTAAAAAGAACTGGCTCCGACCCTCTCTTCTCCTCTTTACGAACTTTTGAACTCCCCTTCGTATATTGAAGAATAATTTAATTAATAACTGTTCAGTTAAATATGTATTTATTTACCTTTCAGTGAGTGATTTTGAATAATTATGACACGATTTTAAATAATAGGCTCTGAATTTTTACCAACAGTTTTATTTTCTTATTTAATGAGTATCCGACAGCCCTTAAATTTCAATCGAGTCAGCTTTTAATTGCCGAGAATTTGTTTCTTAGATATTTCTTTTGTACTTAGTATTAACTTGTTGAAATCAAATCTAAGATTATTTTCTTTGATCTTGTTTAGTAAATACTTTTTGTATCGATATTTGTTGGCGAATTCTTCTTTTTTCGTCCCACAAACCATATTTTTTTATGAATTATGGGGCGGAATAAAGCGTAAAATTGTGAAAGTAAATTTATCCACAGTGTGTCATAATTGTATTGTGATCTTTCCGTTTATTCCAATGACAAATGCGTTATCAAATACGTTTAAATTTCTATATTGTGTGATATTTCATGAAAATTTTCTGATTTTATTATCTTATTTATAGATCAAAAGATTGCTTCAATCAGCAATACCAAAAGAAGACGAAATTCCTTGATTGTAGTGTTTTTCGGTAAGTGTTTTACATTATAAATTTTTGTATATCACTAAAAATAATTCAACATATCTAAATTAGATGTTATTTTTTCAATAGTAGGATTTTGATATTTTTCTTTTTGGTAGCTTTATTGAAATTTTGTTGAGCAATGCAAATTAAGACAAATTTAATAAAAGAGCGGAACAGGATATTGAATAAAATTGAAATTACTAGTGTATTTTATTTCATTTAAAATTTGGATTTATCTATTTTTAACATATATAATTCTGAAATTAAATAAATGTGTTTAGTTTTTTTTTATATTATTAAAATAAATTATATAATATAAATATTATTTTATTTTACTTATTGCATATGATAAGGGTTCAAGGTAGATTTTATACGATGTATTTAATACTTTTCATAACCATTGCTATTTATAGAGCGAGTAAGGTCATGTATATACACTGTTAATTATGGTTTGGCAGTGTGACGATATTCATATATGTATACGATAAATCAGTATTCGGGCTTCTGTGTAATTTAATAGCTCATGGTCGTTTGATGTGGATTTAATTTGATATAATTCTAAAATTTTATCAACGTTCTGTTTTATATTAACATTTCACAGAACTAACTGTAGATGCCGAAAAATAACAACTGTTACAAAATGTATTATTTGTAGTACTAACACCAGTATTCATCGGCGTCGCAATATTTAGTTTATTTTATGATATAGGTTTTAGAGTACTATTTATTGAGAAAAAAATATAATTTTTATACAAAAAAGTACATACCCACATACATACATACATATATATATATATATATATATATATATATATATATATATATATATATATATATATAAATCGATTGATTAGTGCCGATTTTATTGTCAGTACATATATATATATATAAATCGATTGATTGGTGCCGATTTTAGTGTCAGTACATATATATATATATATATATATATATATATATATATATATATATATATATATATATATATATATATATATATATATATATATATATAAATCGATTGATTGGTGCCGATTTTAGTGTCAGTAAAAAGCGTTGAATTATAAAATTAGTTTTCAGCTGTATATTATAAAATTGTATATTACAAGCTGTACATTATAAAATATTCTCTCTCTCTCTGTGTGTGTGTATATATATATATATATATATATATATATATATATATATATATATATATATATATATGTAAATATATATAAGAACATAATCTTTTTATAAGAGAGATAATTAGTTATTTATTACAACTTAAATCAATTATTCGATAAGAGTTTTTTGGATTTTTTAATATATTATATGGATTAACGATTGTACATTTTCAAGCTCTATAATAATTTAAATGTAGACATTTTCAATGAATGGTTTTATAGTATTTACAGAATGATTTGTATATAGTGATGTTTTGAACTCTTTCTCTCTTTCTCTCTCTCTCTCTCTCTTTATATATATATATATATATATATATATATATATATACACACATACGAGCTCAAACGCATAAAAGTATTTCTACCCACGTTTTTCCTTATTAAGTATACTTAATGGTGATAACTTGCTTATAGTTGTTGCACGATTAAAAACTATCTTTTCATATTAACACTTTCGCTGCTGTAGGCGCCTTTAGGAGCTCAACTATATCGTCTGTACAGTGCTGCAGACGCCTTAGGCCCTCAGTTGATATTGTCGAGATGGTGCCGTTGGCGCCAAAAAACGTATATTTATTATCTAGCATGTTGATTGAATACAATCAGCCTTGAATAGCCTTTGAATAAAGTCAAAGACTTCCAGATCTATTATATTTCTAGTTCTCTCTTTGAGCGAATGTCGTCTACCGTCTGCCACGTTTGCTCTGTGGATTAAATTTCGCCGCAGCGAAAGGTTTAACTGTAGTTCATAAAATCTACAGAATTAAAAAAATATTGTTTACGATTTTGCCCAGAACATGCAGTTCCGAATTAATTGACAAACTTGAACACTGTTTTTGTCTTGTTTTCAATGTCACAATTTTTTATAATTCTGAATTATTGTTTGCGCTGTCGAACGTAGTTAATTAGCGTTTTGGATGACGTTATATGTCGATTTTTCGTTTTAATTGTTTTCAACTATTAACTTTCTCATATCATTGTAAATTGGGTTTCTGCGAATAATAATGAAAGTAAATTGTCATGATTCATTAAAAGTAAATACATAGAATATTTTTTTATCATATAATCTGTTATTTTGAATGTTTTTTTTTCTTTTTAAAAAATTAAATATATTTTATTTTCTCATATTTTTTAAAAAAAGTTTTTAAATTGAATGAATAGGTTTATATAGAACTACAAATATAAGTCACTATAAGAAAATAGTTTTTCATAACTAAAGCAGTTTCTCATTTAAACAGATTTATTTAGAAAAAAAAATGGATAAACGTACTTTAATGGTCTTGGACATATATATATATATATATATATATATATATATATATATATATATATATATATATATATATATATATATGTACATATTATTTATATATGAGTACGATCAGTTATGAATCGGTAAAAATTAGTATCTCAGTTTATAATTTAAATATTTCAGTTTAATAAGAATATTTTTTTAATAGAACTATTATTAGATTTTTAATTAAAAAAACACCGAATAAACAAATGATATTTTTGATTAAAAATGGTATTGAAAACATTTATTCTATAAAGAATATTCACAATTTTTTAAAATGCAAGAATTTTTAATTTATTGCCTATTTTACTCTCTTTCTTTTCTCGTTATTCATTTGTCTACATCATATATATATATATATATATATACATATATATACATACATATATATATATATATATATATGTATGTATGGATGTATGAATGTAAGCTTGTATGCATGAATGTTTATATGTATGTATGTATGTCAAAAAATATATAGTACAAAGTTGAAAAAGTCTTAATGAATATAAAGACAAACTACAATATTTTATAATACAATATGTTTGTTTCGTAAACTTGTTAGTCGTTATTATTTTAATATATTACATATGAAATTCTTTACGATTCTAATCTAACTTTCAAATTGTAAACAACTTAGTTATTCCTCATGAGAATAACTCATTAATATCAGACATAAAAAAACATGACCGGTATTTTTTCTAAATCACGTGATGTTATTAATACTTGGTGCATATCGGAATTATTGCAAATAAGGTTACGTAATCTGTGATTGCAATTTCATTTTTCCTTTATCGTCTGTAAATATCAACACATCGTTAATATATACAACATTTATAGCGTAATGAATATAATGAGATGAAATTTGAAGTACTTTGTAGGGTAGAGAAATTGATAAATAGGTAAAATCATTTTCTGACACCTCCAGTTATGGAGCAAGTTAGAATAGATATTTATTAACATGGAAATGAATGAACTGAATAATATTTTTAATTAAAAATGTTCAATTAATATTATTGATGAATTTTGATTGTTACTGTTTTTGTTGTAGTAAAACATTTAAATTTTCCCTCTGTATGTTAACAGTTGGTAAGGCTGCCACTTGATATTCGTTCTTACCAGCTCTTATCACCATGGTAACTACTAATAAATAAACAGTATGGCCGATTTCTCGTATGAGTGAGGTTTTCTCTAAATTTGTTCGTTGCCTGTTGATGCTAAATTCTTAATAAATGTTCTTATTGATGAATTTATTCTGTTTATTTATGCGCCTGTAATTAATCAATAGTTTCCATCATCCTCAGAGTACGAAGATACAGAAACACCTTAAGATTTTCCAAATTTTCCTGTACCTTGACCCTCTGATTGTATAAAAATATATCAAGAAAAAGGAATTTGTTCATATTGTTTTATTTTCTTCCATAAATGAATTTTTCGCTCATCTCACCAAAAGAATTTTTTATCTTTGAGAATGATGTCATCGCAATTGAAATTCGCATAAGCAATAATCATTTATTGATCAGAAACAAATATTATGGCATATGGGGTGAGATTATATTTTTAAAATAATCTTCACTGGTCGTAGAACAAATTAAAATAAACCGAGATAATAGAAAGCAGACTTTAATTATTAAACTTTTAATAAAACAATTAAAAATTGAATAAAGTGTTATCCTACACTTACATATTATCTGGTAATTAATCTGGATGTGATCTTAGGAATATTTATTATATGTCATAGTTTTAAATTTTAAGTAACGATATAAGAATTATCAGAAGTTTAATAATTAAAGTCTGCTTTCTATTATCTCGGTTTATTTTAATTTGTTCTACGACCAGTGAAGATTGTTATTTTAAAAATAATCAAAATTTATTTCTAGCACTGTGGCCAAATTCACTTTTATAAACTAATTTTTCATTCATCACACGCATCTCAAAAGACTACATCCAGATATAGAAAATATATAATTATTTTAGTAAAAGATGAAGAACTACACCCTGCCTCTTCGATTTATTTTAATTTGTTTTATGACTAGTAAAGATTTCGCTCCATACACACAATACACCGTAAAGTTTGTTTCTGATTAAAAATGTTCAATAAATGATTATTGTTTATTTTCGATTCTTGCTTGTGCGATTTTTAATTGCGATGACATCATTTTCAAAGACGACATATTCTTTTGGTAAAATGAGTGAAAAATTCATTTGTGGAAGAAAATAAAACAATGTGTACAAATTCCTCTTTCATGATATTTTTTTTATGCAAATAAAGAAACAATGAAATAAATATTTTTAAAAATATGAAAGAGAAACATGAATTTCAGTCAATGTAAACAAACTTTATAAAAAATATGTTGTGGTATAAATCGGTTAAAAGGGAAAAGAATAAAGTACAAAGGACATGAAGTCAATAGCAAATATGCAATCAAATTGCAACTCTATCATATATGAACCATACTCGTGATGAAAATGGTCTTTGTTGCAATATTTTATATATGAGTGATAACGTGGTTATATGTATGTATATATATATATATATATATATATATATATATGCATATATAAATAAACGCATACTTGTACACATGTGTGTTGATTATTTGTGAATGTGGTATTAATATTTGTTTGTTCATAATGAATAAACAAAATGATATAAAACAAAAAATATGACGATAAGAAACTCATATAAAACATGAAATTTTAAAAATAAACAAAAACAAGTTTTATCATAATAATTTTAGTAAAAAGTGAGAACAAGTTATAAATATAATTAAATTACATAAACAACAGTTTTATTTTATAATCAGTAAGATGAATTATGGTCAATTGTTGATTACTAGAATATATATATATATATATATATATATATATATATATATATATATATATACACATATATCTTATATGCATATATAGATAGATTAACAATATGATATAAAATATGTATATTGAAGTAGTAAATTAACCTTTTGCCCTTGAACTTTTTGTCGGCTAAAGCTTACAGCAACTCAGATTTTTTTCGCGTCTTACTCATATGAAATAAATAATTTATTTTAAACCAAGAATAATAAGTAAACGTTTTTAATTGTTGTTTTATTATTTATAATATAAATTCACTATATTGATATCTTCTTGCTTTTTTTCTTGCCGGTAAAATAATGTCACTATCTTCAGAATCACTGCTTGATCTCCCAACACAACCCTTTCTAAAGAATTTTCATATTCTTCAAAAATAAATCCATCATCACTGCTATCTTGAAACGATTCACTATCAGTTACATTTTAAGCCATGGCAAACGGTACTTTTTGATTTTTTCGGTCAGAGAAACGACTAAATACTGATCAGGCGGAATACTGAATACAGAAAAGAGAGAATACTGTAATTAGGTGGGACTGTAATTTAACTGTGAATCACGGTATTTTTCTTCTTCATTGTACTATATTGGTGGTATACTTCAAGTATAATGCCAAATATTGTTTGTTCCTGCGAGGAGTACTTTGAGTGCAAAGGGTTAATATATATATATATATATATATATATACACATACTCTTTTTTTGACGAACAATTACTACATAGAGACTACTTCCACGTTATTTCAATTTGAATGAATCAGCGACTGTTTTTCTCATAATTTTCCACTAATACAGAAATGTCTCTTAAAGTGTTTAATTTTGTTTTATTAATGAATAAATTTAGTTCTTTATGAAATTCATCACATGTCATCGAAATTCATGCAATCTATTATTGTTTTATTTGTACTCGTCGTTATTATCTGTATATTTATTTTATATAGTCTAAGATTTTCTTTCCCTTAAGTCACTTCTGAGTTTTTTTTTCTAATGCCTGTTTAGAATTGTTATATTTTCATTAATCTTCTCAGAAGTTAGTCAGATTTCTGACAGTATCTTTTAACATAAAGGAATTCGAAACCATTTGAAAGACATTTGAATTCACATGTGATTTAAATGAGGACGTCAACAAGAACATTTATTTTGACAAATGAGTTCTTTTTCACTTCACAAATCGAAATTTCTTTTTTGATAAAGGTTTAATAAATCGTTACTGATAATTTTTCATTGTCTTATACTCATTTTGATGGAGATGTTCAGAGTGTTAAGTTGCAGAAAAATCTAACTTTTTTAAAATTGAATCTATGTATTTCTCTCTCTACATATATGTGTGTATATATATATATATATATATATATATATATATATATATATAGAGAGAGAGAGAGAGAGATCATTACTTCTTATATCTAAATATCTTTTTTAACGCACGCCGAACAGTTCACTCTTATTTTTTGATTATTTTTCTTATTATTTTTACACTGATTTCCTCATTGGAAAACGCAACTATTTCTGGGCCCTGTTGTCTATTATATTTGACGTGTATTGAATTTTTTGTTTCTATATTACTTGTTTTTTCTATATCCGCCTTATTTTAAAAATTTTTTAAAACACTTATCAATACAGACATTACTTATATAATTGATGAGGACGCTCAGCATTATGTTTTAGATTCACTTATACAGGCATAAGCAACAATCAAAAATTATTATTGAATATCTTTTTGATTATAAAAATTGTCGTAGTTTATGGGATGAAAAAAAAATCATTTGCGAAAGTGGATTTAACTTCAGTACCTGGACTGTAGCGTAAAGAATTATTGTCATTGAAAAAAGTAGTTGTACAAGGGTTGTTCGATAAGTTTGGTAAATTTCTATGATATGGCGCCACCAAAAATGGAAAAGCCGAACAGGTTCTTTTGTGTCGAAGCAGCAGTCAAAGCAGTAGACAACGACTGGTGAAAGTACGCTGAAGAAGGCGAATACTGTTTTGTTGGCTGGGAAGGTGATGGTTACTGTTTTTTGGGATTCCCAAGGAATCATCCTGATTGATTACTTAACGAAGGGAAAACGGTAACAGGAGCCTATTATGCAACATTATTTGACCGTTTGAAAAAAGCTGAAATAGAAAGACCAAGATTCGCGCACAAAAAAGTGTTCTTTCACCAGGACAATGCACCACCGTCCCACAAACAGACCGTCGCAGTGGCAAAACTGTACGAATTAGGCTTCGAACTGATTTTCCATCCATTCTATTCTCCGGACTTGGCCTCGTGCGACCTCTTCCTCTTCTCATACTTGAAAATTTGGCTCGGTGGAAAGAAATGTTCTTCGAATGAGGATGCCATCGCCGACGTCAATACGTATTTTGCTGACTTGCTGGACCAAGTGTGTATCCCTCAATGGAGATTATGTTGAGAAATAAAATCGATTTTTTTCGAAAAACGGTATTTTTATCTTGCTTTTTTTATCATACTTATCAAACGTTCCTCGTATATAGAAAAATTACAAAAGATATTTCATAGGGAAGATTTTACAGGCGACAGTAATCCGGGAAATTAGTTATATTAAAAAAATAATATTCCAAGATAGAATGTACAAGGTTTAAATGAAATTTTATGGTATTATTTAACTGAAATTCAGAACGCTCAGATAGAAAACAATCTGGTTTTCTGTACCTCAGCGCTCTGAAAATGATGGCATTGTTATCGAACTGCGTATAAGTAACAATCAATAACGATCAATAATCATTTATTGAATGTTTTTGGACCAAAAATATATTTACCTTTTGTGGAATAAGATAAAAAATCATTTATGAATCTCAAGATATCTTGTTTAGTGGTAACGGTACGCTGTTTTAAATACCACGAATATAGACCAACTTTTAATATTATAAATTTCAGTTCAGTCATTACTCTTATTATATTTAGTGTCACTAATTAATAAATGATAATCAATAAAAATAAACGTGACACTTAATACAAGGAAATGTATAATAAACAAATTATGTGTATAAATAAATAAGGTCATAGCGTTTTAGGAATGTTAAAATATTTAACATATATATATATATATATATATATGTGTGTGTGTGTGTGAGTGTGTGTGTATACATGTATATAAAGACAGAATTTATTGAACAAACAGTCTATGAAAATAAAACAATCAGACTAAAAATAAAATTGTTAAGGTTAACATTAGCGTGTTACACTTCAATAACATCAAATCGATATTGGAAAAAAAATATTTTGTCGATATTTTTACGCTATCTAATTATATATATATATATATACATATACATATATACATATATATATATATATATATATATATATATATATATATATATATATCACAATAGAAGTGAAAGTTGATGCCTTTTTATTACGCTTTGGAATTATTTTTATCCCTAAATGAATAAATAATCTAAACTGTCCAAGGTGAGAAGTTTTATTTAATTACTACATATTCTCTGAACTTAAAATTTCGAACTGTTGTTTACTTCATGCTTTCCACAAAGATATAGGGGAAAAACTTCCAAATATCTTCAAAGATTTTGAGTGAAAAAATTACAAAAATTCCCGATTACAAAATACTGCATAGGAGACAAATAATAATATATTCATATTAATTAAATTTGTATAGTTTTTCTACGTTATGTTTATCCAGTGTTGATTTAGTGTTTTATAAAAAAAAACTACTATTATTTATATTTTGACTTACTGGAACTACCAATGAATTCAGTTCAACTGAAGAGATAAGAAATATTTATTTGCATTAAAATCAGTTTAAATGCTTTTTTATATCAGGTTCGATTATTATTTATTTCTTTTGTATATTTTATGCGTGCATTTATAGTATTCCACTGTTCTTTATTTCTCATTTTTCATGTTTTCTTTTTCATTCAGACGTAGATAAAAAAGTAAATAAATAGTGTTTATGTTTGATTGTTGAATTGTGAATGATATATTTATCTATCCTTGACAACTGTTGTTATAATAAATCTATGATAATTGCATGTTTATTATTTGTTTTAAACTCGTAAATGCAAAATAGATATGAGAATTATTTTGTATGATATGTTTAACATTCCAATTTATATATATATATTTATATAACCTAATTATTATAGTCCATTTACGCTGGATATAAGTTTATGAACTAATAATAATTTAAAGTAGTGGCAAGTGTTCGTATAATCTAAATTTTGATAAAAAAAGCAATAAATAGGTACAATAAATAAAATTTAATTTCTTTACTTTTATTTGTTCTACGCACAAAAACAATGAAAACTGATAAAATTTTGTAAATCTGTTTTAATGTAAACGAAAATTGTTTTTTTTTTACAGTCAATATTACAAAAAAGTATACTGTTTTATAGAAATAACTACGAATATAATTATTTAGTAGACAGTTCTTTAGTATCAAAAATTGACTGTAATTTGCGGAGGTAGAGAGTTAATCGATGTTCGGTTAGACCCTGTGAAATGCTTTCCTGTTTTTGCATGAAGTATGTTTTGAATCATATTTATTTGTGGAATTGAAAGCTCGTTTGATGAATCCAAATGAGTTCAAAGATATATTCTATAGGCTTCATGTCAGGGGACTAGGTGATGTTAAAAGCGTTTTTCGTACATTACTTATTATTTCTTGAAATTCGCTGTATGTTTTATGTAATTATCTTATTTAAAATGTATTTTCAAACATTTTTTTTTATCTTTCAAATTATCTCGAAATATAACAAGATATATTCTAGTAATTATATTTGTTTGTTTTTTTATCCATGATCTCGATGATTTGTTGTCCTGAGAATCTTTGAATCAGTCAAGTTTCAGAATTCCACTACTAACTTTAACCTACCATCTTCAGGTATATTTGAAATAACTTGTCTAATCGTTTTAGCATTAACTTTACCTTTCATGTAATATTTTTATAGCATGATTTCCAATTATAAAATACGTCATTCGTCCTCACACCCCTGCTATAATCTTTCACTCTGGGTATTTTTTTTTTGTACAGTAATTCTGTATTTGATTTATCCCATTCGGGGTTTCCTTATCTAATCCGAATATGGTTACATTTTTTTATCAAAAGAGTTTACTTTTTTACAGATGTTAACAGGATGATTTATGTAAGTTATAGCAAGTCCTATATATTTTTTCGTAGATAAATGCTTTCTTGGAACTCTGTCATGATAATTTAACCGGATACTACAGTTTTAGGATTTATTGTTTTTATATCGTATTTTATATATCATCTGCTAATTTCGAGTATTATTATTTACATTAACATGTGCTAATATTGCATGATGTTCTCTACAAGTTAATATCTTTCGGGGATCAAATCGTGTTTCTTCAACACTTAGTAGAATTTAGTTTTTATTATGTACCTAATAATGGAATGATTTATATATATATATATATATATATATATATATATATATATAAATATATATAATTCTCTGTCAATCCACTGCTGGATAAAGGCCTCCTCCATGATTTTCCATTTTGTACAATTGAATGCCTCTCTTTACCACTGATTTCCAAAATAAAATTTTTAATTTCCTTATCCTATCCGATCATTTGTCTCTTTCTTGGTCTTTTTATATTCCTTGGTTCCCAGTTAATAATTTGTGTTGTCCATCCAGTTGTCTTCTGTTCTTGCAACATGCCCGGCCCATTTCCATTTTAGACTCTTCACTCTTCTTATTACATATGTGAATCATGTCTGTTTTCGTATCCATTCTGTTCTCTTCCTATCTTTTTTTTGTTATTCCTAGCATGTATATTTCCATATTTCTCTGCGTTGTTTAGAGTCTGCATGATTTAAGCACCCATGTTTCACTGCCTATAATTATACATTATATATTTTGTTCTTCAAATAGAGTGGGAATATTGATTTAAATATCGAGACGTTTCGTCCAAATGACCTCCATCCCATTTTTATTCTCCTGTTTACTTCTTCAATGAATGATCCATTTTTTTTTGATAAGCTGGCCTAGATAGATATACTTAGATAGAGAGATATACTTCGTAACTTCTTCTATTTCTGTTCCTTTTATTTCAACTTTTTTCGGGCAGACAAATGTATTGGACGACACTCGTATATATATAAACATATATATATATATATATATATATATATATATATATATATATATATATATGTATGAATGTATGTATGCGTGAATGTATGTATGTATGCATGTTTGTATATATGTATGTGTATGTATGTGTATGTGTGTATGTTTGTATGTATGTATGTATGGTTTGTATGCATGTATGTATTATACGTATGGATACATGTGTGTGTTTGTTATGTATACATTTGTACTGTTATCATAAACGTATTCTTTAATTACGTATTTCGAAATTATATTAAACGCATTAGTTAATTTTATCTTGAAAATTGAATGATAGTAAAGAATAGATTACTTGTACAATTAATAAGTCATTAATTCCTTAATTGACAAAAATTTATGATAGTTTTGTAGGATTAAAATATTATTGGTTTAGAATTAATGATTGATATGAAATAAAGATTAAAAAAAATATTTAATGGTCATAAAATACATTTTAAATCTTGTACAAAATACTTTTTACGAAAAGTAATATAAATATTAAATACATATTAATTGTAAAGTATATCGAATATCGTTCAGCCCTTGGGCTTGTGATTTCACTTTCTTTCTTGGTATATATATATATAATATTGGATTGTTATATTTTATGATATATTTGACATCAAAAGCAATTATTAATTTTGTCACAGATTAAATTTGAAACTTGTATGTGAATAATAAAAAAGCATTTTTCCTTATCTATTAACACTAAAGTAATTACAATATACATAATTTATTGTATTTTTTACCAACAATTGCATAATAGTATTTTTTGTTGTGTTTCTTTAATATATTTTTCTAATTATCTGCTACAACTAATTTAGATTTACTATTTATTTTTACTTATATTGCATTCTGGGTGCATTTATTGTTCACATGTGAAATGTAACACATTAGATCATAAATATCTAATAAATTTCAAGCGTAAGCAAGAAATTGACTCAACAACAAACACTAACAAGTTAAAATTGATAGTAATAAATTGCAAGACAAGCGATTCTGTAGTACTGTCTTTTCATACTTCTTCGAAATAAGGAAAAATGTATTAATTTATTGTAGACCATCATTACTTAATTGTTCTATTGCTGACGTACTGAAGCGTTTATTAGAAAAAATATTCATCAGAGAATTGTATCTGAATTATATGTAATTTTGCTACAGTGGTTAATCACAGTACATGGCATAAACCGTTTTGTCGTAATAACCGTGATTAACAATTACACATTTCTCATTTAGAACATGACTTATAAGCATTTTGATGGCGCTACCAGTTTTCAAAACATGCAAGCACAGAAAAATATTTTTTTTCAACATCTTTACATAAAAGTTAAAATAAAAATCAACAATCTTCAATATTTTGATTTTTGAGAATATTAGAGATTTTTGTGCAGTGTTGGATTGATTAGTTTTTAATTATAACTTTACATATATATATATATATA
Source organism: Acanthacorydalis orientalis (assembly GCA_034766995.1). Taxonomy (NCBI): domain Eukaryota; kingdom Metazoa; phylum Arthropoda; class Insecta; order Megaloptera; family Corydalidae; genus Acanthacorydalis; species Acanthacorydalis orientalis. The sequence continues at coordinate 40,346,430 of CM068318.1, read as the reverse complement.
TATATATATATATATATATATATATATATATATAATTGAAGATAGAAAACAATTACATCTAATAACATCAAATACCACTATTCATTCAAAAAATGTCTATTATCGTTACAAAGAAAAAAATCATTAATTCATTTCAAAATATACCAAACAATAGGTCAATCAACTTTTCTTGCTGTTTTTTTCGATAAAAATGTTAATTATAAATTCGTATGATAATATTGCCATTTTTTACTATTGTTTTTGTATACATGGAATAAAATTCTTCATTGATATTTTGTAATATACGCAGAACAAAATTAATTTAGCAATTTGCATCGTTTGAAGGTCAGTTCAATATTTTTTCAAACTATTTTATATTCACATATTTGATATAATTCAACATTCACTAATTCTTTTTATATGCTGGACTTTGTGTTAGTTTCATTTTTAGGTTTGTTTGTAAAGTAATTATTACTCATGCGATAATAAAAATATGTTACATAAATTTTGACGTGCAGAAACGTTGAGATAAATAAATGTTTTTCTCTTATTTTCGAAATTAAGTATTATTTATATATATATATATATATATATATATATATATATATATATATATGTATGTATATATAGTATGTTTGTGTGTGTAAGAAAAAGGAAGATTGATTAATCGTAAAAGCGTTAATTAGCCAAATTTAATGATACATTTCATAAATATTTCATGTCAAAAAAAGTCAGTTTGAATAAAAAATAAACAATATAAATTTAATTCACTATATATATAAAGAATAAGAATGTCATGGAATATTCATACGATATGTATTTGTGTTAATTTTTTTAGACTGTTGTTTTTTCATTTGGATCCGTCATTTTCAGACATTTTTTAATCGCATATCTCTATCGCAGTAAAGAAAATAATACACTTTCCCTGATATCTGTAAAATTTATTCATTTATAAATCATATATATCTGTATCGTATATATATATATATATATATATATATAAATATATATATATATATATATATATATATATTTATATATATATATATATATAGAATCATTTAAAAATTCACATATGAAATCTGATTTAATAATATTCTTCTTTTAATATAATTAGAGAGGAAAATCGCGGAATATGTATACATACATATATATATATATATATATATATATATATATATATATATATATATATAGTAATTCAATTTAGGATTCTATATGGGAGTATTAAAAGAGGGCGCAAGGGTTAAGAAAAGTCATATTATTTTTTATTTAGTGTTTTAGTTCAATTTAATACTAAAATACAATTGGACTAAAATATTAAATGAGGGATATTATGTTTTTTTTTAATTTTTGCGTTTTTTTTAATACCTTCGTGTAGAAACCTAAGTTGAATCACCTATATATATATATATATATATATATATATATATATATATATATATATATATATATATATATATATATATATATATATATATATATAAAGAAGACAGACAGAAACGTTGTTATAAATTCAGCTTTGTAGTAATTGAAGTCAATGAGTGGTAATTGAATAAAATCTCCATTTGATCCTATTGAGAGCATGTGAACCTCACTCTTCACTCCATTCTTTAGCGTGGATTTCCGCGCACAGGGGTTACAAATCAGCTCTCATAAATTATTTGCTCCCCATTCAGATACTTACTTCTATTGTATATATATATATATATATATATATATATATATATATATATATATATATATATATATGTACATATGTAGAGAGAGAGAGAGAGACTTTTAATGGCCTTAATGAGATGTGGATGTAACCTTTACTGCACTGTTTCGTTTATTAATATCTTGTTTTATGAGGAATACTCTTTGTAGTTAATGTTGATGTTAACAAGAATAGAGCGTCTGACATGATCCTTAACCGCTTGTTTAATTTAATTACGCTGTATAGTTGGGGAATTATATTAAGGAGACTAATATCTATACAATTCTTATAACTCATATCGGTTTATTTAAATATTGCTATTATTTGTTAGAAAGATTGCATTTCAAATTCTTGTAACAGAAAAATAATTTATCTTCTGAAGGTTATGAGAATTAGTGAATTAAAAACATATTGTTTTTCGATAGTCTTTGTGTTTTTGGATCATCTGAGTGTTTGCTTTTCTCTATTAGTTCCGGTACGTGGCCCACCATTAGAATCTACTTGAAGACGGCACACGTGTCAGAACTAATAGTGGAGAACAGACACCTAGATGATTTAAAAAAGGACGACCACCAGGACAATGTACCAACGGGTTTAAAGGTATAAAATACCAATTATAATTTCAATATCTTTTTTTGTCAAAGTATTGAATATTCACATTTAACATTTATTTAAATACATTTCTTTTCGATATGCACACGTTCCTTTTTAGTACACGTTTCTTTTCTGTCATCAATTTTTTATTTTATTTTTTTTTATAAATGATTCTTTAAATATAATGAAATTAGAACAAGTATTCGAGGAATACTACCTTATTATACAGTAATCAAATCATTTATTACAAATATTCACGGTAATAAAATACTTATTTACAAATCTAAAATGTATGAATACTTGTTCTGTATCAAACTTCATTTATATGAAGTATTTACAAGTGAGTTGTAGTTTTTTTTTGCCATTATTGATCAGTAAGAAATATGACTTTCTTGAAAAATTTAACATTCCTAAAATATTTATAATTAGGTACGAATTAAAAATAAAGAAATAAATAAATGGAATATTAAAATTTTCACGAGTTTACCGCCAAGAACATAAAAGTTATCTGTTTACGAGAAACAAGAATTTAATTAAAGTATATGCTAATAGGGCAAATCATAAAAAATTAATAAAACTACTATTTCTTAAATATTGAATTATGATTCGAAAGTTAAAGTGACGCCACTGTGTTATCGTTTTCCAGATCGTTTCTTAATTGTTGATTTTATGTATTCTTGTTTCTATTTATACTTTTATACCGCTCTAGTACTTTAAGAATTTATTTAAAATTATTCATTAATTAGTAATTATAATTAAAAAGTACATTTCCGTGCAAGTGAAACAGTCATGAAATAAAAATTTAATTGTTTCATTAGTGGAATAACACTGATATATTTTTAAAAATAATCTGTAATTGCATAGATAAAGACTAGAGTAATGGTATCAAACTATCGCCCTCTACTGTTGACATAAATTATGTTTACAATATATTTATGTCGGTTTTAATGATTTCTGTATTGAAGTTGTAACAATTTTGAAGTATTAGGTTATGATATTAGAAACAGATTTGCATTTAATGCTTTATTTATTATGTAGAATGCATTCAGTCCAGTTATTAAAATAATATAGAAAAACATAATGGCTAAGATTTTGACATCCAAAATATTCCAATCAATTATATTTGAATTAAAGAAAATTTTTCTTATATTTCAACAATTGATAATAAATTTCAACGAGACGAATTTCATAAAATTCTGCAGGTGACATATATAGGATTTTCTTAACGAACCTTTAGAATTCATGAAAGTTTCACATACACAAATGTGTAAAAAGAAATATTTTATATCTTTCGAAAACAAATATGTGAAAAAAGAACCTTTTATAAATGCATGATGACATGGAGTTAAATTCAAAAAATCAACAATATAATACTAAATTTAATTACAAAAAAGCTGCATTGATAAATGTGATTGATAATTTCTTTGTTTACTTAAGAAATCTAATTAAAATCTGTCGAATAACTATTCAAATAATATTCTGAAAAAAAGTTTACCATTGGAGGTAAAAGAGAATACAAATGTTCTAAGACAACTAATTATTATAATTTAGTAATATTAAATTTATATTAGTGTCATTAAAGTGGTATAAGAACCTTATTTAAGCAGATTATATACACCTTTAAAACGTTTAAGAAGTTTTTACATTTGCAATTTCGAATTTAGAAAAAAATTACTATTCTATTATTATAAATAACGATTGTTTTATTGTTCTAATTTGGTTTATTAAAAAATAATTCTAGGAAACCTTACATTTGTCCAAACTATTTATAATTAGTCATAAATGATTAATAGATTGTCATCTATTCTCTTATGAATAACTATTTATTCATAAGAATTTAAAAGAAAAACGATTATAAAAAAATAAGCAAGTGTAAACGTTTGGTGTATATATATATATATATATATATATATATATATATATATATATATATATATATATAAACATACTTTTCTGTCAATAATTAATTAATTTATTTGATAATATGAATATTATAATTATATCAGTACTTTAATTATTCTTATCTTTACCTAGAGATAATTAGTTCAAGGTTATTTGAAATGGCCTCAAGTGATTCATGTTTCAATAAAGGATGTATAACATATTTCTATAAAATGTGTTTTAAGTAATGGATTTAACATATTATTTATTTTTAAGAATTTTATATAAATTTACAAATAATGAGTATTTGATTTCAAATTGTACTTAATATTCAATACGTGCGAAATTTAACCTCAATGTATGAATTATCAATTTTTATTGTCAGTCTAATTACAACAATGTTATTATGCAGAAAGGAAATATGTTATTTAATAATAAAATAATTATATTTGATGTACATTTTAGAACTTTAAAAATTCCTTATCATGTTTTAATAATCTCTAAACATTTATTAGCGAATTTTGCTTCTATAATCCTTAAAATTATCTTAATTTTATAATAATTAAATAAAATTCTATTAGTTGTATAAAATTAATAAACTGGTATAAAAATTGGATATTGATATATATATATATATATATATATATATATATATATATATATATATATGTGTGTGTGTGTGTGTACTGTAAAATGTATGTTTATAAGTATAAATGATTGAACGTTTTAATATGGTAGTTATAAAATACGAAGGAATTATTTACTTAATGTATTTATTTGTTGTTCCTATTGTTGGTTCGTGAGATTTGTAATTCGCGCTACTTTAAGCGAGGCCATTTTAAAATCTAAGGTTTAACCATAAATGGGCATTTGTGAAATACTGAACGCTGATTGGTCGATAAAGCCGGTGACTCACAGTTATGTAAACTGTGTTAAGATTTTTCATTACAGATTTTCAATTTCATTTAAATTATTATATTTTAAAGCTAAAAATAGACAAGAAATTGCTTTAAAGACAAAAAATTAAGCGAATACTTATTAATGTTTTGAACCGAAATTATTGCGCGGCAATAAAGTAGTCTGAACTGAAGTTATTATTTTTAATTTAGAAATAATCCAAATTGAAGATAAGTCATTTAATGTTTTATGAAAATTGTTTCTATTTTTTCTGTTACAAAATTTGTTACAATTTGTAATTTTTTTTTTGTTGTATTACACATTCTCAAATTAGGCATCGGCGTTGAAATACTACAGATGTTTTGACGCATGCGTAAATCGATCTCTTAACTACCCCACAGATTGCTAATCAAATCACTGTGCGGTGTGTTCCGATTTGCGCGAGGTGTTCTTACTTATTTGTTTAAGAAATATATTTATTGTGTAGTTCAAGACAGTATTAAAAAATGGTGAGTAATTTAAACGAAAGTAATAAATGTATACGTTTTATGATTCATTGCAAACTTTCACTCCCTATTTTGGTGACAGGGAAGTATGCCGGTTTGACGCCATTTTGAGTTAATGCATCCGAAAATTCTTTATTTCAATATTAATGAATGGTTGTCCCAGTGTTAGCCTGTGAAACTCTTTTAACCGTGAAGTTCGTTGACGTAAAATAACTCGGATCAGTAACCCTTGCCCAGTCCACTTATTGCAGTGAGTCATAAACTTAACAGCCTCGCCCTAGGTTTGCCGTTGACTAGTTAACCATTTACTATTTAACTTTCAATGTCGATTCATTGACAATTTTATCGTGCATATTTTGTGATCGTTGCATCATTTGAAATGGTTTGTAATTTACATTAAAGTTGCTGAGTTAAACTGATCACTGAGAAATAATTTTCAAAAATTTGTGTGTGAACGTGTTTTGTGCGTGAATATATATATAAATTCCTTCATTAAAATATGTAGTTTAATATATATGTACTTATATATGCTAAATGTGTATGAAACTTTATTGCTATATAAGAATGAAAATATTATGTATTGTATTTAAGAGATTTTTTTTAAATTACAGGCGTCAGGTGTAACAGTTTCTGACGCATGTAAGACGACTTATGAAGAAATTAAGAAAGATAAAAAACACCGTTATGTTGTGTTTTTCATTAGAGATGAAAAACAAATTGATGTAGAAGCTATTGGTGAGCGTAGCGCAGAATATGACCAATTCTTGACAGACCTTCAGGTTAGTAATTATTAAAGAGTTTTAGTTATTTTCTTTAAGTTCTAAGTTATAAAGTATAAGCCTGTTAATGGTTTTCTTACATTCTTGACCTGTGCAGTCTGGCGGAGCAGGTGAATGTCGTTATGGTCTTTTTGACTTTGAGTACATGCATCAATGTCAAGGGACTTCGGAGTCCAGTAAGAAGCAAAAATTGTTCCTAATGTCTTGGTGCCCTGATACTGCCAAAGTTAAGAAGAAGATGTTGTATTCCAGGTATGATCTTTAATTCATTTCTTATAATCATACTAAAGAATTAATTCGTATGGTTGATAAAATAGAGAAGCTTTTCTTTCTTGTCTACATATTTAATAGTAAAAAAAGCAACGCTTATAATTATTATTGTAATAGAAAATGTGTGTGTAGTATATAAAAATTTTTAAAATTATTGCCTTTATAATATTGTTTATGATATGCATAATTTTTATTTAATTTATAAGTTGTTAAATAATTAATTGTATTTTGATTCTTACATTTATGAAGTGCAGTTGTGTTTATGTATTTTTTTTTCTAAAATCAATATATTTAATTTTAGTTGGTTATGTTGTATTGATTTTTGTCAGCATTTCTAAAATGTGAATTGTATTGCAGTATTCTATTTGTGTATAAAAATGAAATAATTATGGCTTTTCATTATTTTATATTGAATTATATTTGTTCTGTCTAGTGTTTTTGATAGTTTTGTTTTAAAATTTCATGTGGTTGTTAAAATGTTATTTTATATTTGTTTTATTATTGAAGTGATTGCAGTAGACTGAATGCTTGGTGATATGTTTGTTCAAAGTTCAACAATCATATATATTTATTTTAATTTTGTTGCTATTTCCAATGGAAAATTTATTTTTGTTATAGTTCTTTTGATGCCCTTAAAAAGTCATTGGTAGGCGTACAAAAGTATATTCAAGCGACTGACTTATCTGAAGCGAGTCAAGAGGCTGTAGAAGAGAAATTGAGAGCTACGGACCGTCAGTAGAGCGAGTCATGCTCGCGGCCGCCGCTATGTCCGTGCACAGTGCAAGCAGCGCCCTTAACATGGCCGCAATTGCAGCGACTTGGTTTATTTCTCTGCTTCAACCTACCACTACTTTTATTCTGTACTATTATGTAATAATCTTATATACTAATAAATTTGTAATTTATCAGTGAATTAGTGTTTTCTTATTCAGGTATGTAAAACGGTAAACATATCTGTAATTTTAAAATGTTAAATTTTGGGGATTTATTTTCTTTGATTCATTAAACGTATTTGGAAATGTGATTTTGAATTAAGAATGGTTTCCTTTTTTAAAAATGTACAATATTGCATTGATCTAATATACTGGTAAATTATTTGAGAAATAAATTTATATTTATTTTCGTTTATTTATAAAGTCATAGGTTTATAGTTAGAAATGTTTCATTTGGAAAATGTAATAATATTACAAATATCATTAATGGCATAATGATTTTTCATAAACCTTTTTCACATTTATCAAGTAGGGAGTATGTTTATGCCATTTCTTTTTAATTTTGAGCTGTTTTCAGTAGAATTGAAAATATTTGGACTGATTTTTTTTTATTAAAATATGTTTAATGCGTACATATAGTTATCACAAGTCTTGGGCGCTGATGGTCTATTTATACTTGTATTGTTTGAGTATGTTTATGATTTATATTAAATAAATAAAAGATTTTGTTTAATCTCAGAGTTGTATTTATTTTTAATAGATTACAGTGCTAGATTTTTCATTGTATATATGATTCATATATATGTATATATATGTGTGTATATGTACATATATATATATATATATATATATATATATATATATATATATGTATACATATATATATATATATGTGTGTGTGTGTATATATATATATATATACACATATATATAAATGTATGTATAATGTATATAATAATAATATTTAGTTCCTGTAGTTATTTATATTTATTTCTATTTGGAAATACATTGGTTATGAATATGGTGATTCTTTTTGCTTTTTCTTCAGTATTTAATTTTATGACACTGAGTTGAACACATGTTTTAAAGTTAGGAATTTATCTGTAGTTAATGGCATCATTATTAATTTGTGTCACTTTATTCATGAATATATATCTTAAGTTTATTTCTGTTTAAAAAATATATTTTTTCCATAACTGTAATTAAATTTCTGATATTCCATTTGTGTATATGTATAAATGTTAAAAATATTTGTAATTTATTATTGTAAATATTAAAATTTTTTTATTTTTTAAATGTATAAAATCTATAGAATGTAACATATGTATGTGCATATGTTGCTGATAACGAATGACTATTTTATATTGTGTTTTTATTACAATATAATAATTTGAACAATTTTTTCATTTTATAATGAATTCTGATTTGCGTTTGTAATTAAAAAAATCTTATTTTCTTTATAGAAATTCCTCTGATTTATTATATACTAATTTTTGAAAAATGTTGGGAGTAATGAAAGGGGATACAAGAAAGAAATAGATATGCAAATTGGGAAGGATGTATATATATATATATATAGAAGAGTAAGATTGAAATGGAAATGGGTAACACATTCTAAGTCAGAAAATTACAGAAGAATGGAAAAAAGATATTGACTAGGAATTAAAATGTTCATTAAAGTTTGGATATAGTTCAATGAATAAGTGGGTGATAGATGCCAGAAATTGTATTGGGAATGTATAAAAAAGTACTGTCATTGAAATTAAAAAAGGTCTTTTATTCAAGTATTAAGGCTGAATGTATATGTATTTGCAAATAGGTATGGTATGTATACAATTATATCTAATAAAGTTATTACATATTTGTTTAGTTCAATGTTAATTTTAAATAAATTTATTATCATTTAATATGTTATTAATCAAATATTAAGCATAAATTAAAAATGAATTTTTATGTCTGTAAAGAAGTGAACAGTTATATATGTCTGCATATAAATTATACACTATATACATTATATATGAACTAGTAGTGTGTATTATCTGTAATAATGAAAAATGTGATAGTGACATACTTCTTGAGTATTTATTTTTAGTTTCAACTTAAATGATATTAAACAAATTATTAAAATATAAATTTTTGTAATATCAATAAATTATTTGAATTGTAAATTATTTTCTTAAATAGTTTTTAATGGATATTTTAGGGTAGATTTCAAAATGTTATGATAGATCGTTTTTGGTATAACATTAAGTAATAATCTAGCTAATTGTGAAATTTAGTATCCTTTTTTAAACTGTTAAATCCCACAAATAGTATAACGTGCAACGCTGATCAAATGTGTTTTGCTCATTGTCAGAAAAAAGAGGAGGAAGATGACACAAATAGTATGTGGAAACGAGAAAGAGTTAGGGGCATACTTCATGTAGAAATTACTAGTTATATAAAACTGATGTCTCTGGTGTCACAATTCAACATTCTAACAAATTGCGTTTCGTGTAGTTATCAAATTTTTGTGAATTATAATTAAATTTTCTATAACAGTACACTGAATTATAATGTAGCTTTACAAAATCGTTATCGTGTTAAATAACACATTCGAGAAATATGGAACAATGGTAATATTTTTTATAAATAAATTCGTCAATATTTTTAAATTTTATAATGTTTAGAGGATGATGGTTTCGCCATCAAAATGTCAATAAATCACAATACAGTTCTGTCACTGTGACTGAATTTTTTTTCTTTTCACAAAACAATTTCCGATCAAAACATTTAATAAACGATTATTGAACATTTTTGATTGTTGCACTTGTCAATGTTTGATTGAGTTTTTCTATGGCGATGGTATAATCTTGAGAGAGGTGTAGAAAAATTGAAATCTCATTTTAGATTTAGATTTTTCTTCACTGTGATGCTTCGAAAATAATGCTATCGCCATTGAAGTGCTGATAAGCAACAATCAAACAGTTAATAATACTTTTTTGAATATTTTCAATAAGAAATATTTTTTGTGATTTGTGAGATGAAAGAATCTCATTTCTGAAATGCTTCAAAAAATATATGCTCCATCATTAGACATATTTATTAGAATAAAAAATTGTTGCGTGTGGAGAATGAGAACATTTATTTTTAAAAGCAAATTTAGCCACAATCCAAAAAACTTTAATCTTGAAAAGGTCACGATTTTATTTTTTTTTCAACTGAAAATTTATTTGCCTATTAATGCTCATTATGCTATTGTATACAACAGTAATATTTGTTTTGCTAATGTATCTTAATTTAGAATTATAGAGTAGAGTATTAATTTCCAATTAATCATATATTTTACACATTATATTTTTTTTGCTCCATAGCTATGAATTATTGGCTAGTCCGATTCTCTAGTTTTAAACCAAGAAATATTTGTATTAATACTTTTACGTTATTTGAATTATTGCTGTTTTCCATTAATACATTTTTACAAGAGAAACTAATAATAATCTGATTATTCAATATCTGAAGAATAAGTCAGTTGTGGTAAACTATCAAACCGAACTCGGATATCAACTCTTATGTGTCTTAAATCTATGTCACTTATGGTCACCGTGTGTGTGTGTGTGTATGTGTACTGTATGTAATTGAGCAAAAGAGATAAAGAACCTCATCTTTATTTTTTATTCATTTATGAAACAAATTTAATAGATTTTTCAGATTTATGCAATTATTTCGGAAATTAAATACAAATGGTAATCTATTGGGGAGTTTCCTCGATGAATTTTTGTATCCAGAACATTAAGTCATAGAACTGGAAACAAAATTTTTGTGATAAGTGCTCTGATTGAATTTTAACTATAAAGTAGCAGATAGTCACGGTTTTCGTTTCTTTAGCATGAGTTTGAGAGAGAGAGAGAGAGTAATATTGTAGAAATATGTTCTCTATACAAATTTTGTCCGTTTTTAATACTGCATTTGTTTTCGGTTGCAATAAGCATATGATATTTTCTTAATATTTTTAATTCAACACCGATACGGTAATTTTTAAGAATGTAATTGGTATTCTGGGGTCAGCACTGACCCCAAACAAAATTTTTATTTTTATTTTAGCTAGTTGTGCCATATCACTTTTTGTTTGTTTATTTTATAATAGTCTGATCGGTCAAGTAAATATACTGAAAAAATCTCATTATGAAAGTAAAAAAAAAATATTAATCGAAAAATCTGAAGTAATAAAATTAACGAAATATTTCAATACTTTCATTTTATAGCTAAACACTTTAAAAACACTTGACAAAAAAGAATCCACTTTATCTTCCGCGACTTTAATCATCACTTGATTCCCTGAAAAAAATTGAAAATTATATTGGACTAAGAAAAATAATAACGTTGTATGACGTACGACTGAAAATTTTTGCAGGACCTACAAACGATTTTCTCAACCATATGCTAGTTAGATATCGTCTTAAAGCATTTAAAATACGGTATTAAATGTTTTATGTCTTTTAATCGAGGACAAAGTTGACACTTTACCTCTTTGGAGTGGGTTCAAATGCGTTTCCTTTCTCGGGACTGGGATTTACGGGACCCTTGCTCTTAATGCCTTCAAGTTCTTGGAAATTCTGTCACGTAGTCTCGGCCAGGTGATTTACATAAGAAAAATTATTGTTTTGATATTTAATATTAAGTTATTTTTGCATTAGTGTGTACCGAAATAATTTCCAAAATATCATTTGTAACTAGTAACTGCCATGCTTCATGAGAAGTTGACGGTTTGTTGTTATATGCTTGTTCCTTCAAACCAGGCAAATGTGTAATTATGTTGTGTGATGGGGTCCTGACTTGAGTTTTGGATCGATTTTTAGACCACTTATACCTGCTTTTGCCATAAAAAATAGTTATAGGACTTATTTTGATTATCATCAGATTCGCTGTCCGGTTCAATTTCTCCTTCAGATGCAGTTTCATGATCAGTATGTTCACTTTCAGCGTCAGACAAATCACTACCACTTTCCTCTAGGCCTTCCTCAAGCATTACTGGCTCATTAAGTCGCTATCTCGCGTCAAAATTTCTTCAGTTTCTTTATCTGTTAAATATTTCTGCGCCATGATTTTTCTAAATCAGTAATGTTACTAGTACAATTGGGTCACTTACGACCCCAAAACTGCGTTTATCTAGCTCTAATGATAAAGTGTACGCTCAGATGTTTATCAACAACCAAATGATCAACAATTAGGAAGCTACTGTAGTACACCCGTCAGTGCTGCTGAAGTCCGAGTTTTTATGGATAAAAAACCTAAACCTGGAGTCGGACTGGTATTGACTTCATTATACCAGTTAAGGGTTGATTTAACTTTATAAACGTAAATATATTTTAAAAATATCTTGTAAAATTATTGAAGAGTATCGTTCAATGCACAGAACAGCGAAAATTTAATTATTTAGAAATTAAACATACGATTTACACCCGTGCATGAACGAACGTATGTTCAGACGAAGAGAGAATATGAAATGATGAAAATATAGTGAAAGGTTAAGAAACATATCGAATCGAAGAGAAACACGGTGCGATTGAAAGTCAACACTATATCTCACGCATATAGAATTTGTTAAATGGTTGCAAGGAACTTCCGATTTTTATATTTTTCCGAATAACGTGATTTCCTGTTCAAACGGCAATCTGGCTTAATGACGCATGCCATAAGCACGTAGCCGAAGTATACGTAGCAGAAAACAGCCGAGTTTTGTCGATAGCAGCGGCCATAAATATTAATATTTAATTTAAATTGTTCATCGGCGGAGTTCAAAAATATTTTGGACATATTTAGTTACACGTAATGGCTCAATTTATTTACATTTATTGCGCGTGTTTCTTTTTTTTACAAATACATGTGTTGTTCTTATTACACTGTCTGTGTTCGTTATCAACTATTTACGTTATTTGAAGTGATGTATGTTGAAAGTTTTTGAATATAAATATGTAATATTTGAATTTCGATGGATGTATCGAAGAAAAATAGTTTTCTAAATAACGCTTTATACTTTCCCATACATATGCCATCACTTGAATCGCTTTCGCCTTTATTCGTAGATACTTTTCGGTTGAAAATGTTCAAAATATTTCCTATTGGATTCATATGTGAGCTATTTGATATCTATTAATGAATTTGTATTAATTTCTTCTCTAAAGAGCCAATAAATTTATTAAGTATGTGACAAATACATCCTTATTTTGCAAGAGTGTTTCACTTTTGATAAATATATTCCTTGTTGATATCAGATGAGTTTACAGGACATTGTGGTAATGATTTGTATTCATTATATTACTGATAATCTAACATAGAAAGGATCCGATTGATTGATTGACTGTTTCACACGGTGTTGAAACCCAAGAGCTAGAAATTGTTCTCATTTTGATATTCATATAGGGATTAATGTTCTCAAAATTAAGTTAATAATCTTAGCAGCACTAAATAGTATCTAATTCAAAAATATTTTTTTTAAAAAGTAGACCTTATTAACCCCTTGTGCATGGATCACGAGTCTGACTCCTGAACTGCTGAAAACAATTTATCAGTCATCACGAATTAGACTCGTGCACTCTTTATATAACTACACATGTGTTGTGTGTCAGCTATTAGATACATATTGTGCAGTGACCATTTTTGAAATTGTATCAGTGGTGAATTAGTTTTTATTTTTGCGAAATCTTGACCTGAAAAAATGCAGAGGATAAAATAAAAATTTGAAATTGATGGCGAAGAAAATGAAAATAATCTCTTAAGTGATAGAAGTATTGAAAGTGAAAAAAGGAAGAAATTTCTGAGGGGATTTCGAAAACGTGCAAAACGACTAGTCAGTTCAGAGAGTGATGACACTGGCAATATTTCAACTGATATTTCTTTATCAGGACAAAATACAGATGACTGGTAATGGCAAGATTGTGATAATGAACCAGAAGTATGGGATAATGAAGAGGGAGCAGGAATCAACTCGGTAGCCCTGCGTAGACTGCTTCAGTTTTAGATGTAGTCTACGAAGTTCTAATCAAAGATTTTTTTGGAAATTGCAACGAACGAAACCAATAGATACTTCATTTCAATTTAAATAGACATTTTGTATGAATTATTTCTTTTAAAAAATACAAGTACAAGGAGTTAAAATTAATACTTTTATGAAAAATAAAAAAAACAACATTGGATTTTATTCTACCTTATTCTAATTACCGATAAGCTAATTAACTTGTCCGTTTGTTTGTTTTCCTATATTTAATCATTCTGGCATTCAGTTTTTAATTGTGTGTGTTCACTTCATAACTGTGAAGTTATGTTTCTTGTCTTGGAGATCACCGTTTGAGTTTTTCTTCTATCGACATGTTCAGTTGTATTCATCTTAAAATGTCGATAGATGAAACCGACAGTGGAAGAAAAAAATGTAAGCGGTCTTGAGGATAAGAAACATGACCTCAATTTAAGTTTTACTTGTTTCACAAAAATATGTATTCTCCTTTGTACACGATTCGTTTGTAATCGTTATTAATTATTCGTGTTATTTAAAGTGATGTCTGTTGGATCTCTTTGAAAATAAAAGTGCAATATTTGAATTTGGGCGGATCGATATTCTGTTAAAATTGTTGTTTGGAAGAAAAATAGATATTTAAATAAAACTTTGTACTCTGCTATACTGTCTGATCTGATAATGCTATACCGTAATCACTTACACTATTTCTAAGGCTTTGTCAGAAAGTTGTCCTGTCGCATTTCATCTTTTTTGCTCGTCTAAATATCTGTTCTCCACTAATAGTTTCGACACGAGTGCCATGCTCAGGTATACTCGTATGTTGAATACTATCGAGTTTTTAATATTTATTTAAAGATGGAACTCGTACCGAAACTATTATCAGAGAACATACAATTAATTAAGGGGCCCGGTGGTCTAGCGGCCTAAAATTTAAGCTATTTTAAAAAAATTTTTTCTATATGAGGGTAATGAATAATGCTTTCAAATTTTTTTACACTTATTTTATTACTAATAAACTACACAAAAATGAAAATAAAGACAAAAAAAAATTTTTTTAAATTAGAAAAATGATGCTGAAGTCTCCCTCTCTAAAAAAATGGAATTGCGTGGTGAATGATGATTTATCTCTCCCTCTGATCTGAAATAAAACAATTGACGAATTTTTAATTAGTATAAGTATAGCTAATTAAAAAAAAATTATAGCTAAAAAAAAAAATTTGACAAAATGGCGCGTAGTCAAAAGTACAAGTTTGAAAACGACCAGTATTTTTGAATGTTTTGTTAATAAAAAAAATATAAATATTTTACGGAAACTATTAGTTTTACTTCCAGCGAGAGCTAGAACTATTCAGAATAACATATTAAAATTTCAGACAAATCGGTCAAGTAATTTTTTTTTCTGGCCCCCGCAGGACGAAAAAAAGTAGTTTCGAGATAAACGCGTTTAAAGTTTCAAGCAAGTATATTCTCAAGAAATGAACTTGACCTTCTAATGCGCTGTAGATCCTGAAATACTCTGAATTTCGTCATCAAATTTTAACAGTATATTTTTAAGATACTATACTTTCGAAAAAAAAATAGATTTTTCGAAAATTCTAGACCACTGGGTCCCCTTAATGGATCACGAGTCTGGCTCCTGAACTGCAGAAAACAATTTATCAGTCATCACGAGTTAGACTCGTCCACTCTTTATATAATTTAACTACACATGTGTTGTGTGTCAGCTATTAGAAACATATTGTGCAGTGATCATTTTCGAAATTGTATCAGTGGTGAATTAGTTTTTATTTTTGAGAAATCTTGACCTGAAAAAATGCAGAGGATAAAACAAAAATTTGAAATTGATGGCGAAGAAAATGAAAATGAAAATAACTATGATGATAAACTATTATCAGAGAACATACAATTAATTAATTCAAAAGTACGAAGATCAATAAGACGATGTATCAACGGGATCATAGATACAAAAATATAGAATTATTATTAAAATCAACATCAAATCTGCATTTTCAGTTTTATAACTTTTCTACTTTTAAATACAATCCAAGATTCAGTACGAATATTATCTATTTTATTAACGATTGATTGCCCGCCGTTAGCTGTAACTCAAATCAGTATAAAAATAACTAATATAACATCTCTTTACTATTTATCGATTGAATTTACTTTTCTATGTTTTAATTTGGTGTAAGGACAACATTCGAAATAGAAGAGATAAAAAATACAACCGAGACGGAAATGTTGATATTTTCTGAAATTTCAGTGTCCTAGGTCGCTTAGTTTTAGAGTTATAACATTAGCAAGAAAATAATAATTTTATTTATATGTTTGTTGGATTAAAATCGACATTTTATTAGTTTAGACGTTGAAGACTCTCTAACAGATAGTTAATCCAATAGGATGAAAACCGACATGAAAACATATTAATGGGGATCACAACTTTACAGTATTAACAAAAAAAAATTATTTTATTACCATGTTTTCCGGATTGAAATCGACATTTTATTACTTTAGACTTCGAAGTCTTTTATCTATGCTTCGAAGACTCTTTACCAAACGGTTAATCCAAACGGATGAAAACAGACAGGAGAACATATTGATGGGATCACAAGTATAAACATACACAATTGTAACTTGTTAGAATGTGTATGCTTTTCACAACAACAATGTATATTATCATGAACGATAATAATACATTTTCGATTACATTTAACTCTTCTCTTTAGACTGCCAGACTGATAAGCTACCTTCTTTTTCGTATACTTGATAACAAATGGCCGATTCACTGCCACTCTTTCAAATATTTCGATGTAAGGTAAAATATTTAGGCCTACATTTAAAATGATAATGAAATGTAGATTTTCTGTTTCAGTATGTGGATATTGTAAAAATGATCTAATCTATATTTCTTTTCTTTAGAAAATATTTGTAATTTCTCTCTCTCTCTCTCTCTATATATATATTAAGATTTTTAAATAAAATTATTGTAATGACAAGTCATTAAAAGTTACAATTAAACAAGTGATACCAGAAATTTGTATATAAATTTGTAATAAGATTTTTTTATTTGCCAGAAACATAGATATTGTTTGTTGAACAATATATATATATATATATATATATATATATATATATATATATATATATATATATATATATATATATATAGTGGCCCATGCAGGATTTAGTCTGGGGGAAGTTGAACGGATAAAAATTTCTTAATTTGAATTCAATAAAATCTATTAGGTGATTATAAAATTTTATTTAAACAGTAAAATCCAGTTTTCTTTTCTTTTTACAAACCTCTTGAATTACTTCAGTTATGGTTACATTAACCTGTCTGTGTATAGATAAGGGATAGTGATAGGTGTTACACCAAATTCTTTGTGTATAAAGGAGCATTTTTGCGGGATAATTTTGTTCTATATTCCAGTGTTTTTCCCTTTTTTTGAAGGGTCCCAGGGCTCCTTACCTACCTAGGTGCGCCACTGTATATACATATATGTATATATATACATACATACATATATATATATATATATATATATATATATATATATGATATCTAATTAACTACTATGTACATAGTGTAATAAATAATATGTAATTATTGATTATTTTATAATTTATGTAACTTTGTATATATATATATATATATATATATATATATATATTCGTATACATCAGTGTGTACGTATTCATGCAAAAGAAATTAAATTGTGAATAATTTTGTAATCATTAGACTAAGTAAATGAAATCTCGTTCTAAAGATAGTGTGCAGGTGTTTCGAGTTCGAGCAGAGCGTATTTAAATTTAGTTTTGCGGCTTAAAAATAGATTTAAATATTATAAGATATTAGCTAGTTTGCTCGTGGATGGATGGTCTAAATATAAAAAAAAATGAAAATAATATTAAACTGAAAAATATGTTATAATCTTATATAACTAGGTATTATATACCTATGTGTAAAATAATTGTGTCTGCATTTATAATTTCGTACATATATATATATATATATAAACTATTGAAGATATTTTCTGATGCGAATAAATATTAAATTTAATCGTTCTTTCAAGAAAATGATTTATAAAATTGATATACTGAAGTAGAAAATCTACTTTTTATTGTTATTTCAACCACAAGCTTAAACATCATACGTTAGAAGTTTTTTTTAACACCCCAGTAGTTTTAACAGAATATATTGTTCCGTTCATTGAAATTTAAATATTATACATGTGTATTCGAAAAAACTTTCAACATCTATTATTTAAAATAAAATGAATAGTTAATAACGAATATAAAAAAATGGGGTAATACGAAAAATACATTTTTTAGTAAAAAAAAACGAGCGGTAAATGTAAATAAATTCGAGAAAAAAAATTCAAATTGTAAATGATTTCAATAAATTCTAGAAAGTTAAATGTACAGATGCATTTATTTCTTTGCAGTGTTGATAAAAATTATAAAACCGATTCATTTTCAAATAAGTATCGCCTTCAGTTTTTATAATTCATAATTGAGGTGTAAAATACGTGGAAGTATTTTTTTCTGATTTCGTTCGCTTCTGTATGAAAAGTTTTATATGTGGGTGTTATTATCGACGAAGTTCCCCACACCTGCTCTATAGTTATGCACATAATGACGTTTATTTCTGTTTAATACTGTTTTTGTTGCATCGAATTGCAACAAATGTATGATATTTCCGCTGTATTATTAATTCTTATATATATATATATATATATATATATATATACATGCATATTATTTTAATAACAGTTTTATATTGGATTATTTCGATACCAAACTTATTAAAGTCAAACCGTGGTTTCATTTTTATTACATTTTAACGCTCTACCATATATGAAACCTATATGATGATTATTAAAATATTCTTCTTTTTAAATATATTTTTATAATGCTATTATATATATATATATATATATATATATGTATGTATATATATATATATATTTTTTTTTTTTTTTCTATACCCATGACGGTTTAATTTTAATTAATATGAAATTTAAGTTGTAATATGAATATTTAAGTGAAGAAAACTTGGTTTTTCTGTCTAAAAATTTTTTTTAGAATTAATGTATGAAATATATTAAAAGTAGTTTGTGATAGAAATGTTGTGTTAAAGTAGTTGGTGATAGACACATAATAGGATAAATTAATTGTGTAGATTTACGAAATTGTTATGAATGATACATGAATGTATTGATGGTTGGAGACTCTTTATTAATTTTCTGAATTGACGTTCCAAATTTAGTTCTTTCAAAGTTTCATAGAAAAAATATTGTAATAACGAGTTATTAAAAGTTAAAATTAAACAAGTGATAATAGAAATTTGTATATACATTTTTAATAAGATTATTTTATTTACCAGAAACATAGAAATTGCTTGTAGAACAAAGGATATATTTAGAAATATGTCTGATTAGGTGTAATATATATATATATATATATATATATATGTATATATATATATATATATATATATATATATATATATATATATAGAAATATGTCTGATTCGGTGTGACACACACACACACACACACACACACACACATATATATATATATATATATACAGATACAGTGTACACACACACATATATAGATACAGTGGCGAACTCGGGATTTAATCTGAGAGGGAAGTTGAACGGATAAAAAAATTTAATGTGAATTCAATAAAATTTATAAGGTGATTATAAAATTTTATTTAAACAATAAAACCCAGTTTTCTCTTCTTTTTACAAATATCTTGAATTTCTTCAGTCGTGGTTACATTAATCTTTTTGTGTATAGATAAGGGATAATGATAGATGTTATATCAACCTTTTTGTCTATAAAGGACCATTTTTGCGCGTTAATTTTGTTTTGTTTTACAGTGTTTTCCCTTTTTTTTGGAAGGGTGCCAGGGCTCCTTACCTACTTGGGTGCGTCACTGTATATATATATATATATATATATATATATATATATATATATATATATATATATATATATATATAAATAAATAAATATATATATATAAATAAATATATATATATATATAAATATATAAATGATATCTAATTAACTACTATATAAATAGTGTAATAAATAATATGCAATTATTGATTATTTTATAATTTATGTAACCTTGGCATTCTGAAGATAATGGCATCGTGGTCGAAATGCGCATAATCAAAAATGAACAATAATCATACCCAAAAATATGTTTTTTGTGGTTTGTGACCAAATAAAGAATTCATTCGTGAATTCGATATTAGCCATAGTCTCAAAACTGTATTGTGACAAACAAAACTGTTTTAATTGAAAAAAAAACCCTGCAAGTATATAACTAACCTTTTTTTAATACCGTCGTTCTGAGGATGCTGGTATCAGAATTGAAATACGTTTAAGAGATAAGCGAATTATTCAATTATCGAACGTTTCGATCAGGATTTTTTTTTCTGTCACTTGTGGGGAGTGAACATTCATTGGTCGAAACGAATTGTACCAAAGTACTAAAAATTATAATTGCGACGACAATTATCTTTAGACATATATGTCATTATCTTGAATTATTATGAACAAAGTGATTTCTTTTAACAAACCATACATGAGTTGAGACTTTAATGAACATTTATCGTTGCGAGATTCGAAAATAATTTAATTAGAACAGCTCGTATATAATTACTTGTTTATTATTTTATAAAGTATCTCATCTTTTTCGACATAATTTTATGAGAGTTTGTTGTAGTTCTGTTTATATATATATATATATATATATATATATATATATATATATATATATATATATATATGTCTGCCTATGTTTGTGTATGCCTGCAGGCGTTTGTGTCTGTTTATTATATGTGTGTATAGGGGTATAATTTGTGTTTTTCTGTTATGAGGATCACGTTAAATAATTATACGTCAACTATGTACGGAACTTTTGGATTGAATCCTCTTTTACATTATGTCATGGGTAGGTATAATATTTAATTATCTTACGGATCATTACTCTTGAAATAGTGCGCGAAACTCTGCTCCGAAACTCTCTCGCGGCACATACCGTACCCCTGCGCCCGCCGGCGACACCGCTACAATAAATTTCCTTCTTTATGCATTGTTTTAGGTAAACACGAGTAAGTTTACTCTAATTTGGTTTCCAGTCATCTTTGAAATTTAGTTTGCCGTGGATCCTTTATTAAAATAAGGGAACTAGTGTAGAACACAGTATGGATGTTTGAAAACTTTCGTGAAAATTTGTAATCGGAATTGTAATGGAAAATTAGTTTCTCTATAGGTTGCGTAACGCCCGGTTATTAGCTTGTTTAAAGTTATTACTCCATATTAGTAGATGTAAATTGTTTGGCTCTAATTTAAAGCAAAATATGTGTAAACAGTGAAGATTAATTACTATTTACATTTTCGTTTGCGTATATCTTATTGTGAATCTCATTAAATGTACACAAGAACTCGCGAAACTTTTCATTTTAAATAAATGTTCAAGTTTATGTACATGGAAATGATCTGACGGGAACTTTGCGAATACTTTTATCGAAAATATTTAATAAAAATATAAATTTCACGCGAACGTGCCGCTCGCGAATCACTTCTTTTATTGTATGGATGGAAATATTAAAAAAAAATTGTTTAATCGAAAAATGAACGAACGTACAGTTGTACACCGGTGTCTGTTCCACACGTTTGCAAATATTGGTACATAAACGTGTAATATACTAATTGAAAAATACAAATCGCTAAAAAACGTGAGTGACGGACGTGCATCGTCTCATTCAAAATAAATGTTTGTACGTGGCAGATTTTTTTTAATCTGTTTTATTATTATTTTTATTAACGTTGATATTATATGACTGCAGCAGTATTTGATTCTCACTTAAATCTTCTAATCAGTATATCTATAACTTATTTTCAAGTAATTTGATTTGAGATATTGTTTTATTCTTTAGAGCCGGGGAGAGAGAAACGGTGCTTAATTTTTTTAAAAAAATATTTTTCTATGAATTGGACATCAGTTATCTGAATACCAGTAATTCTATTGTTTTAAGTTTCGGTGTAAATGCATTGAAATTTATAAATGAGAAATTTGATGAAATAAAGAAGTAATGCTTTCTTTCCATAAATCATTTCATATCATTTTTTTTTATTAAAAATGTGATAAAATCTAATACTTATATGTTTTTTTCCATAAATTCGTAATCAATATTTAGAAGAAATCTTTTATTTTTAACTTTTTGGAGCCATCGATGGGAAAAGGGTGCTAATTTTTTTAACAAATATTTTTCAATTAATTGGATATTATTTTATGGTAATAAGGATAAAACTTGCAATTTTGTCGGTTATAAGAAAAATATGTTAATTCTGATTAGCCATTAGAAATTTCACATCTATCTGATATATCGTGGGAAATCGGAGTATTTAAATTAAAAAATCTATATGAATTTGAAAGTCATAAACCGCAATTATTTTTCTACTAATTTAATATTTTTAAACCACGCCCGATTTCAGATAAATGAAACCTTTTCTTGACAGTCTGTGATACTGAGTATCATAACTACCACAAGATATGATTTAAGAGTGAATGATAGTTCCACAATGTTTTAAAAAAAATTAAGTTGAAGAAAATAGTCACCTTTCAATACAAAATAAGTAACTAACTAAGTTAGAGACTCGTAAATTTTAATTAGTGAGAATTTAGGGAGTCAAATGTGAACATTAGATCACTTGGTAATCGTTTTCTAGTTTTTGAATTTTATTTGAATCACTTTCTGGTCTATTTACATGAAAATTAATCTTAAAAACAATAATTTCGATAGATATTACAGAAATTACATCTTTAATAGTTCCAGTAAAATGAATAAAATTTATAAGGAATGTTTTGAAAATGGACAATTTTGATAAATTGTTGAAAACCTTTTTTTGTAATTAACATTTCTTTATTTACCATTATTTTTATAATAATTTTACCGAAAGTAAGATTTTATCTCAACTAATATTCGTGTAAGGCAGTGGTGTCAAACACGCGGCCTTCGGGCCGTATGAGGCCCGCAGGACTATAGTAGAATGTGGCTTCGGACTAAAGCTTGATGTTGATTTTATTAAACGAATAAAATAGAATTTTAAAAAATGTAAAATACATATTTAAAACATTTCAAGTTTTAGAAATATATTCTAAGGAACACAATTTTATGGTCACCGGTGTATTAGTCATTGATAAAATAGTTTCTGTCGATAGATGGAAATTTTCTTGTAAAAAATATTACTTTTTTCAATTTCTCTAATTTAAAATTTTGTTGTAACATTTGATAATAACACCTAAAATTAATGTACTTCTTTTCATTTTCATACATTCATTAAATAAGAAATAAATGTAAATTTTAAACGAGTTATTTTTGAATATAAATGAGAGACCTTTTTTCGTTAGATGAATATTTTTTTTCGGATGACTTTTTTTTTGTTTTCGGCCCCTAGACACTCATAAACTGTATCTGGTGGCCCGTATTCATACATGAGTTTCACACCATTGGTGTAAAATATATTTTTTTAAAATAAGCATGTAATATTGTAACAAAAAATATTTGAATTAAGTAACTGTTAGAAATTTGTAGATATTATTTATGTTAAAGAGAAATCAAATTTAAAAATGTCAGGGAACTGTTTTTAATTATTTAAAAAAATGATAAAGAAATACATATATTCTACTAGAATGGTCCAATTTTTCTAAACCATTTTACACTCTCCGTGACCTTTCGCCCTGTCTTGTTTTGTAGCAATAAACGTTTATTTTATCTAGTTTTTACACGAAAGTGCGTAAACACCGTATTATTACTCCTGTTACTGTCTTATGCAAACTGTTATTGTGTGTGCGTTCTTTGCTTTTTTTCTTTTGAGACTATCACACATTAAGATATTTTTATTCGGGTCTTTGTTATAGAAAATGAATGTTTGTTATTTTGATGTTCTTTATTAAAATATTTCTCAAAATGTTGTTTTTAAAGAATTCTCTCTATGCAAGAGATTTTTGATAGAATAAAAAAAGGGTTGCCGTATAGTTGCATACTGTAAAATGGCCTTTTTTCATTAATCGAGATTTTTTTAAAATATTTTTTCTGATAAATATATGTGAAAATTATAAATTTACCAGTTTTGTAATATATAAATAAGATTATTTTTTTTCAATTAATATTTTTTTTTATAACAAGTTTTCAAAAAAAAAATCATAATTCATTTATATTTCCAAAAGAAATTGAGTCTAAAATGTTTAAATTCAAAATTATAAAACTACAAGCGAAACTTTTTATTTTTTTAAAAAAATCTTAAGAAACTAAGAAAAAAATCTTTTCAACTGTATTTTTTCGTTGTTTTAATCATATAACAACATATATGTGAGCTATGAACGTTAATGGAAAGTATTCTAGGGTTTATTTCACATAAAAAGATGGCTGTAAAATTGAACGGTCATAGCAGGTGGTCAGAGGTTGACTACAGTTAATTTATCATAATGTCAATTGGAATGACAATTATAATAAACAATCACAGTTGCAATTAATCATGCTATCGTTTCATAAAGTATTTATACAGACAAAATATGTAATATTTCGGTAATTAACATCAATTTTATTACATTTTCAATACAGACATTAATCATTGCAAAAAGAATGTTCAGTACTTGTGTTCTCTATAAATATTTATGATAAAAATTGGTATTATTTTTTAAATTACTTAATTATTATTAGTTTATTTATTGTAAATATATTTCTGTTTTTATACGTGTGATCATGTTGTCTTATGATATCTTAATGTTCCTATGATGTCCTGATGGTATTCGTTCTTTTTTTTTCCTCCCTCTCTTCCCTCTCTCTCTATGTATATAATATTTCT
This sequence comes from Acanthacorydalis orientalis, assembly GCA_034766995.1. NCBI lineage: Eukaryota > Metazoa > Arthropoda > Insecta > Megaloptera > Corydalidae > Acanthacorydalis > Acanthacorydalis orientalis. Next base: position 40,321,217 of record CM068318.1, on the reverse strand, counting down.
CTCTCTCTCCAAATATATGTGTATATATATATATATATATATATAGAGAGAGAGAGAGAGAGAAATGTGTTATATATATCATATTTTTCTCCTTTCCTCCCATCCCCTTTCTCTTTCACTATATATAGTAGGTATGGTTTTCAATAGATACCATGTGAAATAAAACCTAGGAATACTATTCAACAACGTTATGAATTATCGTTTCGTTTGTATTTTTGTAAAGAAATATTGTCTAGTATTCGTTTCTAACACAACGTTATTATTTTTGCTGCGAAATGTGTAAAATATAAAATGAAACTTGTTGTGTTTATGATTGTTCTTAACAATAATGATTCTGTGGTAAATGCTGCAGCTTTCTTTGTTGTGCAGATCACTGTTTTAAATCTTGATATTTGCACAACAAGATGTAACAACGGTACCGCATTGCAGTATTCGCAAGGCAGACAGAGTATCTCTGTTGGATAGTGCGTCTGAGAGTCGGCCAACATTCTCGTGTATTAGATGCAAACATCGCACTGCGCTTCGACGAAATATCAACAGTTAGTCGTTAAAATGAACAGGAAAGAGATATTCGCTTTTAATAGATGTTTTTATACGACGGTTGCGTTTTATTGAACAATATGTTGTAGTTAGTTTTGTCACTCAGTGTGAAAAGTTGCTTCACGTTTCATAACTGTTCAATCGAATGTGGCATTAATTATGGTTATAAATATATATATATATATATATATATATATATATATATATTTATATATATACATATATATGTTTATATATATAAATATATATGTTTATATATATGTATATATATATATATATATATATATATATATATATATATATATATATATATATATATAATTTTGATAAGTATGGTAAAAAAGCAAGTTATACACCGTTTTTTTTGGAAAAAAACTAGATTTTATTACTCAACATAGAGGTTTGAGGGCTATACACTTGGTTCATCGAGTCTGCAAATATGCATTGAAGGCGGCTATGACATCCTCATTGAACCACAATTTCTTCCCATCGAGCCAAACTTTCAGGTTTGGGAAGAAGAAAAAGTCGCACGGAGTCAAGTCAGGAGAATAGGGTGGATGAGAAATCAATTCGAAGTCTAATTCGTGCAATTTTGCCATTGCGACGGTCGATTTGTAGGACGGTGCGTTGTTCTGGTGAAAGAGCACATTTTTGTGCGCCTATCATCGCCATCCTTGTTTCAGATCTTAGTTCAAACGGTCTAATAATGTTTTATAATAGGGTTCTGTTATTGTTTTTCCTTTCATTAAGTAGTCGATAAGGATGATTCCTTGGAAATAATAAAAACAGTGGCTATCGCGTTGTCAGCCGACATAATGGTTTTCGCCTTCTTCGGCACACTTTCACCAGTCGTTATCCACTTTGCAAATTGGCAAACAAAGCAAATAGCGAATCAACTAGTCAGCGGATGAGAAATTGCTATTTACTATTCACTTATCAGTTGTATAAAATGAATCAGCTGTTTTGCTTGGATAATCGAAGTTTGGAATGTGTCTAAGAATATCTTTACTAAGCGTTATTCGTGAGAAAATTTATTTAATGTATCTTATATATATATATATATATATATATATATATATATATATATACATACATACAAATAACGACTTTACTCATTGTGACTAAATTCACTGATAGCAATTAATCGTTTGCAAATATGAATTTGGCCAATACCGAATAGTACCGTGTAATTTTCGTTCTCTTCATTTCAGCATCTATTATAATAACATTTTTATATAAACAAATTTATATCAAGTTTAATATCAATTAACAAAAAAAAGGTCATTATTCTTTGCAATTGATCACTGTATAATGTCCTTTAAAACATTCTACGACGTCCAGTATAGGATTTTTCCTCATATTTTGCATGTATAGGCGATTCAATTTAGGCTTCCACATGCAAGTATTAAAAGGGGGCGCAGAGGTTATGAAAAGTCATGTTACTTTTTTATTTAGTCTTTTAGTTTAATTCATTAATAAAATACAATCGAACTAAAATACTAAATGGGGGATTACTTGTTTTTTTTTATACTTTTGTGTGGAAGCCTAAGTTGAATCATCTTATATGACAGGTATCTTCTCTTCCACCTGACAGTACGATTTGAACTTATTCGACATTTTAATGTTTTTTTTTTCTTTTTTTTGTGAATACAAAATAATTATATGCAAACTTTCATCAAATCGCTGTTCCCGATGCGAGAACAAAACATAGCAACGATTTATTTAATTTAACTTTTTCCAAATTACAAAACATGCACAGAAGATGACAAGAACCATCTACAAAGGGTACATAATGTAATATTATGATAATTTTTTTTTCAAATATCATTACTTATCAGTCGGGATACATTTTTAGGTTGAGCTACAGCCTCAATGTAGAACTGGCTGGAACAGATTTCCATGTTGTGTCAGATTTGAAATAGGACTGCAAACGGTTAATGATAGACACTTTATTACTAGAGATTTCAACCCATTAACACACTAAGAAGATAATAAAATCAATTGTAATTTTTTTCCAGGTGAATGAATGATTAATTATTTACATTTTCTCAAATATCTGGCTATTATTAAGGGATGATATATATATATATATATATATATATATATATATATATATATATATGTATGTAGCTTATTTGTATGCATTCTGTAAATTGTATATAAAGTAAAAGTATATTATTTTAATATTTTTTATTGACCGTACTAGACACAAATTTAATTAATTTTACTATTATAATTACCATAATTATTATGCTACGAGACTAAATTCGTGTTATACGAAACGTATAATATGAAAATAAAAACTATTATGTAACTAATAGTCTCATTGTTAAGATAAAACCTGTGATAATATAAACGCTACGTAGGAAAAATTAACATTCTGGATTTTAACCAAATGCGTCTCGAAGGAATTATATTGTATTTTCAAGTGCTGCATTATCATTCCTGCAAGTAATGTACATGGCCAATCTGTGTTTCTGATCAAACTCTAACAGAATTATTTTTATTAGAAGACAACTGTTGGTTTATGTTTTGGATTTTGTATAAAATATTTTTCTAATTATGACTGATAATAGATGTCAATAAAAAATTAAATATTTTTGTATTGTATTTTAACTTTTTGTTTGATATCAAAAATATTGTAATGATTTATAGCAGTACACCAGATTACACAGTTTGAGAAAGATGAATGATGAATTGCAAAGAACGATGACTTTTGAAAACTATTTCGCACCAGTTTGCTTCAATTAACCCATTAAGCGTTTTAGTTGAGTATACAAAACATTAATTTTGGAATTTTTTTCTTTGCTAAAGATATTTTTTTAAAACCTTTTTATATAATAGTAAACATTATTTCAATAACAATAGAATTATATTATTAATTTTTTCGATTTTTGAGAAAGTGGGAAAAAAGTGGAATAGATGTAGACTTTGTAAGAGCCAGAACATATGTACATATATATATATATATATATATATATATATATATATATATATATATATATATATATATATATATATGTAAAAAGTGTAACGTTTTTCTCCACCCAAAGTGTTTTAGCAATTATCATGGCATTTGGTTTGGATTTTAATAAAATAGATGAATTTAAAATTAAAAGCAGACTAGTTTTTATTCATTTTTTAAATATATACTTTTTTGATAATGCTAACATGGTTCGAGGACAATCACCCCCTGAACAAAACCCCTCCGGACATTAACCCTCCGTCAGTAACTCCTCAGACAATAACCCCCGTATAAAAAATCCCGTACATTAACTCCCCGTATAAGAATAAAAACTATAAAAAAATTTATTGACAAGAAACAATAAATACAAAAATATATTATATTTATAAATTTTAAAATCATTTAGTACATTTTTAAATCAAATTATAATTTTTAATTTGTATCCATATTATGTTGTCAAATAAATTTTTGTTAAAAGATTTATTTTCATAAATTTACTTTAAAATATTTATTTTGTCAAATAAATTTCTGTATCCATTGTTGTGTCAATGATTTTTTTTTATTTTTATACGGGGAGTTAGTATTCGGTTTTTTTTACTCAGGGGGTTAATGTCTGGAGGGGTTTTACACGGGGGTTATTGTCCAGTGGGTTATTGACAGGGTCTTTTTGTCCAGGAGGTAATTGTCCTATTAAGTGTTAACATAGTCACCGCTGTTGCATATTGTATCCCTCGGGCGTTGGTTGCCAGATCGGTTCCCTTCGATGCCCGATGGTCGATCTTGATTGATTTTCAGCCGCTGTCATCAGGGTGAATTTGTACTTAGTCCAAAAGTTTTGAATTACATTTAATTTTTTAATTTGTTGTCAAATACAAATACAATAGATTAATGTTATGCCTATGAATATAGTTTGTTGTTTGAACAAATGCAGTAGACTAATTTTATGCATATGAATATAGTTTTGTTGTCAAATACAATCGACTAATTTTGTGCGTATGATTAGTTTTTTTGTTGTTAGAACAAATGATGTCGATAACTGTCTAAGCATCCTTCCTTTTTATATCGAGCTAGATTGTTCTAGAACAATC
>CM068318.1:40266624-40311624 GCA_034766995.1 Acanthacorydalis orientalis | reverse complement strand
AACACTTTGGCGTCGGGACCCTTAAAATTCGTTTCTTGTTTACCATCGGTTTAAGGTACAAATATTAAGTTAGGTAAATATAGGTAAATTTAGGCACAAATAGCACATCTATCTGGTAGATGCAATGTACAATCAGTCAGGTTCCAGTGGCATATATTTTTATGGATGAGTTTTAAGTAACATCTTGATAACGATGTCGAAAGTAGGTATTTGTCACTTATTGGTGTTTTAAGTATATTGTTTTGTGTAAGATCATTAGTTTTTAAATCTGTAATAAAATAGTTCTAAACTTTTTCTATATCATAAATAGAAGTATAATTTTCAACTTAAATAAAATAATATTTAATAAAATAATGTTTTTTTGTGATAAGGTATTATCCCGAAAACAGTTTATTGCGAGGAACTACAAAAAGGACATTAAAACTCACGGTAGTTTAGCAGTTAGAGCGATTCTTTGCAATGTCCATGTAAAATCATCTTACTCAATTTTTCCACTGTGTCAATATAAATCCTATTGATTTGTATCGGTTATAAAATAGTTACAATAATCAAATCCTTATAAATATACAAAGCCAATCAATTGTATATAATTTTAATATAAATTTATGATATATTATTTGAACAACATGACGTTCTGCACATGCTATGAATTAGTGATGATTTAAAACAACTATTATCTATATGCAAGTTATTTAATTGAGTTTGATATGCACTAGTGTGCAGTTTTGGATCGATTCAGTTGAGCCTTGTATATTCATTCAACTATTTATTCATGTTTTTGTTCAATCCATCCACAAAATATATTTTGTACAGCATCATAACATAGTAATCCAATTTTATAAATAATTAAGTTTATTTTTAATTGTATCATAGAGTTATGAAAGGTTTTATATTATTATTTTCATTGGTACACACATATTGAGTATATATATATATATATATATATATATATATATATAAGCTATAAAAAGATTTTTTTTACACAACTGGAACTCTCCTGATTAAGCTATAAGAAGCAGCCTCGTCAGGGGGTCAATAAAACGCTTCGCTTCTTATTGAATATGCATATATATATATATATATATATATATACATATATGTATATATATATATATATATATACTTATGTGTATATACATATATGTATATATATACATATATATATATATATATATATATATATATATATATATATGCATATTCAATAAGAAGTGAAGCATTTTATTGACCCCCTGACGAGGCTGCTTCTTATAGCTTAACCAAGAGAGCTCCAGTTGTGTAAAAAAACTTCTTTTTATAGCTTATATATATATATATATATATATATATTTATATATGTATGAATGTTTAGTGGATCGGGGTATTCAATAAGAAGTGAAGCATTTTTAGTGAGCTCCCTGATGAGGCTGCTTCTTATAGCTTAATCAGCAGAGCTCCACTTGTGTGAAACTACTGTGGCGCGTTATTTCTTCATGGGGCCCAGGAAAATTTGAATTTGGAGACCCCATATACAGTGTTGTGCTATAGAATGAGTTTGTAAAAGATTGGTTTGAGGCTCTTTTTGTGAAGGTCCTAGAAAATTGCCCTTTTTGCCCACACATATATATATATACACACATGTAAATATATACATCGACTTTGGATTTTTATTAGGGAGAAGAAAAAATAAAAATCATTAAAATGTTCATTATTATTCAAGAGTAATGAAACTTATTTAAATTTCAGTTACAGGAAAATATTAACATTACACTCGTGTACTGTATTTTTCGTTTGTCTGTAGTAAACATAGAAATTATATTTCAATTACCAATTAATAATCGAGTATACAATAATTAATCAAGAAGGAATCTATATATATATATATATATATATATATATATATATATATATATAAACTGTAGCTCACATTTACAAATTAATTTATCATTCACAAAAAAATTCTGATGAAAAATGTTCTATACTTGATTGTTAATCATTTTCAATTATTACTTACATGAATATCGATTGTGTGCCATCATCCTCATATCTGCCAGATTGTTCTGTATTTTAATGCTTTGAGGATGAATCTGCAAATCGAAATATGCATTTACAATAAAAAAGGATGAATTATCGATTGTTTATAATTTTTGATAATTTTTTTTCTAGTTTATGAAGTGAATGAAACATTCATTTGAGCAAGTTATTGTAGCCATTGTGTCAGTACTATACTTTGACTACAAAGTATTCGATAATTATTAATTGGTTATTTCAGTACCTTAATGTGTATTTCGATCGTACTACTAACGTTTTTCTGGCATAATCTATTCTATGAAATCCTGAACATTTCGAAACACTTCATATGATTTCAAGATTTAAACACCTGCCACTTGTCATTCAAATATGTTCCGCTATTTTCAGAGCAGTTATTTTCGATTGTTTTCGGTATAACTGTGGCATCTCGTTCACTTATGATTCATGGATGAGCATATCGCTTCTTATTCAATACACCAACCTCTATCGTTAAAATTTCTAATTGTCTGAAATTCTAACTGTTAACCGTGTCTAAAATTTCTAATGATCTGAACTGCAGCACGACTTTTATATACAATTTTAGAATATTTCTCTGTAAATTTTCTCTTTATCACTTAGTTTCACTTTTGAGATTTCTTACTTCAATATCAATGTCAGCTCCTCGTGCTATTTCTTATTTTACTTTCTTCTACAGTGGGAAATTTAAGACAACTAAAATATTTTCAACACGAAACTACTCGATGAAAATCATGTACTTTACAATTCGAGGAAATAAATATTTTGAAAACGCAAATAATTGAATTTCGAAATGTCTTCTTAGCTGTATAAAATCTTTTGTGAGGTTGACTTTATGGTTTTTTATTTTTGTTTGAAAAATAGCTTTTCTCTTATATGTATGTATATATGTATATATATATACATATATATATATATATATAAATATATATATATATATATACATATATATACATATAAACATATATATATATATATATACATATATATATATATATATATACATATATATATATATATATATATATATACATACACATACATCTAAATATGAAATTAAATAAATATTTAAATAGAAAACCTTAACTAGACTCTTCAATATTACACATTTGAGAGGTGTATATAGATTTTTCTGATTCAGTGTAACAAGTTAACGATTAACACGAATAACTAGCAACTGAACATTTGTTAACACGTTCGCTGCCACCGTCACATATATGCGACGAACTGATTTTCTACCTATACCCGGCGTTGCAAATATGTGACATGTGTTCTTTTTTAGTTTATGATAACTCGTTGCACCGAATCGTGTCGCAAACAGGTTGGTTGAGTTGAAAGTAATTAAATAGATTTAGGATGTTTTTGATCTGAGTATAAATAGATTTTTTTACTTTCTGAGCAGCAGTTGAATGTTTCGAAATTAATCATGAAAACAAATAACTTGTTTTCATGAAGAAAAAATGATTTTATTTCGTTTTTCTCTTCCAATCTAATTCATTTCGTTTAATATGACGTGCGGACTCAAAAGAAAATTTTTATATATAGCACAGCGTCACATATGTGTGTCAGTTTGTAAAATTGCTTATTTCACTTGTTTAGAATGTTATGAATATGAATAATATAAAAATAAATATGAATAATAAACAATAAATATGAATAATAAACTATATATATATATATATATATATATATATATATATATATATATAAATAAATACTAAATAATATATCCTACAAAAATTAATGACGATTGGTGGTCATATTAGAACAATGAAATATCTGGGCTGTGGTGGTCCATTTTTCTCTGAGACTCTGGTAGTGAACGTGTTGATAAACAATTTTGTGGTCTTTTTTAACTTATTGACCAATTTCTACCAATCTAATATACTTTTCTTGGTGCATACAGTTGTAACCACTCGAATCTATCAAGCTCATCATCAATCATTATAATTTCTAATTCGAACACAATTTCTTGTTCAGCTAAAATAAGTGCAGTAATACCCTACATAGATGTATTCTTTGACATTGCATTTTAACAATGCATCGTTGTCTAACGTATTAGTTCGTAACGTCTACAGCGATACAAACGAACGATTCGTTGCGACACTGGAAGGAAATGTACCGAGTACGCTATATTAATCCGGTCTTTTATATTCTTTTTAAGATTCTCTCTCTCTCTCTCTCTCTCTCTCTCTCTCTATATATATATATATATATATATATATATATATATATGCGTATATGTGTGTGGTTTGAAGTATTTGCGGTTTTCTTTCGTTCGTTGCTTTGTGCCATCGTTAAAGCGATTGGTGAATTTAATTTTCCTACTATATTGATAAATTGTATGTTCGATCCTTCTCATATTTAAAGTTAACGTGCATGTAATGTAAGAAAATAGGTTATGATTTAAAGTTATATCTTTATGTTATAAAAATAATAATTTTATTGTTGTTATTAGTGTAACATAAGTACAGTGGGAAGAATATTACACATTCACACAACATTTATATAAAATGTACTTTACTCTATATATTGTTCAAACAGTCATTCTTGTGCAAAAGTGAATGTCGTTCGCAAAAAGGATCATTGACCGTAAAATGTCATATACAGCCAGCGTTCCACATTCACTGGTGGTTTACGGATGCAGGAAACCCGCGCGAAAGTGGCGTGTCCAGAACTGTTGGATGACTAACGCCTAACTTTGTATAAGTTCTCTGAATTGGTGTTGTGATTCTGATTCAACGAACGCCTTCAGTCAGTCGTTATGTACCTCAACAAGAAAGTCTGCGACATTCTTCATCTTCAAAGCTTTCGTCTCAAGCATGAAATATTTGGAACCACCATTGGCACCCATCGTGCGTTCCTTAACCAATTACCCACACAAAGTATCGTTTGTTAGGAGTTTTTTCGCATTTTGTTCATTACGGCCCCTACTTTATTTCGGCCCCAATTTTCATTTCGTGCCACTATCTTCCTTTCGTGTGCATCTTCTTACGGGCCATTCTCATTTTGGCCCGTTTTCATTTTGTCCTATCTTCATTTTATACCTATTTCCATTTTGGACCGATCTTTATTTTAGACTATCTTCAATTTGGTATCTTCAAATTGGAACCTCCTTCAAATTGGGATCTCTTCAAATTGGACGTATCTTCAATAGACATATCTTCAAATTTGACATATTCTTCAAATTGGCTATCTTCAAATTGGACCTATTTCTTCAAATTTGACCTATTTCTTCAAATTGGACCTATCTCAAATTGGACTGATTCAAATTGGTCCGATCCTTCATTTAGATCGATTTTATTTGGGCCCGATCTTCATTGGACCCGACCTTTTCGGCCCGACTTCATTTTGGACTCTATCTTCCTCGGCCCCATGTTTCATTTCGGCACTACTTCTTTCGGCTTCATTCATCTATTTGTACCCTATCCTTATTCCCTATTCTTTCGGCCCATCTTCATTTCGGCCCTATATTTTTTCTATTCCTTCAAATCGGCTTTCGTCTCTCAATCGTCGTTCTTCTCCTTTTTGATCTTATATTTATATTCAACATGTTACTTAAACCCCCATATATTTTCACAATCTATGTGTTTTAACTATCTTTCCTATATATTTAATTTACTTAAATTATCTACAATCCTACTAATTCATTTTTACTTAACTACCATCTATCTCTTCCTTCGTACCAATTATATATATCTAATCTACAAGTATTTACTCAAACTATCAACATACTTAACTATCAATTTACTAGACCCTATGTGTGCTATTCGATCATTTTACGAATCGATTATTTAACTACTGAAATATTTCTATCTAAAAATATCAAATTTACATCAAGCCTGTTTTATATAATTATTTATCCTATGTACCAAAAATTTTATCTACTTATTTTTATATTCCTACCTAAATTGTCTATGTACATAACTTGCAACTATCTATTATCTACTTCCATTCTGTATATACCTATTTATTTATCTACTTTAATATTTATTTAATATAATACTTTCACTCGACTAAAACTTACTGGAAAGTTAGTGGTTATTGTAAGACTCGAAAGAAGTTATAGCTCACAATTAAAATCAAAATTCTAAGAAAAATCAATTTCTAGGAGTTTGTTTTGCTTCACTACAGTGCACGTCTTCGTGTTCGAACACACCAACAATACAAAACAAGCCTAGTGGAAAATCTTCGAACATCCACACACTACAATCCCGAACCGTATCTATCTTTTACCTTTACTTGAAATGATTGTATCGGTAAAGGGATTCCAATTATCATACAGTGGAAAACAAATAATTCATGATTGACTCAAAAAAAAGTGATGACGATAACATTTTCTTTGACAAAGAAATTAAAGAACTTGTTATACAGATTCGAAGAACTTGTACAACTGTCTCAACTCTGAGTGTGTAATTATGTTAACGATTAGCTTAGAAAGTTGTGACAATAGAAAGGGTTTTCTATTTCTTTGAATTTTAAATAAAATCGATATTTTCCGATATTTTTTCAATTCTCGGTGCCAAATTTAGAATCTATCTTTTCTAGATCTGATTTTGGTATTTTAAGATAACAGATTTTTAAATACCTAGATCGAACAAACTGTTATACAATTTTTCAGTCTGCTTTCTATTAGATACGTTTTTGATTTCTTAAAAATCGATAGTTTTAAAAACATTTAAGCCAGAATTTGAATCTACACCTATTTTTTTTTATTTAAAAAATGCCAGTACTTTGGTAATGAGTGAATTTTATCCGTAAGCGAAATAAAAATCCATCTGGAATAAAAATATAATTTGAGAATATTTTGTTTTAACGTATCTACCATAAACCTTTAAAAAATGCAATGCTGTATGACAATTGTAAATGGCATTTGGTAACATAGAGTGGCCACTTCAATTTCTGCGCGAATGTTAGCATAAGGTGAAAATAACAAATAACCAGTACGTGTTTATGTCGACGAGACCGCGTTCAGTCGATCGCGATTAACACGGAAACGGAATCGGAACGCGTACACTCGATACATCCGGTCCGTGTGACGTGAACACGGAATTGAATCGGGCGCAAATCGATTTCGAGCGTAATAGAAGAATACACATCGGAGGCAAATAAACACAGGAAAGTAAATGGGGCTATTTGAACACAGAGCGTCGGAACGAATATCTCGTGGAGGGTCGAGAGGGTTGTGTGCAATGGTGGCGCTCGCGGGGTTGCACGCCACGAGAATAGACGTCGGACAGAAGCGTGAAATTTAAATTTTTAGTCCGTGACGGTATCTGCTTACAGCGGAGATTCGAGCCCATTATATTTCATGACGTTCAGTTAGGTCGAAAAGCTTCGATGTCGTTTCTTAAGAAATGTAATAATATATCTTCGCCGATGGAGTATTTCCTTTTAGGAATATGGAATTTTCGAACGGCGCTGCATTTTCACACTAACAACACACTCGGTTATTCAGAAATACTCGAAGAATATATAAGTAGGTAGTGGATGAAAATTGTACTTTTGTAAAAATATTATAAATGAATAATTCTTTTCAAATATTTCTCTCGTCTCTTTTCTCTCTTTACATATATGTATATGTGTATATATATATATATATATATATATATATATAAATATATATATATATATATAAATATATATATATATATATATATATATATATATAAATATATATATATATATATATATACCTCATCATCATCTTCAGCCCTGTTAATCCACTACTGGCTAAGGCCTCTTTCATGATTTTCCATTTATTTGTACTCATCATGTAAGGTTTGGGATCATGACTCGTCACGCTGATCCCACTTGCGTGTGGTGAGTAATATATATATATATATATATATATATATTATATACCGTATACCACTATATATATATATATATATATAGTGGTATACGGTATACAAACGAATTGTCATAGCTGTCTACGCAAGCAAACATCTAGAACAAATACATTGTTCTAGAACAATCTAGAGAGCAACATTATAAAAAGCTCGATATAAAAAGGATGCTTAGACAGTTATCGACATCATTTGTCCTAACAACAAAGAAACTAATCATACGCTCAAAATTAGTCGATTGTATTTGACAACAAAACTATATTCATATGCATAAAATTAGTCTACTGCACTTGTTCAAACAACAAACTATATTCGTAGGCATAACATTAATCTATTGTATTTGACAACAAATGAAAAAATTAAATGTAATACAAAACTTTTGGACAAAGTAGAAATGTACCCTGATGACTGTAGCTGAAAATCAATCAAGCTCGACCAACGGGCACCGAAGGGAACCGTTCTGGCAACTAACACCCGAGGAATATGACAAATATATATATATATATATATATATATATATATTATATTTATATATATATATATATATATATATATATTTATATAATATAATATATATATATATATACAGTATTTTTCAATAAGGACACAATTTTTATAATAATAAAACAAAATTTGCGCTGAAATTTCAAGTTTCTTTATTGTAAATAATAGTTAGTGCTTGTGCCATTTATAAATGAAAAATAAAATCGTTTAAATGACAACCGAGTGCGTTCTTATAAGTAACCATTCTTTAGTTCCAATTTTCAATAACATCTCTACACATCTAGGTCTCTGTCTCATCAATTAATTTTCAGATTTCATCTTTTAGGCCGGAAATTGTTTTAGAATTACTGGGGTAAACCTGTCCGTTAACGTGAATCCAAATAAAGTATTATAACGGTGTTGAATCGTAGAATCTCGGTCGTAAATTAATGTCTCGATTTCTGTAAATAACGCTAACAGAAAATTTCCTCCTGAATAGATCAGTTGTTTTACCAACGTGGTTTGTTGCACCGTCCTGCTGGAACCATATGTCCTTCAAATCGATATCATCCAATTATCATCCTGCGCACAAAAATTGGTTATCATGTTGCGGCATCTGTTTCCATTCACAGTAATTGTTTCACCAATGTGATTCTAAAAAGAGTAATGACCAAAGTGCGCATCAAACAGTCACCTTTTCTGTATGCAGACTACTTAATGATCAGCCTCGAATATTCTTCACCCCAGATTCGGCAGTTTTGCTTGTCACGTAGCCAGAGAGTTCGAAATGAGTCCCATCGCTAATGATGACTTTTTCAGAAAAACCGTGTTATTGTTCCAGTATCCAACTAACAAACTCCGACGCTGTGACTGGCCTGCTTGCTTCAATTCTTGTGTTAATTGAACCTTATAAGCCTTCAGCAATAAATCTTTATGCAAAATACGCCATGCGGTCGTCTGTGAAATGTCTAATAGCTGATAACGTCATGGAATTGATATTCCTAGCTCTCGTCCGATACACTTTGACGAATCAAGTCAATGTTTACTTCAGAACGAGCACTATGAATACGTGTCGGTGTGTTTGTTTTTTATCTTGAAACGATTCAGTCTTTTCAAATTTAGTCATTAATCGAATAATTGTTGATTCAGATGGACGAGTATGTCTAGAATAAATAACGCTTAATTTAAGAAATGTATTTTTTATAGAACGACCATTTTCATAAACAATTCAATTGTATTACTTCAATGAATTGTTCTGTTGTATATGAAGCCGGAACTAAAAATAGCAATGTCAAAATTAAATGTCAAAAAAATATAGTTGTCAGTTTTATATCTGTGAAATATAACATCTAGAAAAAATTTGTTTTTTTTTTTGAAAAACCTATATATATATATATATATATATATGATAGAAATCAAGTCTTCTTTTAGTTTGAAATTTATGAAATAGTACAAAATCGTTAGGTTCCACTAACTGATCTAATACTAAGAGTACATTTGTCTTTCGGAAATGAACCTCTTCTTTTTCATGTGATAAATCATAAAAAGATTTGTTTTTCGTCCAAAACTATTCAATAAATTATTACTATTAGGTCGATAAGAAAATAATCGCAGTTGTTGTTATGAATTTGCAGGTCATAAAACGCAATTATTTCCTTTTTAATAATTTATTCCTCATTTGTGATTATGGGAATTTCGATGACGATGCTATCATCTCCAGAGCTTCGAGGTACAGAAAAATCAGAGACATATAAAAATTTGTTTATACTTTGTCTCTTCAAAGATACGATCATCATCGAAAATACTCATATAAGCAACAATTAATAGTAAGTAACAACTTATTAAACATTTTCGACGAAAAAATATTTTTTTTTTGTGATTTGTGGGGTAAGAAAATGATTCATTTGTGAATTTAGTCATAGTTTCAGTTCTCTATTGTACATAAAGTTATTCTGAATTTACAAAATGTTAACAATTTTCAAATACTGCAAATATCTTTGAAAGTACATTGTCAATAATTTTAATTCTGTAGCTCCAATAATAATATTGGAGCTACTTAAATAAGAAACTTAAATTGAATCACCATATATATATATATAGGATGATTCAATTTAAGTTTCCACATGGAAGTATTAAAAAGAGGCGCAATGGTTAAGAAAAATCATGTTATCTTTTAGTTCAATTCAATAGTAAAATACAATTGAACTAAAATACTAAATCGGGGATAATATGTTTTTTTTCCAATTTTTGTGTTTTCTTTGATACTTGTGGAAGCCTAACACCCCTACACGTGGAAGCCTAAGTTGAATCACTCTATAGAAAAATTCTATACTTAAATTTGAATTATGTATATTCGTCATTTATATACCTTTTAAACTCCATAAACTGATAAAAGTATTATTAGAAAAAAAAACTATTCTATTTTCTATTTTCCTATAACAACACAACAAATCCTCTTCATTGTCTAGCTATAAAACATATCTCACAGATTGTTCTTGCGTCTCAATTCGAATCCACCAGACATTTATATCACAAAATGTTCCGAGTTACTAAAAGGTTAAGTAAATATTGAGCATTATAGCAAATCGTTTTTGTTTGAATATCAGATTTACAAAGAACACAAATTCTATTGGATTACAAAAATCCGATCGCTGATATTTTTACCTTTTGGATTAACCACCACACCTATGTTTTGGAAACAGGAAGTGCCTGTTTGTGTACTTTATCCTAAAACAACATAGTTGGACGATTGGATTAAACTCTTAGGTATGTTTATCGATAGTTTCCGTACACTATGTGCCCGATAATGGTAGATGAATTTTGATTTTCACGAGACCGAGATTTCAATTATTTTATGGCTATATGTATATACGTAATCGTCTCTCTCCCTCCATCTCTCTCACTCACTCTCTCTCTCTCTCTCTCTCTATATATATATATATACATACATACACACACAAACACGAAAGTATGTTTGTGTAAATATTGATGGAAAGTATATTAATTCAATATTTTATATTAAAAACATATTAGAAATTTTTTTTGATTTCAGAACCAAAAAGGTAGAATTTTATTTATTTTTTCACATTTTCAGAGAATCGTGCTAATATTCCAAGCTATTTACAAAAGGATTGACTAAAATTATTGGATATAAATGTAAAATTAGATATAAAAGTAAAAAGGAAATCTAGTATTTGTAACAATACTCTTATATTAAAAATATATGAAGTTTTAAATAATCTTAGTGTTGCTTTTCGTTTATAATAATACTGTTAATGGATTCAGAATTTATAATAATGGTATTAACGATTCAAATTAATAGTAATATTATTATTATATTGACGGTTCGCTGAAAATTAATTATTTAAGAATTCGTATGTTTTCAATAATATTGGTAACATTTTCAAGTTTCGTTTTCTCTTATAATGAACAATTAAACAATTGTATGTATATACATACGAGATCAGACAATTAAGTAATGCGACAAAATTCAAAAATCGAGTATATTTAAAAATTAAGGTACATCGCTGCGATCCCCTTCAAAGTAGTCCCCTCCCGCATCTATACACTTATTCCAGCGAGTTTTCCAGTTTTCGTAACAATTCTGGAACACTTCTTGTGGGACCTCTCCGAGTACCCTCGTCACAGATTCTTGGATATCTTCAACGGAGTCAAAATGTCGACCTTTGACGAATTTTTTCATATTGGGGAATAGGAAAAAGTCGCAGGGTGACATGTCCGGTGAATAGGGCGGTTGTGGTAACGTTGCGATGCCTTTAGACGCCAAAAACTGAGAGACACTGAACGCACTGTGACAGGGAGCATTGTCGTGATGCAGAACCCAAGTCTTCGCGATCTCTGGACGCACTCTGAGCACCCTTTTTCGTAATTTTTCGAGCACATTGCGGTAGAATACTTGATTTACGGTTTGTCCAGGTGGTACGAACTCTTTGTGAACCACCCCTTTGCTGTCGAAGAAGCAAATCAACATGGTTTTCACTTTGGACTTGCTCGTTCTCGCCTTCTTTGGCCTTGGTGCTCCAGGGGACAGCCACTGTTGGCTTTGTCGTTTAGTTTCGGGGTCATATTGAAAGAACCAACTTTCATCACCAGTAATAACTCGATCGAGAAGAGTAGGATCACTTTCAACCTGCTCGAGACAATCTTGAGCGATGTTCATTCGATGATTTTCGTGACATGCACTACTCGCGCGTTGTTACAAAACACTAAACAGCTGGCGAAGAAATGATCGTACGAGGGTGGTCAAGGTCTCAATCGAGAGAGTAGGGATCTGCTATTACGGTGGCGGAGTTATAGGTTCGCAGTGTTACCACAGGCCGAGAAAAAAAATCGGTCGCATTACTTAATTGTCTGACCTCGTGTATATATATATATACATGTATATATATATATATATATATATATATATATATATATATATATATATATATATATGCATGTATTTATGTATGTATGTGCGTATAGGTTTGAGCAAGAATTATCAAACGATAATAATATTGAGTCATCAAAATAGAAACGTAAAAGAATATAAACACACACATGAATATCAAAAACGTGCGTAACCTTTTCCCAATATAATGTGGCCAGTCATGTATGACGTAGACAAAACGGGCATTTATCAAAAATGCAGAAAGAAAATCAAACAGTTCACGCTGTCTCGTTTCGATAGCACGAGATCACGTTTGGACGGACGGTGGCCGGCGTCGTCGTCGCCGCCGCTAGTTCCGTTGGTATTATTTACGATTACTAGAAATTCGACCCACACAAACTGTACTCGACCGCCCGGAGCCCGACGTTCCTCGACCGGCACGTGGCCACGTGTCGATTCACTTTTCTTTTCACGTGTCATCATCCCTAACATTTCCTTTATCGTTGCGGTATTTATCTCGGAGTTTTTTTTTCTTTTCGCTTAGAATCTACGAATTTACCGTCTATTCTTCTTTAGTATTCAATTGATACGAAGTAATACCGTGCTGAGCGAAAACCACGCCAATTTTCTCACACGTTTCAATTAAGGTCTTTTTGTATATATGAAATGTATCTAAGAATGTGCAAGTTACATATATATATACACACACACACATATATATATATATGTATATATATACATATAAATATAAATATATATATATATATATATATATATTTATATATATATATATATATACATATATATATATATATATATATATATATATATATATATATTTATATATATATATATATTTATATATATATATATATTTATATATATATATATATTTATATATATATATTTATATTAAAAAGGTCTCCATCTATAAATTTGTTTGTCACATCCGAATCGTTGGAATTCCATTATTCTTGTATGGCAACTTCAAACTGTTCTTTGCTTCGAATGGTATGTTTTCTAATTCTTCTTCCTTTTTTCCCCACAAATGCTGTATTTGATTCATATCTGGTGACTGTGGTGGTGTATGAAGTTTTTCTGGGACATTATATATCAGCCATTCCTTGAACCGCCGTGCTATAGGCTTGGGATCGTTGTCTTGTTGGAAGATAAATGATTCTCCAAGTTCGAGTATATCCAAATATACGTGTTGGTCCATTGTACCTTCAATAAATTTCAATTTTCTAACTCCTGAAGTACACATAGACCTCCAGACTAGAACACTACCTCCACCATACTTAACAGTAGAACAGAAATTTTTAGTTTTTAGCTCTTAGTTTTTTTTTTCTTCCATACCATAATCCTTCCATCAGAGCCAGAAACATTAAATTTCTACTCATCAGTGAACAGAACTAATTTCCAAAGGCATGGAAACTTATTAACATGCACCTTTGCAAATTCTAATCTTAGTATTTTAGTTTTCTTACTAATGTAAGGATTTTTCCTGAGTACACGTCCTTTAAATGCCACTTTGCGAAATACATTTCTTACTGTTTCTGGTACAATTTCTATTTTGTATTCGTTTTTTAGCATGTTTGTGAGCTCAGATGTACTTGTTTCTACTTGCACTTGAAATACAGTAATAAACGATACCAAACATGTTTTTAAACAATTTCTTCTCTACTGTAAACTCAATTTATTACATAAAATAAATATATCGAGTATGAGATGTGACCGGACACTTGTGACTGACTGTAGAATAGTTTTTGCATAATTGCCGGTCAGCAGTGTGTCGAGTTTCAAATTGTTTATTAGTAAGTAATTGTCACTAATAAAATGAAATACTGCCCAATAAAGACACAGAATGAAATCTAAATTCTCTTTTTTAATACTTGAAAAGTGTGATAGTTATAAGTTTTTGAAAGTTAACAGTCGAAACGGTGTAA
This sequence comes from Acanthacorydalis orientalis, assembly GCA_034766995.1. NCBI lineage: Eukaryota > Metazoa > Arthropoda > Insecta > Megaloptera > Corydalidae > Acanthacorydalis > Acanthacorydalis orientalis. The sequence goes on along the minus strand of CM068318.1, from coordinate 40,296,931 downwards.
GTTTCGGAACAGTGACCCTATTCTATGCAACAACTGAATCATCGTTTCGTGTATGTGAAATAATATTGACTTCATTTCGGACAGAAACATAAATGCACACAAATCATTTCCGTATTCGAATTGCAAACTTAATAATAACATGAAAGTAATCCGCAACGCATACAACAAATTCTCGGCTACGTTTGTGTGTTTCTGTTTGTATATATATATATATATATATATATATATATATATATATATATATATATATATATATATATATATATGTGTTCTTTTTAAGCGGCGCTTAATCATTTTACCAGCTCAACAAGCGCACGATATCTATTCATAAAAATGCAAAAATTGTTCGGCGCGCGCGGCGGTTAATAAAAAGAACAAAACCGCAAAATATACATTATTGTGAAATAACTTGTATCTGGAGCACAAGTGAGCAAACATGGTTTGCGGTTTCACGCTTCAGAGAGCGTACAAGAGATAACAACAACGTTCAGAGTAAAAGATTTACGGACGCGTGTATCGTTTTTTGGAAGACAACAAACATTGCTCTTGCGTGGACATACAGAGAGACACAGTCTCATTGTCGCTGTGGAAAAAAATGCATAGAAAATGGCGAAGCCGTGTACACACTTGTCCCTCGCTACCGTTGCGACAGTATTTTTGTGTGCTTTTCTGTATGATTTTATATATGTATGTGTGGACATTTATATAAACATATATACACACACACACACACACACATATATATATATATATATATATATATATATATATATATATATATATATGTATTGTGTTTTTACAGAACATGCATTGAATTCCAGCAAAACGCTATGTGTGTTATGTATGATATTCGCTATCCAAACATTTTCAAAACACTCGCCCACATTAACCAGAATAATTTGGTACAGTTTAACGATTCTGAATATATGATTTTTTAGCTAGAACGAGTACCAAATTAACCATTGTTTTTTTCCAGTCGTTGTACTTGCGCCGATCGATACAAAACATATCTGTAATTTATTTCCAGACGAATAGACAAATTATCGATCCGTTGTGCAAAACTTCCGCGATTTTGATTTCGATCACAATTTTATGTGTCTGATATTCGATGACAAACTCGTTTATGCATTGTAACAGGTACTAAAACAGTCCAGTGTTGATGTTCTGCGCTTCACATTTTTTTTTAATGGGCGAAAAATTGAAAACATGTCTTCAAATCTATAAATATTAAACATGGACAGTAAAATCTTTTCAGTGTATTTTTTCTTGGTTTCTTGATTAGTTGAAATAATTTTAAATTTTATTTTCTAATTAGTCATTAATGTCATATCTTTTATTCAACGAATTGAATATTTTAGAAGACTACTTGTTCTTGTTTGAAATCTATGAAAAATTGTATCAACGTGGATGTTCATCATTATCATCCCTTTTTTTAGTTTAGTCTATTGCTTGAGGTTCTGAATTTGATTTCCTCTGTGTATTTCTTCGTGCAGTTATTCCTGGAGATTCTTCTATCTCTATTACCAACTTCTGACTTCTACTCACTTCTCTGATTTGATTTATATTGGTTGACTTTTAATCCGTTTTCCAATAAAGACACACTTTTTTAAATCGAAATAAAACACACAATTAGACACAAACAGAATAAAAAATATTTTTTTAATTTGAAACACAGAAAGGACGCAATTATTTTATTTAAAATAAAACGAAATTCGCACTGAACTTTCAAGTTTCATTATTGTGAATAATAGTTGGGGGTACGCCATTTATAAATGAAAAATAAAATCGTTTAAGTGAACACCGCATGTTTTTATTACAAGTAACCATTCTTTTATTAAAATTGTCAATAATATCCATACACAATTGGGGCTCTGTCTGAACTATTACTTTTCGGAATTCATGTTTAAGGTCGGAAATTGTTTTAGGATTATTGGCGTACTCTTGTGTTTTAACGCGACTCCGAAGAAATTAGTCTAATGGTGTTGAATAGCAGGACCTTGGTGGTCAATTAATCTGTCCATTTCTGTAAATAAAGCGACCAGGAAATTTCGTTCTCAATACATCAGATTTTGTAAATGGAGTAATTACTTTTAGGAATATGGAGTTTTGGAATCGTGTTGCATTCACTAACAGCACACTTGATTGTTCAGAAATACTTAAAGAATAATTAGATAGTAGATAAAAACTGTACTTTTGTAAAAATATTACAAATGAATAATTATTATTAAATCTTTCTCTCTCTCTCCATGAATTTATATATATATATATATATAGGATATATATATATATAGAATATATATATATATATATATATATATACAGATAATATATATATATGTATATATATATATATATATATAGAATATATATATATATATATATATATATATATATATATATATATATAGATAGATGGAATATATATATAGATAGAATATATATATATATATATATATATATATATGTATATATATATATATATAGGATATATATATATATATACACACAGGATTTTCTTATAAGGATGCAATTTTTTAATTTAAAATAAAACACAGAATTTGCGCTGAAATTTCAAGTCTCTTTGTTGCAAATAATTGTTGGGTAATTGCTGTATATAAATGAAAAATAATATCTTGTAAATGACCGCTTTATTACAAGTAACCATTCTTTTGTTAAAATTTCCAATAATACCCTCACACAACTTCGGCTCTGTCTCACCAATCACTCTTCGGAATTCATCTTTTTTGTCGCAAAATTGTTTTTGGATTATTGACGTACACCTATGTTTTAACGTGACATCAAATAAAGTAGTCCAACGGTGTCAAATCGCAGGATCTCAGTGACCAAGTAATGTATCAATTTCTGGAAATAACGCGACCAGTAAATGTCTTCTTCAATAAATCAGTTGTTTCACTAGCTGTGTGGCTTGTTGAACTGTCCTGCTGGAATCGCATGTCCTCCAGATCAATATAGTCTAATTATGCATACAACAAATTAGTTATCATGTTTCGGCATCTTTCTCTATTCACAGTAATCGCTCTACCAATCTGATTTTCAAAAAAACAACGACCAATAACTCCACCGTACCAAAAGTGCGCACCAGTTACTCTTTCTGTATGTAGTGGCTTCTCAACAATTACGTTTAATATTCTTGATCACAGATTCGGTAATTTTGCTTGTTAAAGTAGATAGAGAGTTCAAAATGAACCCCATTGCTAAAGATGACTTTTTCAGAAAAACCGTGTTGTTCCAGTATCCAATTAATAATTTTTCGATACAGCTAATAGTCTACTGGTTTCAATTCTAGTGTTAATTGAACCTTATAAATCTTCAGCAATAAATCCTTACTCAAAATACAATATGTGGTCGTCTGTGAAACACTCAGTTGTCCTGAACGTCGTACAATTGACAATTCTGACTTTTCTGATACACTTTCACGAACCAAGTCAATGTTTTCTTCAGAACAAGCACTATGTGTTGGTGTTTCTTTATCTTTAACCGATCCATTCTCTTCAAATTTATTCACTAATCGAAGAATTGTTGATTCAGATGGACGACTATGTCGAGAATAAATATTGTCTAATTTACGATATGCATTTTTATACAACAATCGATTTACATAAATCCTTCAATGAGTTGTCTTGTCATGTACGAAGCCATAACTAAAAATAACAGTCAAAACTTAATAATTGTCAAAAAATACAGCTGTAATTTTGAAATATGTGAAATGTAACCTCACAAAATTGAGTCTCTATTGGAAAATCTTTTATTTTATTGCTAGGAAAATGTTATTGTTTGGGAAGAATTATCCACTCTGTTCCTAACGAAAAGTCACGGATTATCTAGTGAATTGATACGGTAATATATGCTCCGATTTATCTTCTACAGAGGGAAACTCTTTTTTCAGTTACTTGTTTCTCTGTTAAGAACGATTAATAATAAATTATTGAATATTTTTGACTAGGAACATTTACAGTCATTCGGGCATACGGGAGAACGAAATAGTAGACAGACTGGCCTCATTAGGAGCCAGGTATGCAGTGGAGGGGCCAGAGCCCTTCTTGGGGCTAACGAGATGATGGGCCAAAGGCGCCATTCGGGAGTGGGTCGAGTTAGAACACTCAGAATGGCGGCTAAAGATTAACGGTTTCTGTCAATCCAGGGTACTCTTAGGCCAGGCCCCAAATGTGGACTGGACCTAGAGAATCTATACAAGCGGCAGATCCTTCTCCCGGCTCCTGGTGAGAATTGTCACAGGACATGGGAGACTAAGCTAGCACGAACATATTTAAGACCGAAGGATGGACGGGAATTGTAGATGGTGTGGGGAGGCCAATGAGACCCCCATTCACCTCCACGCGGAATGTCTGGCATGGGTCAATTTAAGATGACGATGGTTTGGGGAGTTTTTCCTCACCGCGGCCAAACTAGGGTCTATAAACTCGGGCAGGCTGATAGGCTTTTGGAAGGAAGCGAGACTTCCCGAGTAGTTTTGACCAGCCGAGGGAAGGCATAATGGACTTCGAGTCTAACGTGCCGGGAGGCAAGATAGCTTCCTCCCCCCTCAAACATAATCTATCTATCTATATAAGATTTATATTAGTCTGTGGGATGTGTCTGGACATTGGGGTTTAAAATAACGAGACGCAATTTGAAGTGAACTAAAGTTTTATTACTTTTAAAATACATATAAATAATACAGAGCACAGGTTGTTGTTTGCTGATAAGTTATTGCCGGGTACGCTATCGAGATCCTTTATCTATGGCATCAATCATCATATATGATAAGTCATACCCTTCGTCAATTGATTTTCTAAACTATATCAATCATTTACATCAATATTCTTCACAGGACGAAAAAGAATCAATTCGTGAAAATATGTTAATTTAATATAGTTATCGAGTAGTTTCTCCTCTATTATACAAATAAATTCGTATATTTAAAGTGTAATTAATTTCGAATCAGATGTATATAAATTACTTCCGATACACAGGGAATTGTTGACTTAAAATGTATACTGCATATGTCAAGGAGAACTGCATATGTAGACTAAAATGTGGTTAAGAGGGGACAGATAAAAATTTAGAAGGGCTTGGAAAATATATGCGACAAGCAGAAGGGAAAATGAACAAAGGGTTCAAATGTGACAAAAAAAACTGAAATATACAAAAAGGAACGTTTTTTGTTAGATCCTGTAGATATGCTAAAATATATATTAAACTGAAATCGAGTTGTGTAGAGTGTTCATATAAATCGTGCGAAACTTCCAGTTTTTATCATTGTCTGCATATGCTAGGCTGGTGAAAAAATAATTACGGAAATGTACATGGATTTGAAGATCATAAACCGTAATTATTTTTCTACCAAATTGGTATATTTAGTGTTAAGTATAAAAAATATGTGTTTTATTATTTTAAATATCATAGAATTTATCTGAGATGAAAATTTGACAGAAAGTAATTTTTGACTTGCACTGTTTTCTTTAGGAATCTAGAGTTAAATTAAAGTTCTATGTGAAAAATCGAACTGAATGATTAATTTTATGTACAATTACTTTTTATAGTTTATGTGGAGACAGAAGGAGTGTAAAAACGATACAAAACTATCAAATAACATAATCAAGGATGGATTAAAATGACAATCGTCATATATCCTCCGAGTTATTTTCATTTCACAGCCATTACATAACATTTTTACTGTACCGCATCCGCAACATAAACAAATAATAAAAAAAGGGAATAAAATGTAGCGAACGCGTCGGACAAATGTTTGGGCGGCGGTCAGCGGTGTCTGGTGACCTGTGCGAGCAATAATTCTGCAGTCCAGCTAGCAATACCGTCTTGACAAATCGTTTTCACAGCTTTGCGCTCTGGGACGAATTTTCGTAAAATCGGCATCGCGCCGCTTTTTCGGATTCCGCGAAAAATATTCCGTACAAACTTTATGATTTATATAATCATATTTTTATTTAGAATTGTCGCGTTGCCGTTGAGAATAAAGTAACACACTGCCTATTTATCAATTGGGACAAATGGTTTCGAGCGGATACATAAAAAAAGTCAATTTAATATTTGACATCATTGCGCGGGACGATAAATCTATATTATTAGATATTTCGAACGTTCGTGCATATAATATTGCATTGATTTCATAACAAACATTTATTATTTTATTAAAAGTTACTTACATATATATATATATATATATATATATATATATATGTATATATATATATATATATATATATATATATATATATATATTAGGATGGTAGGAAAGAAATTGCGGTCTTGTTTTCTGAATTCTAACCTTAATTTTTTCAATTAAAGTGTCATTTCATCGTCTTCATGTTAACACCATTATAAAGTGGATTTTTCGATTTGTATTTTGGTAATATTGATATTAATATTGATTAATGGTTTTATTATTAGTTTTTCTTCCAATTGGGAGCTTGAATAAAAGATGGAAAAGAAGCAGATAAGACACTTTTTTGTATGAGTTCAAAACGGGTGGCATAGCAGCAGAAACTACCTAAATGCTATTTTTGGGTGCGGATACGGTTAACGAATAAACGGTGCAATAGTGGTAGTGACAAAATGTGGATCGGGTCGAAATGAAGATAAAGTTGAAATGAAGATAAGGCTGAAATAAAAATAGGGGACGAAATGAAGATAAGGCCGAAATGAAGATAAGGTTCAAATTAAGATAAGACCGAAATTAAGATAGGGGCCGAAATGAAGATAAGGGCCTTAATGAAGATAAGGGACTTAATTTAGATAGGGGTCTAAATAAAGATAGGGACGGAAAGAAGATAGGAGCCGAAATAAAGATAGTGGCCGAAATGAAGATAGTGGCCGAAATGAAAATCATTTTTGGATGTGTTCAAATCGGGTGGCAAAGCAGCAGAAACTGCTTGTAAATTAAACGACTCTTTTGGTGCGTGTGTTGTTAAGAAACCTATGATGCAATGGTAGTTCCAAAAATTTCGTACTGATTACGAGAGCCTTGAAGATGAAGAAGGTTTCGGACGTTCTTCTTCATAACGAACAACTGAAGGTGTTAACTGAATCAGAACCACGCACAACAATTCGAAAGGTTGCACAAAAGTTAGCCGTTTAGTCATCGAACAGTTTTTGCGTTTGAAACATCTCTTCACTTAAAACAGCGAGGAAAATCAAAAAAGCTTAACAAATGGGTGTCGTATGAACTGAACAAAACCCAAAAGAAATACCCGTTACGAAGTTTGTTCTACTGCTTCTTTAACGCAACAGAAACTGTGTAGATTCTAATGGTGCTTATTTCGATTAATAAAGTTGATTATAAGCTGAGAAAAATGTATATGAATTTGGTGATCATAAACCGCAATTATTTTTCTACCAACCTAACATAATATCGAGATTCACTTTCTTGTCACGTCGTTCGCTTCTTCGTTGATCGCTTCGGTTCTGTGTCGATCTACGTACACTGATCATTGTACAGTGAGGGGGGCCTCGTATTAAAAAATGAATTTGTTCCATGAACCAGTTCGTGGTATGGAACGTGATTTCCCACAATATCCTATGAGAAACAAATTAATTGGTACTGAACCCTCCACTAAACGCTTCTTCATGGTTACACTTCTTGGTACTTCATGGTACTTCTTCTTCATGGTTACAGGTTCATGCTTATCGCATTACTTATGGGATGACCGAATATATGCAATTAGGCTTCCACATGGAAGAATTAAAGGGGGGCGCAGGTTTTAAGAAAAGTCGTGTTATTTTTTATTTAGTATTTTAGTTCAATTCAATACTAAAATACAAAATTGAAGGTAATATGTTCTTTTTTAACTTTTGTGTTTTTTTCAATGCTTTTGTGTGGAAGCTTTAGTTGAATTACCTATATATATATATATATATATATATATATATATATATATAAATATATATAAATATATTTATATTTACATATATAAATATATATATATATATATATATATATATATATATATATATATATATATATATATATATATATGCATGTGTGTATGTAGGCTGTGATCAGATAGAATAGTTTTTCAAAACGAGGGATAGTTACTGTTACTTAACATAAATGCAGTTAATAAAACATTTTGTAAACCACCAGAGTTGTGTGGTGGAAAGTATTCGCTCAGGGGACAGCGCAGCAAGCTGACGTGCTTGTGTGATGGGTTTGTTAACATTTAAAAGTAATAGCAGTTGATTGTTAAAATTAAAAAATAAATATATTGTTGTTAGTTATAAACGTGCTTTAATCATCCTGAAATACAAAAAAACATCCACCTACATATATATATATATATATATATATATATATATATATATATATATATATATATATTTTATATATAAATATATATATATATATATATATATATATATATATATATATATATATATATATATATATATATATTTTATATATAAATATATATATATATATATATATATATATATATATATATATATATATATTCCTTTTTCTCAATTATAATGAGATATGCTTTCTTCTATGTTTAAGATGTATAATCATAAACCTGAAAGAAATTTGCATTTGCTAATTTCAATTAAAGCGTGTAAATAAGTAGAGTAAATTACAAAAAAAAAACGATAATCATGTAAGAGACAAACAGCCAGTCTGTTAATTTCGCTCTCGTACGAGCGATCCGCCGCGCGCCTTTCATATTTTACACTCGTTATGGCCTGTTGTGTGTGCATTACAGTCGGCACGACAAAACTAGCCCCGTTTAAGCGATAATTAAAATAGTACACATTTTTTCTGATTCAACATTTCACAGGCCGGTGTCGGAAGCTTTCGCTAGCCGCAAAAAAACATTATTGTATGATGTGCTGGCTGACTGTTCGGAATGCACGCGAAATCGTGTACGAGACGTTGAACATTTTTTTTTTAAATGCGAAACAAATGTGTTCAGCGTGTAAAATTTACAGTTTTTTTTAAAAAAAATATTTTCGGCATCCGTATTGAAGCGCAGGTCTATTAGGTACATAATATAGTGATTTGTTGTGGTGAAGTGCGGTTGCTTTTATTTGTAGGATTGTGTTTGATATATTTCACTATTAAAAGCGTACGTATTGCAGTTAATTTAAATGTTATGTACATAAACACATTTTTTTAGATTAGTTTGGTTATTTAATGATCTGATCTTACGTTCAATATAATAACGGCTTTTCTGTATCGGTAAATCCTGGGGTTTTTACGGCCTGAATACTTACATTTGACATCTATTTAAATATTGACTTCATTTCTTCTATTCACTTCATTTCAATGGCTAGGAAAAATTTCAAAAAACCTAGTACTCTTGGTATATTGAACAATTAAAAATTATTAACTGTAAAGATAACAAATTCACTCCCCATCCCAATCCCAAGCAGTCACGTGTTCCATCATATTCTTGTTCTATTTTGCGAAGTGATACGGTACGGACATGATTCGCCTTTTTCTGTCCTCGTCCCAGCCGGTTACACAGGACGACATGAACACATTTATATTCATACATATATGTATATATATATATTAAATTATCCACAAAATACTTTATGAAACAACACTGCAAAAAATAATCTATCTGCAAGAATGTTTATATAGACATAATGATATATATATATATATATATATATATACAAGGTCAGACAATTAAGTAATGCGACCGATTTTTTTTCTCGGCCTGTGGTAACACTGCGAATCTGTAACTCCGCCACCGTAATAGCAGATCCCTACTCTCTCGATTGAGACCTTGACCACCCTCGTACGATCATTTCTTCGCCAGCTGTTTAGTGTTTTGTAACAACGCGCGAATAGTGCATGTCACGAAGCCCACCGAATGAACATCGCTCAAGATTGTCTCGAGCAGGTTGAAAGTGATCCTACTCTTCTCGATCGAGTTATTACTGGTGATGAAAGTTGGTTCTTTGAATATGACCCCGAAACTAAACGACAAAGCCAACAGTGGCTGTCCCCTGGAGCACCAAGGCCAAAGAAGGCGAGAATGAGCAAGTCCAAAGTGAAAACCATGCTGATTTGCTTCTTCGACAGCAAAGGGGTGGTTCACAAAGAGTTCGTACCACCTGGACAAACCGTAAATCAAGTATTCTACCGCAATGTGCTCGAAAAATTACGAAAAAGGGTGCTCAGAGTGCGTCCAGAGATCGCGAAGACTTGGGTTCTGCATCACGACAATGCTCCCTGTCACAGTGCGTTCAGTGTCTCTCAGTTTTTGGCGTCTAAAGGCATCGCAACGTTACCACAACCACCCTATTCACCGGACATGTCACCCTGCGACTTTTTCCTATTCCCCCATATGAAAAAATTCGTCAAAGGTCGACATTTTGACTCCGTTGAAGATATCCAAGGATCTGTGACGAGGGTACTCGGAGAGGTCCCACAAGAAGTGTTCCAGAATTGTTACGAAAACTGAAAAACTCGCTGGAATAAGTGTATAGATGCGGGAGGGGACTTCTTTGAAGGGGATCGCAGCGATGTACCTTAATTTTTAAATATACTCGATTTTTGAATTTTGTCGCATTACTTAATTGTCTGACCTCGTAGTATTAGAGAATAATATAAAGTATAGTTTATTCATTTAGACAGAATAAACGAAGTTTCAAGGCTCAAGTTATATAATAAAATATATTCTTTGCTTCACTGTTGGTTTTTATGAGCATTATGTTTGGAAATTGTTTAACTTGTATAAAACTGTTCCTATATGGCTCATATTATGGACACGTACTCAGTAGGTGTTTGATTGTTTCATTCATATTTAAATTACACTTTAGGTACTTGTCTGTTTCACATATTTTATGGGTAATTCCTTTATTACTATTGTAGTAAATTTTACATCCCGCAAGTCTTATTTGGGGTATGGTTCTGATGTATTTTAGTGATATGTTAAATTTTAAGTACGGCTCGCAGTCTAGAAAAGTAGGGTTCTTTATTGTTTTGCATAGAGTGCTATATGTCGAATTCTCTGCGCGTTCGATGTCGTTCTTATGCTCTCTTCAGATATGTCGTTCATTATTTTTCCTATGTAACCCGTTATTTCCGTAGAGTTTCGGTTGGTCCATAGTCACAAGAATCCGTATTTATCTAGCGTGTTCTGAATTTAGGTGCACCGATTGTATTTAGGTGGATTGTTTGCAGAGGTGTTTAGTTTTAATAATCTGTCATAGCATTTACGAGGAAAACGGTGTTCGTCCATTTTTACTAATTTGATCCAATATTTCAGTGCTCGTCTGAATACGTCTTGTTCAAGTCTTGGTGTGCCTGCCTCGAGCCTAATCATATATCCAGGTGTGTACACTTTGCTAATGCTAAGAGCTTCTTGAAAAATTGTTGTTTAATTTTTTCTATCTTATATATATATATATATATATATATATATATATATATATATATATATAGAGAGAGAGAGAGAGAGAGAGAGAGAGAAAACAAACCACTACTTATACACAGTGACCTGAAAAAACTATTGCACGAGACGAACAAGTTTCCGTCTTTCACCCAAACAATGTCTTCTCAACAAGATATTTTGTAATAAAATTATTATTATTTTATTATTTATAAATTATTACTATTTATTATTTTGTAATATATCCATACAAATATATATATATATATATATATATATATATATATATATTTATATATATATAAATATATTTCTTTATATATACGCACATATATATATATATATATATATATATATATATATAGATAGATAGATAGAGAGAAAGTGTGTGTGAGAGAGAGAACAAACCACTACTTATACACAGTGACCTGAAAAACTCTTGCACGAGACGAATAAGTTTCCGTCTTTCATTCAATGTCTTCTCAAAAAGATATTTTGTAATACAAATTTTATTATTTTATTATTTATAAAATATTATTATTTTATTATTTATAAATTATTACTATTTATTATTTTGTAATATATACATATAAATATATATATATATATATATATATTTATATATACGCACATATATATATATATAAAGAGAGAGAGAAAGAGAGAGAGAAAGAAAACAAACCACTACTTATACACAGTGACCTGAAAAACTCTTGCAGGAGACGAACAAGTTTCCGTCTTTCATTCAAACAATGTCTTCTCAACAAGATATTTTGTAATACAAATTTATTAAGTTTCAAATAAGACTATAAACTTTTTGAATAATTTCTTGTATAAGTAACAGGAGTCAAACTCTTGTTTTATTTCTTTTTTTCTCCACCCTAAATGAATTACATCTCAAGGTGAATTTCTATGAAACACCCACTCTGCAACTCCGTCAAAAGACTTAAGTTGTGCGGAAATATAAACGGCTCTTCGTCGAATTAACAAAACCGAAAACGTAAACATGAACTTTATTTAACTGTATCGGTGAATTCTCGTTATATGGAAAATGTTCAGTAGCACGTGTTATATTTTTCCAACGGTCACATTCTATACGTGACGGTATTTACTAGTGTACGAGAATCGGATATTTTCTAAAAGAGGTTTTTATTAAAATCGTAAAGTCATTCATCGTCCATGTATAAAAAACATGTGTCGGTTTCTCACAAATAATAAACTACAGGGAAAAAGTTCTTTTATTTCGTTTAACTTTTTCTGAAACCGTGCATTCATCGATGGAAATGAAACTATTCATTTTAATAATTCATTTATATATATATATATATATATATATATATATCATTTATATACTTATAAATAATTTTTATATTGTTATAGTATTCTGTAATTTTTCATATGGAAGAATTTAGTATTTTGTATAGTTTGGTTTCGGAGCAGACGAATTATTGAAATTATCGATTTTCTCTTACAATTAGTAAAGAGAGATCATAATTTGCTTTTTTAGACAGGGATTGGTAATACATTAAGCCATGTAAACATTAATAAATCATTTTAAACCAAACAACTGTTGAATGATCAACATTGCTTCCTTCTCCCACCTATTGAGTTGTTTTACGTGGGTCCGCTTCATTAATGGTTCTTAAATCATTATTATAGCTGAAGAACGTCCACGACCCTCCTCATTATCAAGGCTTTCGTTTCCATTACAAAATTTTTGGAACTTGTGTTGAGCTGTACGTTCAATAATTGACACTTCACCAAAAACAAATTTGATATTTCGAGCACTTTTCCTTACTTGACGTCCCAGTGTAAACTCGTACAACAAAATCGTGCGAATCTGCTTTTAAAGAGAGAGATCATTTTTATTTCATTTATCCAACCTTTTTGTTTTTACAATTAGACTCAAATGTCGAACAACTGTTGAATGATCAACATTGCTCTCTTCTGCCACCTATTGAGTTGTTTTACGTTGGTCCCCTTCAATAATGCTTCTTAAATCATTATTGTCTTATAGCTGGAGGATGTCCACGACCCTCCTCATCACGAGGATTTAAGAAGTTGTTGCGAATGTTGCCACTTGCCACTTGCCGCCCACCAAACAGCGACCATAATCTTTTTTTCATACTAAGGTTTAGGAAACTGTTTTGGTGCTTTTCCTTGGTCTAGCCACTGCGATGAACGTTTCCGATTCTTGTAAAGAATCCACTTTTCATCATATGTGACAAGAAATGGTCTGCAGTGGTGAATTCATGTTTCATCCACGGTGACAGATCGACGCAAAAAGCCCTGCTGGTTTTTAACTGCTACAATGCTCGCTTAAAACATCTGTAGAACGTGAACAACGTGTCGCTTCTGGTTGAAATTTCACCTGTGCTAATTTGAAAAGTGATACTTGATATCCGTGAAATTTTGCAAAAAGATGGTGGCGCTACATCATAGAAAATTACCAAACGTATAAAAAGATATATATGATACATATATATATATATATATATATATATATATATATATATATATATATATATATATATAATAAATAAGTGTATGCAGATTGTCTTTAATAAAATTTCATTTATTTCGAAGGAGAATACAGTAGTTAGCGTTTGACACAAACATAGTTATTTGAAAAATACCGTAACGTGTATGTCAACCGAACGTTGTATTCATCACAGAGCTTTCATTTCCCAGCGGACTTGTTTGTTAGAAGCGCTCGAGGATATCCATTGGTGTAACATTTGTAGATACTTTTCGAACTCTGTTCAAATACGCCGTTACATACTCACGTATGAACAGCGCAAACAGATCGTTGTTACAGTGTAACCGTCCGCTGGTTATATATTTGGACACGGATGAAGTGCGACGATGGCGAGTTATTTGTAATGTGCGTCACTGTTTCAATCACTCGCATCGCTTAATTTCGTCATTGTTTGTCGATGCTGAAATCTATGATATTTTCAGAATCAGATTCGATACTCTATCCATCTATCTATCTGTTTGTATTTAGATAAAGAATATTATCCATGAAATAATTAGTGAATGTTCCTGTATATGAATTTTAAAATATTTACCATGTATTTTTATTCTTTCATTGTATTATGTAATACATATTTTTTGGTATAATGTCTCTTTGTAATCTTTATATAGTTGTGGACGATTGTATCCTCGTACATATTCTGTTTGAATGTTTTTTTCTTCTTATAATGTAGACATTCTATTAGTGTATACTATAAGGTGTATTCTCCATTTATGGAATATAATTGACATTTTTCTTTCTGTCGTTTTTATAACAATTTCCATTGATTTCGATTATTAATATTCTTGTTCTTGTCAGTATTATTTCGACTATAGATTTAATGAAGTGTATGTTGATTTTCTTTAACAAGAGAGATTATATTTAGGTTACATATATACTTGTATGTTTCATTACTGATAAATGTCGTAACTCAGTTACAATTATTTTCTTTTTCATGCGTACTATTTAAATTTAGTTTACTTTGTGTAATGTCTTTGATGATTTTTATATCTGAGTTCTAGATTTTTTTTAAATTTATTTAAATAATAAGATTTTCTTCTAACTTAGCGTTTGAAGATCATGATACACCGTACAAGTGCACATAAGCAACAATTAATAATGATAAATGATGATTTATTGAACAATTTTTTGGATATGTGGTATGAAAAAGAGTTAATTTGTGAAAATCCAGATTTATTGTTTTCTAATAACTTTATTATTGTTGCGCGAATTTTGTTTTTTGTAGCGACTTGTGCGTTTTTAAAAAACTACAAACCGCTCGAGAGGACTCGAGCCGAACTGCTTAGATTTAAGATCAGTTATATATATACAGTTATATACATAAATTTTACCTTGAATTTTCTCAAACTTTTCTAGTACTCTTTCTGTTTTACTTAATCGTAATTTGAGTTCAATACCATCATAGTAGTCAGTTTCGTTATCGAGGTATTTGATGAATCTACTGAACTTAGTCTTAATTACATCGCGTTCTCTCATTAAATTGAATAATTCTTTGGAGATTGAAGTCAATTGTATAAATGAATTGTTGAATAATGCTTGTGATGAACGATATCGTCCGTAGTCCACTTCACTTTGATGCTTTGTACCTAGATGAATTTGTAACTTGAATGTTACTGTTATATCCTTACAGTCCTTACCTACGGCAGCGAAACATGGGTACTTAACGCCAAAATAGTGCAAAGACTTCAAACAACACAACGAAGTATGGAACGATGCATGTTGGGAATAACAAGAAGAGATAGAAACAGAATAGAATGGATACGAAAACAAACAGGAGTCACAGATATAATAAGAAGAGTAAAGAGTCTGAAATGGAAATGGGCGGGACATGTCGCAAGAAGAGAGGACAACCGATGGACAAGGGAAATTATTGACTGGGAACCAAGGAATATGAAAAGACCCAGAAAGAGACCAAGGAACAGATGGGATAAGGATATTAAAAACTTTCTTGGAAAACTGAATTAACAAAATGGAAAACGAACAAAATGGAAAATCATGGAAGAGGCCTTTATTCAGCAGTGGATTAACAGGGGCTGAAGTTGTTGATGATGATGATGATGATTATATATATATATATATATATATATATATATATATATATATTAAGTATGAGTATATGTAAAACAGAAACGTGTGCATAACGACATGAATATGTACCTAGTGTGAAATAATTTGATGAATATCAGAATAACGGAGCGAAATTGTGTATACAATTAATTTTAATCGTAGTGGAATGCATCGCATGCATAATTAACTGTTCGTCAGAGATGTTCGCACAAATTGTTCAATCAGTTTATGTAAAGTTTTATAGTGATATTAATTAAGCGCGTTAATTTCAATAAAATATTTAAAACGATCCGAACAATATTTATGAAAAACGATCACATCGCCGCAGGGCGCAGGGATGTTTGTAATTTCCTCCCCGTTACGTTATGATGCATAATTGCATGTTTGATGAACAAGCGAAAACATCAACCTTTTATTAAGTAATTGCCTTTTATATCAAAAATATGATTGTTGACTGTTTCGTTTTGATATGTTTGACGATTCGTTTCATTTTATTGCACCGGAATGATTTTATATCCGCGCATATTATGTATACATTTGCAGGATATTATATATCGTTCGGTTCGTTTCGATGTTGGTTAAACGGATTTTTATTAATGCACAACGTAATCATATTTTATTGATGAATTCAAATCGTATTCGAAAAAATGTCCATGTCCTGTTATTTGTATTAATGTGTATGATGTTTTTTTTATTATTAAAAGTATTGCATTTTATTAAAAAAAACGGTCGTTTCATCAGAAAACCAAATTATATTATCAATGAACCGGTTTTGCCAACCATACAATATATTTGGGAAAAAATACAAATAAGTCAAATAACGTTTTTGTTTTCGATGAAGAGTTGATTACAGAAAATATTTAATCAACATTCTAGTATTTTTTTATTCCAATTGATTATCAACGGAATTTTGTTGTGTGTATGAAACATGCAGTCTGTGTAATAAAAATAATAATATTAATTTAAAAAAATTGTTATTTTTTTATTGTGTATCCGGATGACTGCCGAAGCACCTCTCACATAGAACGAGAACGAAGCATAGAGGATTTTCTCAAACTGAATCTATTTATCTAGTGGCTTGAGTTTTGCTAAGGGATGAACATTTTTTTATGGCTTCATGATTGGAGAATTTCTTGCAGTTCAGTTAGTTAAACTCTAAAGTTTACACGGATTCTCTTATTAATCTGAATGGAACGGTTGATAGAACCGACTTGTTAACATCGTTATAAGTTCTTGTCTTTCGTTTCAAGTAGTTTGGGATGTTTGTGTCAGTGGTGCACGGCGATAAAGTCATACTCCCTTTCATAATAGTCAATTCATTGCTACTTTCTTGTCTCGATTCAGCTGCTGATGTTCAAAAAAAAATAAACTCTTCCATATTTTTTTTATCAAATATTACAAGACAGTGTCATATAATTGCACTATTTTTCAACATAGCCTCCATTGCGTATAAGTTCTTCAGTACATAACTAGTGTTTGCATTCTTCTAGAAAAAAAGTATTTTCTCGCGGTTGTAATCACTCATGTATCAGTTTTTAAAACGAGTAATAGAGCGGTAGAAAAATAATTGTGTTTTTTTTTGTATCCTGAATCACTTTCGAGCACAATTCCTCTGTGACGAAATTTATATTAAAAAAAATAAATAAAACTAAACGTTCATTTCTTAAAATTTATCCGCGTTGCATGTAAAATATTTAAAATTCTTCCGTCTATTTTTGGAAAAAATAAATATCGACGGAAATATCTGAAGAATTTTCCGCGCACATTATCGAAAAAGTAATCGAACAACACGTGTAAATATCTGTTCCCTTTAACCCCTTAAGCGTTCTGTTTTATTTTGAGAATGTGCACCGGTGTGCTTAATTATTTCCAGGTGATGACGAGTATACTCGACGAAAGCGCAGTAAATGAACTTACTGTAAGATTGAGTTAAATTATAACAGAGTGATAAAATTTTTTTGGTTGTTTCTTTGAAAAATTTTTAATTCTATTGGTGAGTAATTCGCAAATCGTATTTCATTACTGTTTGTTGGCATCCATTTTTTTAATCTTGAATATTGTTTCAAATTCAGGCGACTTTTCAAATATTGTTCAGGATATAAATTAGTTTGCTCCACTATTATATTTAATAAGTCATAATCTAAAAAAATTTCCATATAGGACACACATTTGGTTTTTGATGAATGGGGAATTGTGAAATTTGGGTCAGGACGAGCAGTAAATGATGATCTTCAATAAAATTCTCTTTCATTCAAAATACAAGAAAATATTGTATAGCACAAATGAACAAGAAAATATAATGTGAGTCTTTTATTGTCCGAAACAGTGAAATGATCAGATAATGTCAGGTTAGGTCAAATTATCTGACATTATATTAGATCTGACAACAAATTAAGTCAGATTAAATTAAAATATACCAAATAAGAAGATTTCATTTTCAATGTTTTGTATTTTAGACGAATTGCATTTTACTGGAATTGTTTTTCAAAGAATTGTCATCGAAATTCTGTTTTCTGAAAGGCTTTCTTAGGATTAGTTTCCTTTTTTTAATATATTTAAAACCGATGTTTCTTGTATTAATAATAATTAATATATTTTTGGTTTTATTAAAATAGTATCTAGTTAAGAATGTATTGAACTATTGTATAAATTTGATTGTTTTCAATTTTTACACCTTAACTAACAATATTCCTATTAATATCAAAAAGCGTTCTCATAATTACTAAAAAATAGTTAATTATAAATGTATTTAATATATGATTCATAAAAAAGTCTTAAACAAGGTTTTTTTAAGAAACAGTTCAGACACTGGCTGAATTGAATTTCACAAATGAATTTTTTTCCTACCTCAAAACTTTTCTATATTCTTCAAATATTCGATAAATTATTCTTGATCATTCATGATTGTTTTTTTTTTTGCATATTTCGATAGTGATGCAAGTATTCTCATAGCGTTAAGGTACAAAAAAAACTGATAGAAAATTCTGTATCCTAGAAATCTAAACTGATTGAATCGCCACTGATACGTAGATTAGCAACAATTGAATGATCAAAAATTATTTATTGAACATTTTTGAAAAAAAAACACTTTATTGTTTGTGAGGTAAAAGGAAAATTCATTTTTCAAAAAGACAAAAGGTTATTATTTTATAATAATTATACTATTTTTTAACTACTATGCATAACATCCATATTTAGTTAACCTTTTAAGCCTTAATCTGTTTTCAATCCATAACCTTTTAATTCATATTTAGTTAACTTTAAAAAAATGTGCACTTTT
This sequence comes from Acanthacorydalis orientalis, assembly GCA_034766995.1. NCBI lineage: Eukaryota > Metazoa > Arthropoda > Insecta > Megaloptera > Corydalidae > Acanthacorydalis > Acanthacorydalis orientalis. The sequence continues at coordinate 40,277,664 of CM068318.1, read as the reverse complement.
TTAAGAAGTGTTTGTAACTATAATTATATCAAGATTTATTCTATATATATATATATATATATATATATGTATATATATATATATATATATATATATATATATATGGAAACATACAAATTATACATTTAACCCATTAAACGTTTTATTTTATTTCGAGAATGTGCATTGGTGTACTTAATTATTTCTAGGCGATGACAAGTATACTCGACGAAAACACAGTAAATGGCCTTGCTGTAAGATTGAATTAAATTATAACAAAATGATAATTTTTTTTGGTCGTTTCTTTGAAAAAATTTTAATTTTATTGGTGAGTAATTCGGAAATCGCATTTCATTACTGTTTGTTGACATCCGTTTTTTTTAATCAAGAATGTTGTTTCACATTCAGGCGACTTTCCAAATATTGCTCAGCATATAAATAAGTTAGCTCCACTATTATATTAAGCCATTTTTTTACAGTCATAATCTAATTTTTTTCCATATAGAACACACATTAAGTTTATGACGAATGGATAATAGTGAAATTTGGGCCAGGACGAGCAGTAAATTCAAATGATGCTCGCTTTCCACCTCTAATATTTGATTGTACATTTGATTTTTTATTTTCTTTATCGGGTTCATTACCTTCTTCATCCTCATCACTACTTTCATCAGAAGACGTTGAAATTTCTGATATTCATTTCTGTGTCCTTGTATGTAAAACCGCATCTTCATTATCTTCTTCAACCTCATCACTACTTTCATCAAAAGACGTTACAGGTGTTATCTCACTTTTCCATTTTTTTTCGATGTAAAGATATATTTTCATCACTATCAGTAAAACTCATCTGGGAGGCTAATTGGGACGAGTATTCTCGACATTAAACAATAAAATGCCATTTTTTCATGACGAGCATACTCGACGTAAACGCTTAAGGGGTTAAATGTATGTGCGGAAGTAGCTGCCTAGTCGACACGGTCGTTTGTTGAAAAAAATATTTTAACTTCACTGATAACGGACACCGTCGAATTGAATGTTTCAAACACATTCTGAAATTATATTAAGCGTAGCAGTGTGTGTGTGTGTGTAACACAGTATGCTCACACTTTATTAAAATAAACATATCGATCTCGGCGGTCGGTAATTACAAAGAACATTGACCGCGACACAAAACGCACGCCCTTACACGCGCACACACGCGCACACACACACTCACCGACACATGCACAATATCCGTCGAAATTAACGAAAAAAACATAGCCGAAATTGTAAAAAAAGGACATAAAAATGTCACGACACAAACATATAATTCAAAGTGGCGGCGCGTGATAGCATAACAACACATATTGATGTCAATTTTAATTGGATGAGCAGCTTAAACATCAGATACGCAATAATTCCGACCCTAGCGATCACGTCAAATCGGAAAATTGTGACCGGAATTGCAAAATTACACGAGTTTTTAGGCGATGCGCGCACGTCGGGAAAAACATTTTTTTCGTCGGTCCGTGTTCCGACTATCGACGAATTTTGATGTTACAACAAATGATTATTGTAATTTTTTTTATCGAGTTTCGATTTGCTGCTGCTGCTTGCCGGAAGTGGGCTTAATGGAAATTGTATTTACATTTCTACGGGGAAAATATTTTATTATTTTAATATGGGGTAACATTTGGCGGTTTTTTTTTGGCGTGCGACTGTTATTAAACAACAATATTTCATGCTGATAAATTACATGTAATTTAACTTTTTCTATTATGCAATGCACCGTGGATGATTCTACTGTTATCTGCACAACTTAAAACTGTACACGTGATTTATTGCTTCACAGTACAATCGTGTATTTACATTACATGCACATCAATATATTTATCATATAATATATATATATATATATATATATATATATATATATATATATATATATATATATATATATATATATATATATGTATATATATATATATATGTATATATATATATATATGTATATATATATATATATGTATATATATATATATGTATGTGTATATATATATATACGTATATATATATATATATGTATATATATATGTATATATATATATATAATATATATATATATATATATGTACATATATATATATGTACATATATATATGTACATATATACATATATATATATATATATATATATATATATATATATATATATATATATATATATATATATATATAGTAGGAGGTTTCATTGAAAACAGATGTTTTTCGTTTTTTTTTTGACTTGAATGTGTGATTCAACTTAGACTTCTACACGAAAATGTTAAATAAACATGTTATCTCGAATTTTAAATCTTAGGTCAATTGTATTTTAATAGGAGGTTGCATTGAAAACCGCTGTTCTTTGAGCATTTATTTCAGTAACAAAATGTGTGAATACATTAATCAAAGTATTTTCCCTCGGAAGCTATGACTTCTTCCCGTTTTTCTGGCAGAACTCCGAGACGAAACAACGGTCTGTATTTTGAGCCAATCCATTCAGTAAGTCAATTTTCGACTTCTCCGTAATTATGGAAATGTGTATCTTCCAAAGCGTGTTGCATCGATCGGAACAGATGGTAATCGTTTGCGGCCAGGTCCGAAGAAAACGTTGGGTGCGGGAGAACCTCCCATTCTAGCTCCATCAGTGTTTGTTTCACGGCTGTAGAAACATGGAGCCGAACGTTGTCATGGAGAAAAATCACTTTTCGACGATTTGATGTAATTGATGATGGTTTTGCATCAAATTATAATTCAAACGCTCAAATAGTTGTCGATAACGTTCAGCGGTTATTATTTCCTCCGATTTCAACAGATTATAATACACGACACCCTTCATATGCTACCAAATAGAGTGCATTTCTTTGTGACCGTGGATGTTTCGCTTCGGTGTCGACGTTGATGGTTGGCCAGGATCAACCCACGATTTTTTGTGTTTAGGATTGTCAAAATAGATCCATTTTTCATCGGTGGTTACGATACACCAAAAGAACCTTGTCGTATCATGTCTTGCAAACAAACAAATCGAGATTTTTAAACGATTAGCAATGGCATTTTCTGTCAGTTTATGTGGCAGCCATCTCCCTTCTTTCTGGATCTTTCCTATGGCTTGTAAATGTCCTGAAATGATTATTTTGAACCGTCTTAGAGTGAATCCGTATTGTAGAAGTACTATATTATACGAGCGTTATCTTTATATATATATATATATATAAATATATATATATATATATATATATATATATATATATATATCATTTGGTTTAAAGAAATGTAATGTGAATAGAATAAGAAATTTAATGCATAATTATTAAAAATGTAATTATTTTTGTATAGATATGAATATAAAAAGGTTATGAATTTATTTAAAGTGATGAAATTTATTCATTAATATTTCAGTATAAAAATTAAACAAGTCGAATAAATGGAAATTTTCGAAAACAATTCTAAAATCACAACTGTCTGTCCGTAATAGTGAAAAATCAGTGTTGAACTGTTATGATGCGAAATCAACCCGTACTGAATAATAACAATAGTAGAAGAAAATGTTTTTCTCTATTAAGTTCACTTGTTATAAGTGCTGTGGCATATTGAAACAATATTTTCAGATTATGTCTGCTAGACTCCTCGGTATGGCTGGATTGAAGACAAGCTTATTACAAAAAAGTATCGTTCCGTTCAATATGTAAACTTTTTCCGTCGGAGTTTTTGTTTTAATTTTTTATCGTGTACATTAAGATTAAATATTTTGTAAAATATAAATGTTGTGTAGGAACAAAGTTCTGAGAAACTTGTTATTTAGAATTTTCTATTAAATGGAAAATCATTTTATTGTTGTTTTCAAAGAACCATATTTCTAAATATAATAACGTATTAAATATATAAGAAGAGATATACAAGTCTGCTATTAAAATTTATTCTTAACTTTTTTCATTGTTAGAATACTTTACCGAATAGAAGGTGCTTGAAAAACACCTCCCAGATTTTAAAGGTTAACAAAAAAACGCATGGTAAATGCTATTTAAAATTTGATTACACAAGTATTACATAGTATAACGGTGGTGGGTGACGATACCGTCGCGCGAAGAGTGGTCCGATAAGAGGGACAGCCTACCCGGCCATGGGGACGTCTGGCATACAGATGGATCCAGGGTGGGTGGGGGAGGTCTGTAGCGGAATATTAGTGCCGCAGGGACGGGAGGGGTAAATTTATCCCTCTTGGACTGTATGGTGCAGTGTTCCAATCCGAGGTCACTGCTATTCTAGGATGCGTCCAGAGGCAAGAATAACAAGGAGTCAGGAATAGACGGATCACCATCTGCTCGGATAGTCAGGCAGCACTGAGAGCACTTGCTTTCCATGCCACCATTTCAAGGTTGGTTCTGGAATGCAAGATAGCTCTCGGCAAACTGGCTTTCCAGAACGAGGTTCATCTTCTGTGGGTGCCGGGTCATTCGGGCATACGGGGGAACAAAAAAGCGGACAGACTGGCCTCATTAGGAGCCAGGTCCGCAGTGAAGGGGCCAGAGCCCTTCGTAGGGCTAACGAGATGGTGGGTCAAGGGCGCCATTCGGGAGTGGGTCGAGTCAGAACACTCAGAATGGTGGCTAAAGATTGACGGTTGCCGTCAATCCAGGGTACTCTTAGGCGAGGCCCTAAATAAGGACTGGACCAAGAGAATCTATGCAAGTGGAAGATCCTTCTTCCGGCTCCTGGTGCGAATTGTCACAGGACACGGGAGACTAAACTACCACGAATATATACAAGGCCGAAGGACGGACGGGAAGTGTAGATGGGGGGGCAACGAGACGCCTATTCACCACCTCACGGAATGTCCGGCATGGGTCAATTTAAGGCGACGATGGTTTGTAGGCTTTTTCCTCACCGCAGCCAAACTAGGGTCTATAAACTCGGGCAGGCTGATAGGCTTCTGGAAGGAAGCGAGACTTCCCGAGTAGTTTTGATCAGCTGAGAGAAGGCATAATGGACTTCGAGTCTAAGTGCCGGGAGGCAAGGTAGCTTTCTCTCCCTCATATATAACCCAACCTAACCTATATATATATATATATATGTATATATATATATATATATATATGTATAGATGTATATATATATATATATATATATATATATATATATATATTTATATATATATATATATATATATATATATACATATATGTCAGGCACGTTTTTATTCGTACCCGAAATGTAACCATTAACTAATTATAATGTTAACAAAAATGTGCGACAGGTCTAGTTGGTCCGTTTATGATCACATCTTGAAACATGTATTCTGAACACAATTGTTAAGTTCTAAAGCAGTAAAATATATGAAGGAAGTGCTTGGTCTGAGGTTATATTACATTATTTCGAATTTTTACAGCTCTTAGAGTTTGTTGCCCTCAAACATAATCTATCTATCTATATTACATATGAAATTAAACATTTGTGAAATTCTCTTTTGGATTTTGCGCTTCTCTCAGTGAAATGATGTGTTCGAAAAATAGAATTCTAATTATTCGGATAAATTTATGAAATGAATTCTTGTATGTATTTTAAGATAAAAATTTAATCTTTAGAATTTTCACCTGTGATATGAATCTAAGAATTTATTTGATTTCTTTCAGATACACTTCCACATCCAAATCTGATTCATCAATATCTTCAGTAAGTATGTCAAAACTTAGTTTTTATAGCAATTTTGAACCGTCTTAGAGTGAATCCGTGTTGTAGATGTACTATGTTATACGAGGGTTACCTTTACATATATATATATATATATATATATATATATATATAAATAGATGTTTATATATATATGTATATATATATATATAAATGTTTATATATATATATATATATATATATATATATATATTATATAACCTTCCAAATTTTAAAGGTTGACAAAAAAGGCATGGTAAATGCTATTCAAAATTTGGCCTCTTCAGATTCCATATGCTCCAAAAAATTAAAAAAATTCTTCGTGGTAGGTGATTTTAATCAGATGAAGAAGTGGTAGCAACAGTGATTCACTATTTTAAAGACCTTTAAGAATAGGACTTCCGGGACGCCATAAAAGCACTGGAGAAGTGCATTAAATTTTAGATGGTCCATATTGTAGTAAAACACTTAAACTTTCTGTCGTTTATGTTAACAGTTAGTAACGCTGCCACTTCTTACTTGGTCACTAGCTACGTTTACTGATAAAATAAAATAAATAGTAGTTCCGATGTCTCCAATCAGTGAGGCTTTCTCTCGATTCTTTTTTTGTATCTTGATGCTAAATTCTTAACCAATGATCGTATCGATGAATTAGTTCTGTTTATTTATACGCCTGTAATGCATCAACAGAACATATTGAAAGAGAAAAATAATTGAAAAAACCAATTCTTTCATAGTTAGGCCGTGAACTTTTCAAATCACCCTCGTGTATTCACAACTGTGTATCTGTAATAGTGAAAAATCAGTGTTGAACTTTTCAGATGTGAAATCAACCCGTACTGAATAATAATACTGGAAGAACATGTCTTTCTCAATTAATTTCGGTTACAAGACGACACGCGGATTTTTTCTCAAAGAAAACAAAAAAAAATGATCGATTTAACATGAAATTCTGAAGATAAGACGATTTTCGTGTTTTTTTTTAAATGAAAATCTGTGGGAAAAAATCCGTCTTATATTCGGACCAATACTGTAAAGAAGAACATTTTTGATTATTTACACATCCGAATGAAACGTTAAATTGAATAAAAAATATGCATTCGTACAATAGAAATAATTAAAACATGAAACTCGCACGTTTCGAAATATATTAAACACCGTTTGATTTCATTTCGGTCGTTAAAAATTTACATCGAAAATAAATCTCTTGCTCTTCTCATTCATCGTTTCCAACTGTAATAGACACGTCCTGTGATGTTTTACAAGGCAGTAACGTTTCTTTTTTGTTTGAACACAGGTTACATTAAAATATATGACATGAATTATATGGTAGCTTGCATGCAATTTCTACATACATGTATTCATATATATATATATATACATATATGTATATATTAGGGGTATCGGAAAGTTTTTTCGTTTCTTTTTTTATATGAAAATAAAAACCAGTTAAGAGGAAAATATATAGTAATAAATAATATAGTTTCTATCATTATCTGTCACACTCTTCCATCTATCACGAAGAGAAGATATTCCTGTTTTATAAAATTCCTGGTTCTTTTTAGAAAAAAAATTGTCCAACGGTCATTTTAACATGATTCATATCTCTAAGTGTCTTATTTCTTAGAAAAATGTTCAATCGATCGAAATAAGTGGTAGTCAGACGGTGCAATGTCTGGTGAGTGGTGATGGTGCGGCTTTACCTCCCAACAAAGCTCTGAAATATTTTCACGTGTCTTCTTAGCTGCATGCGGTCGTGCTGAAGAATAACGCCGCATCTGTTTACAATTTCTACCTGTTTTCTGATTAAGTTCTGGTTTAAACGATCCAGTTGTTCACGACAGAGATCAGAATTGACAGTTTCACCCGGGATCAACATCTCACAATAAATGATTATCCCACCACTTTATCTCTCATTGAGAGACATTTTGTTTTAATGAAATATTCTTAAGCGTTTGGCACATACACATTAGAGTTTCGAATTAAGGGGTGATTCGAATGCAAGTGCGCAAACGGAGTGTGTTTTTAATTTATAATTTGTGTTCGGGCGCTAATGACCTCCGTTGTCGATGCGCCCTTAACCCTCAATAACTAACTAACTAACGACTTCCGTGACGGTAACCACGTAGAAGGGTTCTATATTTTATGTCATGATAAGCAAGAGCATAAATCGTTCCTAAAAAAATCGGTCCTAGTAAAATAAAGTTTTTCAGGAAGGAAATAATTTCTAAAAAAATATTCTTTTTTACAGCTCGGAAGTTTCACTTCAACCGCATGTGGCCTCACATACACATTTTTTTCATATGTCCTTGTACTGTCGACCAGAGGCACTGGAGTCCATTAGACAATTCATGAATTGTCAATTCTGGATTTGCTTCGATTTCATCCATCAACAATGTATCATCTAATCGGAAAAAAAAACTTTCCCGTACTCCAAACATATATATATATATATATATATATATATATATATATATATATAATGTGATACATATTTTATAGCAATAACCAAATACGGTAATAATTTCCGAAGTCGCGGTGCCAACGACGTGTGACGTTAAAATGAAAAATGAATACGAGGAGATATTAAAAAATAAATAGTTTATAAAAGAAACGCGTCATTCGTTAGAGCCATCACATATAGAGGGAGCACGAATGTCGAGGTCTCATGAATTACTCGTTAGACAGCGCTCGGGTCGTTGCGTACACTACGTGTGTCGTTTCCAACTTTCTCCGTGCGTCGTTAATAATTTAACGATGTCCCGAAAACTTGCTAGTTCACTGGAATTGTCACGGCATGTATGCATACGCACGTTTATGTATTGTGTGCGTGCGTGTGTGTGTGTGTACGCATGGTACATATATATATATATATATATATATATATATCCGTACACACCTACATACATAAAAGCGATTATAAAATCAGTATCGGTCTAACAGGTCTAATAATTTCGAGCTATTAGGTGATTTGAAAATAATTTCGGTTTAAAAATTTATATCGAGTATAATGACGTATATGTCAGTTAAAATTATATTTATTAATAAATATAAATATGAATATAATAAATATAAATTTATTAATAAATATAAATATATTGGGTGTTGGAATTAATTCGTAGCGTTTTCTTCATGAAAAAAGATCGTTTATTTTAAATGAAATTGAAAAAACATATCATTCAAAGTATTGTCCATCGTTAGCCACTACTTTTTCCCATCTTTCGGGCAGGAGACGAATACCACATCGGAAGAACGCCTTGTATTTAGATGCAATCCACGAATCGACCCGTTTTCTGCAATCTTCATAAGAAGTGAGCTTCTGCCCAGACAGGCCATGACTCGTCGATCGAAACAAGTGGTAATCAGAATGAGCAATATCTGGAGAATACGGCGGATGGGGTAGGACTTCCCGTTTGAGTGTTTCCAAGTATATTTTGACCGGTTTTGCGACGTGCGGACGAGCATCGCCGTGCTGCAAAATCACTTTGTCGTGTCTTTCAAAGCAGTCCGGCCGTTTTCTCTTCAATGCACGGCTCGAGCGCGCCAATTGTAGTCGGTAGCGATCTCCAGTGATGGTTTCATTCGGTTCGAGCAGCTCATAGTAGATCACACCCTTATGATCCCACCAAATACGGAGCAAGAGCTTGGATATCCATGGATATTTGGCTTCGCCGCTGGTGTTGACGGTTGGTCGGGCTTAACCCATGACTTTCTGCGCTTGGGATTGTCGTAATTGATCCACTTTTCATCGCCCGTGACAATTCGATGCAAAAATCTCTTCCTTTTCTCCCGTCGAAGCAGCAGTTCACAGGTAGAAAAACGCTTTTCAACATCCCTCGGTTTCAATTCGTATGGGGCCCGATTTCCTTGCTTTTGGATCATTCCCATGGCTTTAAGGCGTTTTACTACCGTTGACAAGTCAACTCCCAACGATTCAGACAATTCTTGAAGTGTTTGACATGGGTCTTCGTTGAGTAATGCCTCCAATTCTTCATCGTCAGACTTTTTCGGCTGTCCAGGTCGTTCCTTGTCTTCCAAGTCGAAATCACCACTTTTAAAATGTGCAAACCACTTCCGACACGTTCGCTCAGCTAGAGCATGGTCACCATAAACTTCCACTAAAATACGATGACTTTCGGCAGCACTTTTTTTCATGTTAAAGTAATGAAGTAAAACTCCCCGCAAAAACAATTCATCCGGCACGAAATTCGACATATTCGATAAAGTACAAAGTGTTGTTATTTACGCTTCAACCAAATGACATATACTGAAACTGACGCCTAAGGACAGCTGTTTTACAGAGAATATTTGGTTAAAGGGAACAATGGAAGAATGTACTACCTACGCCATCTCTTGTAAAACGCTACGAATCAATTCCAATTTCCAATAATAAATATAAATTACAAAATGAAGACCATTGGCCTGCACACACTTCTCCCAACGAGAAACAAGTTTGTTCTTATATTTAAACTAGTACTTTATTGAATATATATTAGAACTAGAAAAATGTTTTCTGGAGTGAATAAAACTGTTATTTATAATAAAATATGAATAAGTTATCCACAGTGTCAAAACTATAAATTCTCATGCATCTATTTAATTAGCCCCATGACATAAAAATGATTTGAAATTCGATACGTCCAAAAATACTATTTGCTTCTCGGCTTAACATTTCTGTAAGCTTAACAACGAAAACAATATTTATACATTGTTAATTATTATAATTTAATACTAATAACCTGAATTAATAAAGAATAATTTGGAAAGTAATACGAATAACGAATCGAACAATAATTCAATAGTCGTGTAGAGTTTGAAACTTTTCGAAACGTTCATGTAAATGTGGACTGCCAACATTTTTTACTCTGCCAAGCCGTTTCGATTCTTATATTATTTTTTGAGCGCATGTGATATCTCTTTACAAGTTGTTGCTTTTTACCAGCGGAAGGTATATTTCCAGGAAAATTTGCCCTCACTCGAAAACCTCGTTTGAATTTCACTGCCAGTTTCGTACAAATTCAAAACAGATATGTTGCAGGGTCCGTTTCTATGCTTCACACTTTAACACTGAATATATATATATATATATATATATATATATATATATATATATATATATATATATATATATATATATATATATATATATATATATATATGCGATTTATACGTACTCAATACGTAAAAACCGCAATTATTTTTATCCCAACCTAATATAACTTAAATATCCTTCTGAATATAATGGATGTTAATGCGAGGTATAAAAAATATTAATGTTTTCTTTTAATCAGTGTTAATTATCGAAAAATGACAAATACAGTGTAGATATTTTTCATATTTCCACGTTAATTTTTTGATATTAACCTTTTAACATAC
>CM068318.1:40241624-40259124 GCA_034766995.1 Acanthacorydalis orientalis | reverse complement strand
TATAAGTTCTAAATCAGAGGTAGGGAACATTTCCATGTTGGAAATTCGCATTTGTTTATCTGTAATCAAATAAGGACGTATTCAAGAAATTTCAATTAGATATACTTAAAAATGTACATTATTTTGTAAAAATGTAACTGATATGTACTTAATAATTTCAAAAAATTAAAACTATTTGTTAATTTTAAAATTAACTAATCTTCTAATGACTGTGTAGTGTCTGCTTTTTGCTGGAAGGCATTTGAATATTTGGCTCCAGCATGGAGGTTCGCAGTTTCAGTTGATCCTCTAGATGGGTATCTATCATTTGTGACCTTAAGGGTATCTTGATTTCCGTTAGATAGGAGAATGTAGATTCGGAGAAATATGTGGTTGAAAAGCAAGAAAGCAATTTTCGAGCATGTCGCCGAAGGCGTGGGTATTCTACTGGATTTTTATAAATTTCAATTGGATCTTTCTTAGCATCAAACAATGACTTTAAAATGTCTTCTACTGAGAGCTCAATCAGTTCCATCTACAGTTCTTTAGGTGCCTTGGTAATTGCTAATTTGAGTGTGATGTCATAATTCTTAAAGTCAGCGATCCTTCCATTATATTCTCCAATTAATAGATATATAACAGTTGTGTATTCTTCAAATTATTCGCATATATCGTCCAGCACATAAATGACCTTTTCTGACTGAAGAAAATGTTCATCCGAAATTTCCTTTTGAAGATGAAATCCTTTGAAGAAAGATAGTTTTTTTGAAATAGTTGGATTGTTTGACACTTATCATATACAGACACAGTAAATTATAATTTACTGAGAAATTTTACTCAGTAATTAGCTCAGCAATTTTACTTTGCAAATTGCAGCTCGGGTTTCGTGATGTATAACGATTTAGGACGAAGTTTCACTTCAGAAAAAGGACTTGTTCTGTAAATTTTGAATTCAGTTAAAAGGCCGCACTTAAGGCCCTAGAAGGCCATAGGTTCCCCATTATTGTTCTAAATGATTAAATAGTTTAATGAATATATATATATATATATATATATATATATACATATATTCTATAAGGGGTTCGCCCCCTCTTGCTTCGCGCTCTCTTGCTTCGTCCCCTCTTGCTTTGATTATCAATCACCGGGCTCGATGCATACAACTATTTGTCAATAATAAGCCTGTACATGCAACCAAATGAAACTATAAACATAATTTTTAAAAATAATTTTGGCAATATAGTTATTATCAGATATATAGCAACGTAATCGATTTATATATATATATATATATATATATATATATATATATGTGTGTGTGTGTGTATGTATGCGTGTGTATGTGTGTGTAAGTATGCGTGTATGTGTATGTATATGTATATGTGTGTGTATTAGTGTGTGTATATAAACATGGCAGTAGATTATTTTCTGCAACCTTTTAGCTTTTTGTGGATAAATATATATTATATATATGTATATATATATATTATATATATATATATATTATATATATATATATTATATATATATATATATTATAATATATATATATTGTATATATATATATATTATAATATATATATATATATATATATATATATATATATATTATATATATATATATATATATATATATATATATATATTATATATATATATATATATAATATATATATAATATATATATATATTATATATTATATATATATATATATTATATATATATATATATATATATATATATATATGTGTGTACATATGTAAATACGCAGCCATTTTAAAATTTTATTAACAAATGATGAGCTTGTATACATCTCCATGTTACAAATGTTGAGCTTGTATACATCTCCATGTTACAAATGTTATAATACACTGTAACCATTTTACACATTCAAGAATTGTGCTTGTTGGATTATGTGTATGCACCCGTGTTCTTGTTATGTGAGTATGCAATGTAAGAGAGGTATATGGTGCTGACCCTCCTGCGAAATTAAGAAAAGATAGGGATGGGATCGATGAAAGAGTCTTAACAGGCAGGTTATACGCAGCAGGACATATGGTTTGTTGTATCGTTTTGTACATATTTGTTTCAACTGTAAACTGCAGTATCGTCTCTGCGTGACCAGCGAGTGTGTCGTTTCTTGTATTTTTCGCTCACTAAATTGTTGTAGTTTTTGGTCACAATAAATCTTCTTTTGATTATTTAATATATATTTTATAATAATTCTTGAGTTTTATTAACACAAATTATACATCCTCAATATTTTAAACCCGTTCCTTAATAAAACAGTGGTTATCAATTTTTATAATACGTATATAATAGAATCAGTCGAAACGATTCAATATATCATTCGATTTGAAGATGGCATTGTTGGATAATTGAACACACATTGAATGTGTTTGTTGAATAGATAGGGTCATAGTCTGCACAATATATTATACGATGCAGGTAATAATACGATGCTGTATTTGGAGAAATATGTATACGGAGTGAGTCTGGAAAAATGACCGTACTGTTTTCATTGATGTTTGTCAGAGGCGTACATAGATCCACAGTGTCTTAAATGAAACCTTTTTCAATTTTACTATTCATCAAGTTAAAATTGTTTATATGTTCAGTATTTTAACTGGTTTTGATTCAACTGATGTCTTCATCTGGTCGTTTGAACTGAGAAGGACGCCCGCGACCTTCATCTTCAAGGCTCTCGTCACCAGCACGAAATTTTTAGAACCATCATTGCACCGTACGTTCCTCAACAGTACATTCACCAAAAGCATTGTTTAGTTTATGAGCAGTTTTTGCTACTTTACCACCAGTTTTGAATTCATACAAAAAATGCTCTTATTTATTTCTTTTGGTTTATATACATTCAGAAGGCTATACCATTATTTTCAGAGGATTTAAGGTATAGAAAAATTTTATACCTTGACGTTCTGAGATGGCACCGTCATTTAAGTAATAATCGACAATGAAAATGATTCATAATTGTATATTCTTGATTAAAAATCTTCTTATGATTTGTGCGACGAAGGAAAAATTTATTTGTGAAATTTCATCTAGAAACAGTGACAAAACTCTGTTGAAAACTATACTCATACTTGTAACCTGCCTGATCTTCAATCTATTCATATATGTAGTTTTTTTACTGAATCGTAATGAATGTGTCCTATTTCCCATCGTATAGAAAAAATAGATTTTTCTGCACAGTATGGTATTTATTATTGTGTATTTTTTTTATAGGTAAAAACTCAAATTCTAAAAATGTCTCAGATGACTAATCTAGTAAAAAAAAGAATGATGAATTGTATTTATTAAGTTGGCAGGAAAATAATTTCGTTTTTCTTTATTTTTTTTCAATGAAAGTGTCTTCATATTTTCATGTTAACATCATTTTAAAGTACATTTTTCGTTCTGTACATTGGTTACATCGACTGTGATTTTATTATTATTTTTTCATCAAATTGGGCTATTGAATTAAAGATGATTCGATAGCCCAATTTGTAGCAAAATGAATAATAAAAACAAAGTCGATGGTACCAAAATACAGACAGAAAAATGTACTTTGAAATGATCTTAACATGATCACGATGGAATGACACATTCATTGAAAAAAATTAAGGCTAGAACCGCAATTATTTTCCAATCAACCAAATCACTATTTATAACCGAAAAAAAACTATCGATATATGACTATTGGTCAATAACTTATTGAATGATAGATTTTTTTAAAAAAACGCTTTTGTATTCATCGAAAGGGCATCTTTGTAAATAGAATGATTGTCAGAGTGTTAGCACATTACCGACCGAATGGGCAGATCTACCCTATTTGCATTATGGCGCTGCACGACCGAATGGGTGTTGCGGTTGGCAATGTGTTATATGTTAACTAGTACTTATTATAAACCAGCCAAGTGTCCTTTTCAAACTGAAAAATTCAAACGATTTATCATTTTACTAGTTTAACATTTTTTTTTAATATATATTTTCAACGTTTACAAGTAACTATATTCAAAGCTATTGTTTTAATGAAAAATGCTATAAATAAACATTTTGAATTAGTTTCCATAATCCTTTGGGTACTGTGTGTGTGTGTGTGTGAATGTAATATGTATGTATATATATATATATATATATATATATATATATATATCATTGTAAATATTTAAATAGGAACTTTAATTCAACAGACTCATTTAAATTTTATTCATTGTTGACATAATTTTTATGTTGTTGGCGCTATTTAATAAAGCGTATTATAAATAAAAAGTGACTAACAACGGTTTACATATTTCCGTGCATCGACGACAAAGACGTAAAATTTAAATAATGCGCTAATTACTGTTTGACAGTATTGTCTCTCTTATGTTTTCCGTGGCGTGACTGTTCTTGCCGGGCGCTTAGCTCCAGAGAGTGATTTGCATATAAAACGAAGTAATTAGTGTAGTCTAACCCCTCTTATGTGTAAGAGGAGTATTATTTTTAAAATTACAGCGCCGTAGTTGAGCGAAAGCTCTCAAAACTAACGACCTAATGAAAGTATGGAGATACACTAGCTATTTTGTGTAATTACGTATAAAATACTGAGTCTCTTGTTATCGTCGCAGGAGCATCTTGCAACAATGTCGAGATGTGTTCAAAAGTTAACGTGAAACTATATCATCTCGTGTACAACACTTTTCACATGTTTATTGGAGGCGCGATTTTCTTCGCTTAGAAATTAGATGATTTAATTGTGCCTGAGAGATTCAGTGCCGTTTTACAGATATTTTGAATTTATGACGGGATGTAAGTTTATTTTCTAACTAATTCATTGGTAATGAGAATGAAGTTTGTTTTTTACATAAATAATTTTAAAATTTAAAAAATACGAATAACTCAATAAAACATTTTACATCATACGAATCTAATATATACAGTATATTCGATTTCTAGATAGACTGCAACTGGTACAGGACATTACAATTAGGGTGTAACATATGAAATTGTGGAATTTGTGGATGAGAATTAAAACGAAATATTTTTAACGAAACAAACTCTATTTAATCAAAAAAAGCTCCATCAGCTTCAATGGTATTTTACCAACGAGAAATTAGATTGTTTATCCCATTTCTATAAAAATCTACATTTTTAGAGCTTATAAAGTCTTCGAATCCTTGAATCAATTCTGTTTGGTTTCGGAATTTTTTATTTCTTAAATAATATTTCGAGTGGCGAAAAAGGTGATGGTCAGTCGATGAAAGATCTGGTGAATAAGGGGGATGCGGTTAAATTTCATAATTTACGGGATTTTGTTAGAATATAAGTGAAACTAAACAAGGAGCACTATAAGGATATATTGAAGAAGCAAATAGGATTGTCAAGAAAATATTCGCTTTTCAAAAGGACAACGATTACAAACACCAAGTACAAATTGTGTATAATCTTCCTGAAGGAAATGGAAGTACAGAAACATCATAAAATGATGGTTTGGTCTCCACAGTCACCCGATTTCAATCCTATAGAGCTCTTGTGCGATGAGTTTGACCGAAATGTTCAAAAGACGTGTCCAAAATTATAGCAAGGTCTTTGGAAATTACTACAGGAACAATCGAGAAAAATAAAACCGGAAACATTGAAAAAAATTATAAATAGAATGCCTCGAATATGCGTAGCAATCGTCAAAAATAAAGATAGTCACAGTGATGAGTTTAATATTTAAAAATAAAATTATTTTTTATGATTTTTTTCTATAATATGTATTTAAACATTGTAATACGAGAAAACACACACATATATATACATACATATACATATATGTTAGGTAAATAAGAACAATTTGCCGCTGTTATAACGTACAACAATTCCAAGAATTGTTTACACTTGTTATCGGACAAAATTCCAAGAATTGTTTATTAATAATATTAGCATGGTTTTTAAATGAACCTCGAACTGTTAATTTAAAAAATGAATCTAACCTTTAAAAATGTCTGTGAAAAATAGTATAGTACGTGCGTGTTTGCTTTATGAATTTAAACATGGGACTAAGACTACAGAAACTGCAAAAAAAATTTGTACTGCGTTTGGAGAAAATACAGTTATATCAAGAACGGCACAGAGATGGTTCAAAAAATTTTCTGCCGGGGATGAATCCATTAAAGACGAGATCAGATCAGGCAGGCTATCAAAATTAAATATCGATGAATCGGAGATAATGATTGAAACAAATTGCAGTTTAACGTGTCAACAGCTTGTAGAATTGTTCAAAGTCAGTGAAGAAACAATAGGAAGGCATTTACACAAAATAGGGAAGAGGTGGAAATTAAGTAAATGGGTACCACACGAATTAACTCTCAATAACAAATTAGAGCGTCTTCAAATCTGTACATCTCTTATTTCACGACTAAAATCAGAGAACTTTTTGGATCAAATTTTGACCACTGATGAAAAATGGATTATGTATTCCTACAAACGTACTCTCACCATTGGTTTTCATTAGGAGATCCTGTCCAACAAAGTCGTAAATGGAAGTTAACACCGCGAATACTTCTTCTCTGTATTTGTCGGACTTCAAAAGGAATTATTCACCATGAATCTACGAGTGGGTCAAACCCTAACGACAAACATTTATAGTAAACAACTCCAACGAGTACACGATGGATTACAACAAAAACAGCCAGCACTTGTAAATCGTAAAAAAGTTATATTCTTGCAAGATAACGAACGACCACACGTTTCAGTGGAGACTAGACCAAAAATTATGAATTTAGGGTGAATGATCCTCCCCCATCTCCCCGTATTCCCCAAACATATCGCCATCAGATTATCGCTTATTTTTATCTTTGGACAATCGTATGCATGATAAACAATTTAATAATGAAGAAGAATTAAAAATGGAGGTGTCTACATTTTTTGAAAATAAAAATCATTTTTATAAAAATCGATTTTGTAAATTATCTTCTTGCTGGGAAAGGGTTGTTGATGCGTAGGTGGATATTTTGATGAATAAAGTTATTTTATGTAAAAATACACAAGTGTTTTTTTCTCGATTCAAAAACGACAAAACATTCTAGGTTACCTGATATATATATATATATATATATATATATATATATATATATATATATTACGATGGTAGGAAAAAAATTGCGGTCTTGTTTTCTGAATTCTAACCTTCTTCAATAAAAGTGTAATTTCATCATAAAATCAGTGTCATGTCATTCAATATATACTTATATATATATATATATATATATATGTGTGTGTATATATATATATATATATATATATATACATATACATATACATATACATATATATATATATATATATATATATATATATATATATATATATATATATATATATATTAGGCGTAACCATAAATAACCAATTATGTTTCTATAAAAACATTAATTTAAATTTTAAAAAAGTGTTTATTTATTAATCAATTGTAAAACCACCATCACTATCAAGGGCATTTTGCTATCTTTTCTGTATATTTTCAATCCCTTTTTGGAAAAATGCTGATTTTCCAGATACAGAATAAAACTGTGGGTGATTTCAGACATCAACTACTGATTAATTTTTTTATTTGTCAAGGAGTACTCTAATGTATGGAAAAAATAAAGATCAGATGTAGCAATAGATGGAGAGTATGGCGAATGTGGTGAAACTTCTCATTCGAGCCGTCAAATTTTTTCTATTAAGCATATAAATTGTCTATACTCGGGATGTGGGACATTGGTTTAAAGCAAAGAAGTGCCTGAGCAATTATGTGCGGTAGTGTGTGTGTGTATACATATATATATATATATATATATATATATATATATATATATATATATATATATTTAATGATTTTACGATACGCAGTACTGTAGGTTTATAGATTTTCATTGAATTATTTAATATCTGAAATGAGTCGACTTGTTTTTTAAGTATGATTCAGTTGAGCGTTTGATTTCATTTCGTGTATCTATTTATAATTTTTCAATCTGTACACATAAATTGTGTGCTTCCTGACAATAAAATACAGTAACGAAATATTTAAAATACGAAACGTGTATATATATATATATATATATATATATATATATATATATATGTATATATGTATATAAGGAAGCTGAAAAATTGAGTATATGGTAGCAGGAAAATGCTTTCACCGGTAAGAAAATGTAAATAAATAAATCTTACTTTACATCGATTCGTGGTAAAGACGAATGTACGGAGAACAGTAATTTATGGACACAAATATTGTGTTTTTACTGCTTCAGCGTAATTTGAATTTTTCACACTGTTCGGTGTGAATGTTCTGCGCATGCGTGTGTGTGTGTGTGCCCGTGCTTTTTTATGATTGAGCGCGGTCCGTGAAAACACGTTATTAATGATAATAGCGTACTTAATACGGATAATAATGACCGTTTGATAAACGAAACGACACTCCATCGGATCGAGACCATTACCGATTAATTTCACACCACAATCGATTCAACAGTCCGGAAACGGCGTCCGTCTGTTTAAACATATATGAGGGAAAAAATCAATATTTGATTAACTGGATTACGTCTCAGTTCGAGATAATGATTATTAAGACGCCGAGCTCGAGAGTCGCCTGCGAGCGAGATAAGAACATTTCAGCGATGGCCGAATTTAAACCACTGTTCGCAATAAAAGTTTTCATCATTTCCAATGACATGTGCTTACTGAAACGATCGAAATTCAATCTGGAAGGAAACTCATTCATCGAAGTTTAATTGGAAAAGAAGTGCGCGGCGTTGCTAATGAAAAAACTTTCGACGAGATCTCACCACGTTCGAGAAGTTCACACATGGTCTTCAAATGTTTGAATTTGCAGATTTGCTCGCGGTTAATTGATTTGTAAGTGCGCATGAAGGGACCTGTAATTTAAATTGTACGCTCGCAGTGACAATGTGTGAAATTAGTTTTAGTATCTGAGTTCATTATGTTGCTTTGGGAATATACATAAATATGAATGCCTACATACAGTTTCACATGTAAACATAAATATATATGCGGATGTATGTTCATACATGTACACAATTTGTGTCTGAATATATATATATAAATATATGTATATATATATTAATATATGTATATATATATATATATATATATATATATATATATATATATATATATATATATATATATATATATATATATAAAAGGCATGTCGAAAAAGTAATGAGACGAATTCTGTAATTTGTAAGACAATAACAGTGTAGCGATGTTCGTCGAAGCTTATTTCGTTCCCTTCTCTAACATCCACTACTAGTTTCAGTGTTATAACATTAACCTGAATAGAATAAGGGTTGGTGTACACTTATCGAGTGTATAACGAAAATGGAAGAATGAAATATTAAAAATTCAAACAGAACGTTAAAGATATGCAAGCAAACTGAAATGGAGTGTCAGTAAGGATGCTGTGTTTCGAACGAAGTTGTGTAGATTGAACAAGGTATCTTTAAAGAATCTGAAAATAATGATAAGAGAACTGTGCTTCAGGACGTTTTCAATCGTGGGAGTTTGTTTAATGTCGAATTAAATGAGGTCGACGTTCAGGAATTCGAATATTAGTCAAAAATTCGACTTAAATTAGAACTCTGTTTATACAGAAAGCATCAAAAACTTGAATGGGTGATTCAAGTTAGACTTCTACACGAAAATGTTAAAGAAACATGTTATACCTAATTTAGTATTTTAGTTGAATTGTATTTTAATAAGTGGTTGCATTGAAAACTGCTGTTTTTTTCTGTTTCTTGAGCATTTATTTGAATGTGTGAATACATTAATCGAAGTATTTGTCCTCGGAAGCTATGACTTTTTCTCACTTTTCTGACAAAAGTTGAATTCCATTTTACGACCGAAAAGGGTTAAACGTACAATACATGTTATATATTTATAAGTTGAGATTTCAATAATAGTGTTCGAAAGCTATTAGATAATTTTGTGTCATTTAAGAGAGTGAACAAGAAGATTATGGAGACAAGTATATAAATGATTTTAATAAATAGATGCATGATAAAATATAGTTTTGATATTGTGGATAAATTATTAATAATTTATCATAAATAAATTTTTTCTTTACTCCAGAAAACATTTTTCTAGTCTAAGTATATTCGATAAACATTTATTGATTATTTATAATTCTTGTTTATAAGCATTTCGATGGTGATGTCATCATCTTCAGACTAATAAAAAAAAATTATGACCTTTCTTCTTCTATATTCATTACTAGTTTCAATTTTATAATATTAGTCTGAATAGAATAAGTGTATATTCTCTCTCTCTCTCTATGTATATATATATATATATATATATATATATGTGAGTGTAATATAACATTTATCATAATTTATAAGGAAAATGGGAACAATGAATATTAAATAACGATGAAATAATGAAACATGAATAGATTTAATATAAAATTAAAACACATCATTAACGATATGCAAGAAAAATGTAATGATATGAAAAAAAATTCATTACTAGTTTTAATTTTATAGCGTTTTCATGAACTATTCGTAAGATGTTTCGGTTTCTTCATGCTCCAAATATGGTAGAATCACAATTGAAATGCCCATAAGAAACAATCAAAACTGATGAATGATGATTTATTGAACAGAAAACTTTTTTATGATTCGTATAATGAAAAAATCAGTTGCAAAAATAATCACATTCAACTTAAACAGTCAGTTAAGAGTGGATTCAAATTCTTTTTGATAGAACATTCAGTTTTTATCCTGAAATATTCTTTTATTATCGTTTAATAAAATATCAGATGATTGTTTTAAAACCGTTATTTTATTATATTGAAAGTTATTGTAAATAAATGAAAATTTTAGAAACAATTCTATCTCTTTTCAAAAATATTGGAAAGAAATTCGGATAAACTTATCGTTTTGTATTAAATTATAAACTATTTGAGCATTTGTAATCGTTAATATTTCAACACGATTGTTTTTAATTAAAAAAAGAGAATTTATATTGTTCTGTTGGTTTTTATGTTTTCGGATCAGTCAAGTGTCTGTTCTCCTTTATTAGTTTTGAAACGAATACCAACCTGATCTAAATATTGAAATCTTCAACATTTACCAGTGGATGGCTCTCGTATTAATAGTGGAGAATAGAAACTTAGTTGATCCAAAAGGATGAAAATCGACAGGACAAAGTATCAATGTGGATCTTACAATTATAATTATACTATTAGGGTGCAACATATGAAATTGCGGAATTTGTGTGATGATAACAAAATTGTTTATGTGAGAGTCACTTCGATAAAAAAATAACTCTGCTACAGAAATATCGGATTAATTAATTTTTTTTAGGTAAATGACGTGAAATGAATTATTTGATGATAAACTTTTACACACTTATTTGGTTATTTTATATATATATATATATATATATATATATATATATATATATATATACATACACAGGACTATTTGTAATATTAGGGTGTAACATATGAAATTGTGGAATTAAAACGAAATATTTTTAATAAAACAAAATATATTTAATTAAAAAAATACTCCATCAGCTTCAATGGTCTATTACCAACGAGAAATTAGATTGTTTATCCCATTTTTATAAGAATCGACATTTCTAGAGCTTATAGAGTCTTCGAATCCTTGAATTACTTCTTTTTGGTTCCGGAATTTTTCATTTCTTAAATAATATTTCAAGTAGCGAAAAAGATGAGAGTAAGTCGGTGAAAGATCTGGTGAATAAGGGGGATGCGGTAAAATTTCATAGTTTAATGAATTTAATTTGGAAATTGTGATTCGAGATGTGTGTGGTCAAGCATTGTCTTGCAATAGTATTGACCCATACCTAATGATCAGCATTGGCTGTTTTGTTTTTAATTTTTCATTCATATCGCGATAATATGAATCGGACGTAATTGCTTTGCCTGGTTTTAAAAAAGTATAATAGATTATTCATTTATTTGTCCATCACATAATAACAATAAGTTTTTTTTGGTGTAATGATAGCTTGGGTGCGTGTCCTGGAGCTTCATTTGCATTTAACCATTATCTAGACCTTTTTCTGTTATCATACAGAATCCACTTTTTATCACAAGTAATGATTCGATTTAAAAATGGCGTTCTATCATTTCGAATCATCAAGAAGAACACACCTCTAAGGGTCTCAGTTTCTGACCATCTGTCAATTCGTGTTGCACCCGCTTATCTATCTTTTTCATCTTTCCTATTGCAGTAGGGTGACGAGAATCAGTCATAAAACTAACACTTAAATCACATACGAGAGCTCGAACTGTTGTGTGATAATTAGCTTCCACCATGGCTTTAAAATGTTCTTCGTTCACAATGGTTTCGAGCCTTCCTTGAGGCCTATTGTCGAGATTCATATTACCGGAACGAATTTTTTTGAACCATAATTGAATTGTTCTCTGGCTATCCGACTTTTCTCTGAAATCTTCATTGATATTTCTTCCTGCTACGGCTGCAATTTGTCCCCACTTGAACTTATATAAAAAAGTAGACGCAAATCTTTTGTGGACACCATCCTCTTAAAGGGTATAAAAAAAATAACAACAATAACTCCGTATTTAAAAACAATTAAAGAGTACAGAGTACGTTAGTCAATTTCAAATAGCTGAACTTGTAAAATATTGCACGGAACGTTTCTCAATCGCGGTCGACCTCTGACTGGCTGAAATTCGGCAACTTGATATGTTACAACCTAATACTTACTTATAATATATAACTGTATTGATATATGCAAATGAGTAGATGAATTAAAAACATTAATACGAGAAAGATATACGCTTCTAATCGACTGAAATAGGAAAAAGGAATTCAGAAAAAATGCGGTAAAGAATCCGAATTAATTTTCACTTGTGAACTCCCGATCCACGAACTCAATCGAAACGATACAAATGACCGTCGAGTGTAGAAAAGTAGCAATAAAAACAGCGTAAACATCCGCGGTATAGTAACACAGGGACGAACACACTTAAAATGCAATTTGCATTCAGCGATACCAGTGTTCGAGGTGGCCGGCACGCGCGGTGGAACCAACCACCCCCTAACATACGTTCAGTGTATCGTGCGCGGCGGCCGCTGACGATTTAGTGCGTTCGTCGTCTCTACAGCCGTGCTAGAATGAAAAGGACGTACAACGGTCGACGTTGTCGGTAGCAATGTGCGCTGGTCGGTTGGCAGTGGTGATGCGGCCACAGTAATAGCAGATCCAGAGTCCATAGTGCACATTAGTGTCGCAATAAAACAAATGAATCGGAACGGGTGGCGGCTGGCCGGTCGTTCTATTTGTACCGGCGCGGAAATTGTAGCAGTTCGTGTTGAGACGTGTTCGAAGATCGTGTGAGAACAGGCCGCGGTTCGAGAGTGCCACTTCCTGTTTTTCTGTTAACCGAACACGGAGCGTTGTGTGGCGAACAGGCAACGAGATAAATTATTGGAAATGCTGCAATACAGTTTTAACACTGTACAAATCTCACTTTTATAAATTAATTCTTTTACCACTTCGCAAATAACAAACGTTTTTCCTATGAAAAACGTTCAATAGATCAATCATCAAAACTTTTTAAGACTTTCATTTGTATTTTTTTTATAAAAACCATTGATTATTTATGGGCAGCTCTGGTATTTTGTTATAAAGCTTAAAGTAATTTTAAAATCTATTGTAATTGAGAATTTAAAGTGAAAAAATATTTAAAAACAGTGAAAGGAAAGGCAACATAACTGGAGATAAAAATAAGTTTACTCAAAAAAATCGCTTATAGAGAATTGTCTTATAAAGAAATTGAATAATATTGGGAGAAATGAAAAAAATGTGTTCATGATGATTACATTTCTGGAACAGTTAAAACATATTTTAGAAAAGAACACAATTGATAGGCACGTTTTTCAAACACGGATGTGGCATCGATGGAGAACAGCTTATTTAGGGATGTCATAATTTAACCCTTTGAATCCGGGCGTGGATCTAGGAATCCATTGATGTTTTTCGAAGAAACTATGGTCTTAGAGCGATATATTTTGGATGATATCTGTGTGATTAGTGATCTTTAAATATATTTAAAGATCACTAATCACTTTCTAATGAGGCTCAATTACTAATTCATTTTCATTTAAAAAATACGGTTGTCCAAAAATCAGAAAAATTTCGGTTTTCCCATGTGAAAACCTATAAAAGTTATAAACTTGAGTATTGGATTGAATAATATTTTTTTCCCAAAAGTTGATTCTTCGAAGAAACCGTATAAAAAATTTCGAGACTACATCCAAGTACAAGATGTAACCTATATGAAACCGTTTTGTGAACACTTGATCGTTTCAAAACAGTAGGGTTATTTCTGCAAATTTTCAATTGCAATCAGTTTTTCCGCTTCCAATTATACGTTTCCAAACAAGAGATTTCTGTTTTTCCGAATATTATCAACCGAATATCATCAATCAAATTTTCCACGATATATCAGATAGATGTAAAATTTCTAATGGATGATCTGAATTAACATACTTTTTCTTATGACCGACGAATTTGAAATTTTTATTCTGTTTACGATAGAAGAATGTCTAATTAATCGAAAAGTATTTGTTAAAAAAAGTTATCACCGTTTGACCCTCCACGGTTTTAAAGGGTTAAAAATGTCAATCAGTTTACAAACTTCAGTTGTTATAAAATTTGAAAATAATTTACCAATATTTTCATCCATATATGTTTTTAAGAATATTTTTATTAAATATTTATTATTATTTTGCTCCATTCATTATAAAAAAAAATAGTCAGTGTTGTATTATTAGGTTGGTAGAAAAATAATTGTGGTTTTTGTTTTCTGAATTCTAACATTAATTTTTTTCAGTGAAAGCATCATTTAGTCGTGTTCATATTAATATAATTTTAAAGTACATTTCCCAGTCTATATTTTGGTAACATTGACTTTGGTTTTATTACTAATTTTACTTCAAATTGCGGTATCGAGTTAAAGATGACAAAAAAGCAAATAAGAGCAATTTTTTGTATGAATTCAAAACTGGTGGCGAAGGAGCAGAAACTGCTCGTAAACTAAACGATGCTTTTGGTGTGGGTACTGTTATGGAACGTACAGTGCAATGGTGGTACTAAAAAAATTCGTGCTGGGTACAAGAGCCTTAAAGATGAAGACGGTCGCAGGCGTCCTTCTTCAGTTTATAACGACTGACTGAAGGCTTTACTTGACTCATAATCACACACAACAATTCGAGAGTTTGCTCAAAAGTTAGTCATCCAACAGTTTTGGATCACAAATGGAAAAATGTATATGAATTTGAAGGTCATAAACTGTGATTATTTTATTTCCAACCTAATATAATTAATATATATTTTAATTAATTGACTCAATCTTTTATTAACATATTTTAGCTGTCAATATTTTTTTATAAATAAATTATTTTTTCTGATTAGAAATGTTTAATAAATCTTTATTGATCATTTCTTATCGTTGTGATGTCTGTTGCATATTAAGATGTTGTCATTTTTCTCAAAGTGCCTAGGTAGTTATTTTTATATTATAATATTATTAGAACTACTTTCTATTATAATATGAAAAGAATCGAAAATGATCAATAATGATTTATTGAACATTTCTGATAAAAATGTTTTTTTTTTATTTTTTGTTTTGATAAAAAAAGAATTCAATCGTTAGTGTCAGAACTGTATTGGTTCAATACTACATATACACCATATAATTATATATACATTTCAAAAAAGAAAGATTGTTTAAATGTTGATAAATAAATTATTCATAAATAAATATTTGAAAAATAACCGACTCGAAAAAAAATTGAATCAGTAAGTATAAACAATATAAAATAATATAAAAAAAAACAAACAGCAATAAATTAACAATCACAAAGTACAAATGATTCTGTGACTCGCAACCCATGCCCGATCCGATTTGGTATTTAAGTCAAAGAGATGAAAACGAGTAACAAATCTTGTGCGTGTGTGAAAGAGGAGAAAGAACGACGATGTAATGAGCAATAAGGGATGATGTTTAACTGTGTGAGTTGCACAATGTATAGAGGGGAGGAAAAAGATGGCGGAGAGGTCAAAACGGAAGTTATGGTATGTTCCTTTTTTCCTATTAGCGATGTCCAGTTGAAAATAATGGTCGAGAATCACTTTTGTCTCTTTGACGTTTCAGCTTACATGGAGCGAGTTCGAGTCGCCGTTGCACGATTTTATTACATTCAACGCTCGTATACACACACACACACACACACATATATATATATATATATATATATGTATAGATAGATAGATAGATAGAATCATTTTCAAGCACTAGTATGTATATTCATATTACAAGAGAGTAATTTGATTATTGTAGAAGAATTAAGGAAAATAAACAGTTTTTGTAAATTTTCAAAGATAATATTAACACTTTAACGACCGGGCACGCCTATTGGCGTTCTAAATAAAATTAGCGTTATCTACCGGCAATGTCAATTTTTAATTTTCCTAGGTAGCAAAGTCAAGATTGTGACATATGATAGACCACACGTTGTCAGATAAAACACGGTATAGTCTAGTCTAGTCTTAAAGGGAGCTAATCTCCAGAAACGACAGATCAAATACATGTTTACAGAGACTCATACACTGTCACCTAAACTAAAACTCTTCAAAAAAAACTCCCCGGGAATGTCAATTGGGAGTCCTATATGAACTAATCATATACCGATGTGTAATCATTGAAAGCGCTTGACTTACAATATTTATTCAATAATAAAAATTATAACAATTAATTATAATTATACTGTTTGACGTTTTATTGTTTGCTTTATGTTTTGAATTTAAATACCGATAAAAATGGATAACGAAAATTAATTTGTGATCTCATAATATAAAGAAGGATACAATATATATGTGTAACGAGTGCAAAGTTCCTTTTGCATATTGATAGTTCCCACAAATATCACACAAAGGTGGATTATTAAAATTTTGTATGCATAAATTTGGTAACATAATGTGTAAGTAGTATAAAAAAACAAAGATATATGAGTATTTTCAATAATATGTCATTTTAATAATGTTAAATAAATGATGTAGAAATGATAACCAAAACCTCTTTATATATCCTTAACTTTTCATTTCAATATCTAAATTATTTTAAAATACACAAGAATTTGAAGAAAACGATTAATGTTTTTTTCCATTTTATCCGGTAACAGGTCACAGGTTTGTAGCAAAACTGACCGGTCGATAAAGTGTTAATAGATTAGATTTTTTAAGAAACATAGAAAGAAAAAAAACTGTTAGTGTATTTAGAAAGAAAAACTGTTTATTGGTCTTTACAACATAGTATATTTAAACATGAAAAATACATAAGACCAAACCTAATGAATTACACTTGAAACCTATGAGCTAACAAAGCAAACATTTCTGTCCTGCGGACAAAATGAAAAGATATGTAGATTTATATATATATATATATATATATATATATATATATATATATATAAATATATCTATCTATATATATATATATAT